>VXAC01004238.1:88313-103300 GCA_013399225.1 Rhipidura dahli
GGGGAGGGCGCGGGAGGGGCTGCGGAGGAAGGAAGGGGCCGGGGCGGGCGAGTACCTGAAGCGGGGGTTACAGCCCAGCACTTGATCCCCCGCCATATAAAGCAAATTACCCGTTCAGCTCGCTGCGGGAGAGCAGACACCCAAACAACCGCTGGCCCCTTCGAAGTGCAGTCACGGCCCCGGCCCCGGCACGATCCTTATGACCATCGCGGTCCCTGTCCCGGCTCCAGCCCCATCGCCACCCCCGTTCCCGTCCCCACACCAATCTCCCCATTCCCGTCCAGTCCCTTTCCCGTTCCCGTCCCAGTCCTCATCATCCCCATCCCCTTTTCCCGACGGGGTAACGGCGGCTCTGGGGCTCCTCGACTGATGGACGGAACCACGGAGCCACATGGACCCTCGGAGTCCCCCAGCCTCCCGGCCTCGTCCCCTGCCCCGCAGCAGCGGCGGCTCGGAACCCTCGGGGCAGCCCCGATGCGGTGACCAGCGGCTCGGTGGAGCCCAGGCAGCCCGAGGGCAGGCGGGGGCAGCGCTGCCGGCCGGGGCTGCTCGTGGAGGGGCCCAGGCCCGATGCCCTCAGCTCTGGGCTCCCTCTCGGCCTCGGTCAAAGCGGGGTAAACATCTCAAAGGAGCTGGGCAGGGAACAAAACCCAGCACGAAGCGGAGCCTTTCCCCGGACTTTTAGATCATTTACACGAACGTTTTCCTGGGTGATTCATTCTATTCGCTTTAGCCTGTGTCACGCACGGCAGCAGAGACCCACGAGCCGCCCCTGCTCGCTGTTGACGCGCTTCGAGGCAGATTCGTGTGCGGGAGCCCGAGCGCTCGAATCCCTCCCGAAAATGTCGGTACTAATGGATTACAGGGGAGTCGTTTCGGCGAAGCCCCGGCAGCCCGGCCGGGGGGTCCCACGGTGTGGGGCGGGTTTGGGTGGACTCGGCCCCTGCCCACGGCAGGAGCTGCACACGCGTGACCGGGCCCGGGCGGTGTCCCCGGGAGGTACCCACGGGCTCAGCCCACGCAGAGGGACGGGCGCCGGGCTCATCTCCGGGGCAAGGGAAGCTCAGCCTCCTTCTTTACGACTTTAGACCAAAATAAGGGGGTTTTGCCCGTTTTCCCGGCTGCTGTGGGAGATGCGCAGGGAGAGAGGAGCAGCCGCGAGCCGGCTTCCTTTCGTAAGCGCTAAGAAAGATGAAACTGCCACGAGAGTCACTCGCGGGTGCCGTCCGTGAGCGCAGCCCACGGGGAACGAGTCCCAGCGCTCGGCTGCTGTCGGGGCCCGAGTGTCCGGCCAGCTTCCTCCGGCCCTGGGCTCCCCCGCGCCCTCCGGGCTCCAGCTCTCGCTGGTCCCGCAACACGCGTGGGGAGACCCGCAGCCGCAGCCCCCACAAAGCCAGCGAGCAGCCCCGGGGCTCCGCATCTGGCGGCAGGGACACCCGGCCCATCGGGACCCCGGCCCGGTAATTTGAATTCAATATTGAGGCAGGCGTAGGTGGAGGCGTTCAGGGAGCTGTGGAGAACACGAGGCCGCCCTGCTGCTCCTGTCAGCGCTATTTGAGTCCTGCTGCCGTTTCACTGTGCTGCTCACCCCTGCATGCGACAACAACGAATTAATTTATGCTCTGTACTTCACTGCCTGCCCACATAACCTGTTCCATATGGTTACTGGGACTTGTACCGAGCAGTACCACGCGGATTTGTTCTGGTTTCTCCACGTTTCTTCAATTTAAAATTACGCCGCTCGCTCTGTGAAACACTGACGGGCTGAACCCCCGTTAGCTGCCCGGGTGCTCCCTGCTGTTCGCGGGTTGTCATTTATTCCGACATCATCTCGGGGGATGCACCGCCAACGAGTTGGTGACACGCCACAGAGCGGGGGCTGTGCCCGGCAGCCGGCGGCCCCTCCCGGGGGCAGCAGCGGGGACCGGCAGCGCCGAACCCACCGAGATGCTGAGCGGCCCCGGGGCTGGGCGCTTCCATCCTAACCCCAGTTCCCCTCATTCCTCCCGGGAATCTCGGGGCAGCAGTGCCCCTGGGCACACCTGCGCTTCGGGGAGTCCCGGCCGAGACCAACGGGACCCCAAAATTAATCAAAAATCCCAAATCAAAACCCTCCCCGTTTCCTGACGTGGCTTTTTGTCCGCCCATCTTTTGTCCATCTGCTCTGTTTGGATCACAAGGCGTTCCCGTGCCAAGGTACTGATTTCTTACGGCCGAGGACAAAGAGGCCGTTTGAGCTATTATCATGAAACAAGGAGAATAATTATGAATAAAGTGAGAAGAATTTTGGACGCATTCAAGCGAGCAGGCAGATCCACATCCGATTGTTTAAACAACCTCGCCCCCGAGACCGGCGCACTCACAAACAAATAGTGCACGTAAAAGAAATTACCCACACCTCCCCTGAGTTTTTTGCTTCTTTAAAATAAATCAATACTCAAGAATAACTGTAAATAATTACACTTCCATCCCCAGCCCGGAGCAGGTTAGGATCGGACGGTACAGAGCCGGTATCATTTCCCATCATACGGCATCAACTTTGATAATTTAAGTTTTTATATTCCTTGGGATCCATCTGCCCCGAGGCTGCTCATGAGGGCAAGCATGGACGGTAGGCGGATCCCACACCTACCCCGGGAGCAGGCCTACAGCCCCCGAGGTCGCTGAAAAAATAAAATAAAAATTAGCACTTCTGAAAAAGCCCCTATGGAAAGATTTTCTTCAGTGCAGATTTCGATGCTGCACTGAAGAAAAGAGGGTGAACTTCACCATCCTCTCGCAGTCACAGTCAGGAGTTTAAAGTCGTTGCAAAACAAATCCTGTAGTGAAAACGATATCAATATATTACTATTATTATTATTATTATTATTATTACTACTACTACTACTACTACTACTACTACTACAACTTTTACAGCGCCTGAAAATTGTCTAATTTCCTGTACTCTTACAGAGCACGTAAACCCGTGCTTTTACTTCGCATCGATTTGGGCGGTGGATTCACACAAACACTTTTATAAAAAGCAGCATCTCAGAGTGGGAGTTCGGCAAAATACGTGGAGCTTTAGGGAGCAGCCGCATGAACAAGCTGCAGGCCCCAAATTTTATGCACTTTTTTCCTCCTAGTAACCAGAATGGAATCACCTTTATCTGCAAAATCTCTCCTGATTTACCGAGCGGCTTTTTAAAAATTGTTGTTTTGGGGTTTTGTTTGTTTATTTGCTTTGTTTGGGGTTGGGTTGTTTTGTTGTTTTTTTCTTGCACCAGGTACAGAGCTCATAGGACTGCTAGAAACAGACTATTTCCAGAGTTAGTTTTTTAAAAAATAATTTTTATACAAATGTTCTTAACTGGTTTCGGAAACTATCGATACATCTAACCCATTACGAGGCTCTTCCAATCTTCGTTTTACATAAAAGCAGAGCGCGTTTTTAAAGGCTTCTCTCGCTTACTTCCAAGCTTCAGATATTTTGATGTCTCTATTTTGGCCGAGTAACTCAGACGAGGATGACAGTTCCACCCGTGAAAATGTCTCTACGAAAAAGGAAGCAATTTCACCCAGTGATTTAAAGTTCTTTCCTGGGATGGGAATACTTCTGCTCTGCTGATTCATTCCCGATTTGACGGGAAGAAGAGTTTTGCTGAATTCCCGCCGTTCTCCCGACTCGTACAACCTTAACGGGGAAAACAGCGAAACGCAAGCTCTTCGCCGCCCGGATCCCTCGGGAAATAGCCCAGCCGGGAGAATAATTTAATTTAATGCCCAGGGCAGCAGAGGAGCCCCGCGCTGGGGGCGCGGTGCGCACAGACCGCACCCGGCAGCGCTCCCGCAGCGCTCGGGACCGCGCGGCTCCCTGCGAGCGCCGGGCACGGCTGCTCAGGGCTCTCACAGCGAGGTCTGGACTCTCCCAGGAGCAGGGGGCCCCCGGAGCCCGGTCACATCCCGATCTGCTCACGGGGACCTGGGTAGCCGCGGGGCTGCTCCGCAGTGTTGCTTAGCTCAACTAAAAACTCGGGTGGTTTTGTTTTTTCATTTGTATCAAAGCTCTCAATGAATTTTAAATACAACCAATTCGTTGTTGTCTCACCATCACCTTTTTAACAGCGCTAATAAAATGTCCCCGTCCCTCCCATCTCTCCCGGCGGAGCCCAGCGCCGGGGGGACGCAGTGCTCCGAACCCGCCGGGACCGGGTTCCTCCGGCTGCGGGGCTCCGCCCGTCCCAGGTGCGGAACAGTGCGGGGACCCCGGTGTCGTGCGGGAACATCCCCCCGAGCACCCCTGCCCTTCCCACGGGGGCCCGAGGAGGGGAGCCCGACACGGCCACCTCCCCCCGCTCCCTCCTCACGGCACTTAATATTCAGGAAATCCACAAAGTGGTACGAAGAGAGTGGAAAACGTGACATCACGGGCTAATTGGGAAGGAGCATTCGGGCTGAGGGAATAGCTCAGCCCTGAGTAATAAGTTATGTTTAATGGCTGAGTAAAGCTTCATTAGCAGCAGTTTAACACGAATCCCTCTAAAAATGATTTTCTGTGAACACCTGGCCTCATCAGAAAGCCAGAATATGGAATTATCTTTGAGAGTCATGTTTAGGGGAGGCAGTTTGGTTTGGGTGAGTGCTGCAGCCCCTTTATTTCCCTGCCCCTCGAGGTCCATCGTCCATCCTCCTCCCTGCTGCATCCTCCCCAGCAGCTCTCACAAACCGTGTGTTCTCCATTTCTGTCCAAGCATAAGGAAACTATCCCTGAAACTACTCTTGTCTGAATACATTTCCTTTATATCCATTAGAAAAGCCAGCAAAATGAGAAGCTCCCCATTGTGCCCTCTCTGTCGCCACCGCTGCCACTGGGTACCCCACACCCGAGTGTCACAGCACGTACCCAGCCACGACACTTCTTCCCCGAATCCTTTTATTATGCAGGGCACCAAACCAGCACAAACAGCAAGGCACACGCTGTGAAAGCTTCCTTTTCGCTCTCTCTTTTTTCCATGAAAGATTTTAAATATTTATTTATTTATTTTTACTTTTAGTTAGTTCACAGACAAGGGATGCAGTGCTCGGAAATACAAACCAGTAACCAGCCACACGCGTGACTGGATTGCAGGCCAGGCAGCATTTCTCGGGACAGCCTCTTCTCTGTGAACTGATTCCTGGCCATGAAGAGATCTGTAGGTTCAAAGCTGCTTCCCCAGCCCTGCCAGGAGCGCGGCGGCTGCTCTAAAACCAGGTGCCAGCGAAGAGGTGAGCGCAGTTACCCCTCCCCTTGGAGACAGCTGCACCCCCGTCCTTCTCTGCCCAGAGCTGCTGTGGAAAAGTGGTGCCCAGGCCTCGGGCTCCAGTCAGCGCTCAGCACCGAGCCCCCAGCGCACACCAAACCTGACCTGGCCGCAGCCGGAGCTGTGGGCAGCAGCCGGGCAGGGGACACTGGGTGACACTGCAGGTGACCGGTTCTGCAAACGGTGGGAGACACACAAAAGGGCGAGCGAAACATCAGCGCACCGGTTCAGCAAATAATCACACTCCATCTGAAACAGCACCTCTGGCTGCACCGCTCGTGTCCAGGTGATAAACGAGGGTCAGGCAGTGAACAATGGTTTGTCCTTATGTCTCTCGTATGAGCTGGGATCCAGCCAAGCGCTGCATCTGTGTGCAAGTCAAGGATGCTTTGGTGACACCCCGAGAGCTGTAAACACCCGGTGTGTGCTGAGGCTGCTCCCTGCGCTCGATGGCTGACGGCACCGCTACTGTTTATGGTTCATAAAATTAAGTTAATGACTACATCTGTGCAGAGCTGGGGCCTTCGGTTTTTAAAAGTGAAGAAACAGAATGAAATCCTTAGACTCTTCAGTTTTATGGTTTGCCTCCAGTCACTTTTGGTTCCCGGTTCTCGAGTGCTACGTCAGATCTGGACGATTTGTGTTTATAGATCAGCAGGGAGATGTTAAAATCATTAAACACGAAAATGGCTAATTGAAACATTTTTATTTTAAAAATAACAAGATGTTTTATACATATGAAAATTATATGAAAGCTGGCTTCCCCATCCTTCACAAGCACCACTACAGGTATTTAAATCCCCTAAGTTAGAGACCTAGTTACATAAAATAGCTCTCACTAAAGGCCAAACAATTCCAAATAATTAAGTGATGAAGGGTAGTTTGTTCCTAAACAGCCTTTTGGTTTGTATGTGTATCTGATTTTAAGTTGCATGTACAAAGACATTAAGGTGCCCCTAAAACAGGGGTTAGGAACAGAATCTCTCCTCATTCCTGAAGAAATTAACAGCCTTTGAACAGGAGAAATGGTTGCAACTTGGCCTCACCAAAAGAAAATCGCACCAAACAAAAATATGTTCAAAAAATGAAGAACCCAGTGTCTGAAATCCCCCAAATGGCTTCTATTTGTAGAAGTTTCCCTTTGCATTGCAGCCTGCTGCAGATATTCAACCCAACAGGCCAACTGCTGTGCTGCAGCTGAAACCACAAAAGCACTGAATATACTATTTTTGATAAAGTTGTGTTGTGCAGGTTAGGATTTCTATGTGCTGCATATGCCGCTGAGAGTCTTTACCTATTTTAATCTCCATAGCCTGGCTGGGATTCAACAGATCTTTAAAAACCTGTGGAAAGAGTCTTGGTCATAAACCAATAGATGAGGTTAAAACATTTCAGGGAGACACCTTTGCTCAGCATGGGGGACAGAGGTGACAGGGCTGGGCTTCTCACCTTCACCTGAGTGCAGCAGGTATGTTAAATTCTGGGTGAGAAACTCTTGCTCACACTGAAGCCACCAGAAGGAGATCTGCTATCCACTTTAGGCGAGATGAAACCTGAATTTCACATTGCTTACCCTGCAATTCCTACATCTGATATGGCAAATTTCTATTTACTGGGCTCAGAACCACATTTCAAACCCATATATGGCCACGGCTGCTTAAGAAGTTTAAACAATTTCCCTCTCCCTACATATATTATGACACTTGCAAATTTTTGGACACTAATACGGCATTCCGAGCCCCAGTGATAGCGATCTGCCGAGCTCCAGATGGATCGATTTAACACGGTCCCTGCTCATCCCGCTGGGTTTGGAGGCTCTTCCCCAGCCTCTCTCCTGGGTTGGGGTGATCCTGCATCTTGTATCCCGCATCCCACACCCCCATCCTGCACCCCATCCCACATCCCCAGCCCCACAGCCCTGTGCTGCACCCTGTCCTGAACCCCCATCCCACACCTTGTATCCCACAACCCCATCCCACACCCTCATCCCACATCCCCATCCCGCACCCTNCCCTGTCCCCATTCCCTGTCCCGTGTCCCCCATTCCCTGTCTCTATGTCCCTGTGTCCATGTCCCGTTTTCCCATTCCCTGTCCCCATTCCCTGTCCCGTGTCCCCCATTCCCTGTCTCTATGTCCCTGTGTCCATGTCCCGTTTTCCCATTCCCTGTCCCCATTCCCTGTCCCGTGTCCCCCATTCCCTGTCTCTATGTCCCTGTGTCCATGTCCCGTTTTCCCATTCCCTGTCCCCATTCCCTGTCCCGTGTCCCCCATTCCCTGTCTCTATGTCCCTGTGTCCATGTCCCGTTTTCCCATTCCCTGTCCCCATTCCCTGTCCCGTGTCCCCCATTCCCTGTCTCTATGTCCCTGTGTCCATGTCCCGTTTTCCCATTCCCTGTCCCCATTCCCTGTCCCGTGTCCCCCATTCCCTGTCTCTATGTCCCTGTGTCCATGTCCCGTTTTCCCATTCCCTGTCCCCATTCCCTGTCCCGTGTCCCCCATTCCCTGTCCCTATGTCCCTGTGTCCATGTCCCGTGTCCCCATTTCCTGTCCCGTTCCCTGTCCCGTGTCCCGCGGCTCCAGCTCCCTCTGGCGGCGGCGGGAGAGAGCGCAGGTGGCCCCGTTTGGGGACACCCCCGGCCCCCGAGTGCCACAGGACCGGGGTCCGAGGGGTCCCGCTCCCGGTGCCGCGGGCTCAGGGGGTGTTCGGAGGCCCCTGTTCCCAGCGCCGCGGGCTCTCCCTGTGTTAGGGGGTCCCAGCCCCCAGAGCAGCCCTGCCCCAGCAGCCCGGGGTCGGTGGGACCGCAGGGACAGGGAGCTGGGCGGGCTCCTGTTCGGTGTTTTCCTGTTAAATGCAAGCTGAGAGCAGCTCCTCGGCTTGCCATGGAGACACCCACAAAATGCAGAATAGGAAGAATGTGGGTGCAAAGGGCAAGAGGAGGAGGGAGTGTTGAGAGGGAGCACTGCCAGCGAGCCGCGCCTCCCTTGCCAGCCCCGGGGATGCTGCGGAGCTGGGACCAGGGCTGGGCTCCTTGGACAGGAGAGGCCTGGAGCCCCTGGAGCGAGTTCAGCGGAGGCTGGGAGGGGGCTGGAGGTTTGGTACCTAAGTGGCAGCACCAAGGCATCTGAACAGGCAGCAGCTCCTCTCTCTGTGAGCAGGGACAGGACCCAGGGAGCAGCTGGAGCTGTGACAGGGAGGGTTGGGGTGGATGTCAGGGAAAGGTGATCGGGCACTGAACAGCTCCCCAGGGAATGGGCACGGCCCAATGACCCCAAAAGCTCTCCCACCTCATCCCGTGACTGAGCACCGCCTTCCAGAACATACTTAGGGCTGCAAATAAAGAGCAGAGACATACAAAAACCTCTTTAAAGAGATTAAGACAATGCCTTTTAAAGATTTGTTTGCCTCCCTGCCTGCGGTCCCCTTTCAGCACCCTGCAGCCACAGAGCACGGCCCGAGCGCCAGCGGCACCGTGCGGGAGCTGCTTCCCAGGGAGCTCCCAAGCACAAACCCAGCACTAGAGTGATCAAGAACTTTTGAAATCTTTTAAACCACGTCCAAATTTCCCTGTTCTCCCTTCAGCACTCCTGCTGCCGGTGTTCTGTTCGGGGACACGGCCAGTAACTCAGGAGTGGAAACTCAGGATTAGCTTCTCTTGCTGGAGGACTCTTGGAAGACCGGCTCTGAGTCTTCACTGAGAGCAATCCTCTAACAACTCATGGACGAGCCTTGGAGTTTGACATTTTTATAAACATCGACCTTTTTATCCTCAGTGTTTGTTGTTTGAGGAAATCCCTTCTAGTTCTTACGCATGTAGAACATATAAAACAATTGAATTAATACCATATGAGGGTAGAGGGGTGAGAAATCATGTCTATAGCCAAAATAGTTCAGCAAAACTGTACAGCTGAGGTTTAAGACTGCCTGTGGTGACTTTGTATTTTGTTTAAACATTGGTGTTAATACTTCATATAGATATGTGAAGCACAGATTACAACAGTATGTGCTGCGTGTTGTATAATTTATGAACTATTAAACTTAATTCTTATGTTTTGAGGTTGTGAGTTATAACTAAACAGAGTCTAAACTGCCAGCAAATGAAGTTTTTTTTGATTGTTTTTTCTGGATTAAACTGTTTTGTGTGGCTGGGGGCAGACGGACCCAAAGCCAAATAGTTGCACACTCACCCTCAGCACGCAGAGAGCTCAGGCTTTATAAATTTAGATATCTTTTATGTTCTGCACATGCATAAGCTCTACTGGGGGACTTCCAAAGTACAGGTCATCTGGCTGCTTTCGTGCTGTGTGTGAGAGGAGGACCCTGGCAACTGAGGAAGGCAGTGGGGAAAGACTTCTGCTCCCTCTGGGCTGCAGGGGTGCGGGAGGAAGGGAGAACGGCTGCGTGGCATCATCTCAGCCCGTGAAATCTGCAGGCAGCACAGCACTGGTGTGCCTGACCCACTGCCAGGCCTGGAGCTCCCACAGGAGCAGAACCCAACAGCTTCATGGGGGCAGAAGGAGGCACCCACATAAAGAGTGAACCTGCAAGTCCTGAAGAGCAAAGAGGTGAGGCCACTGCCCTCGGGGGAGCTGGCCAGGGGTGAGCCCCTCCTCCAGCTGCAGCCAGCCACCACCCTTCCCTTCCTGCTCCTCCACGTCAGGGCTCAGAGGAACCACCAAGCCCTGGCCAGCTCAGCGTGCTCCTCAGGGACACTCAGCGTCTGGGGCTCTATCCAGCAGCTGAATCACCAGAAGGGCTTTTGCAAATTACGCTTTTCAATAACTTCTCCTTCGCTCCGACACGTTTTGTTGCTCACAAGGTTTACTCGGGAGATGAAACACGAGTTAATTACATCAAGTGATATGTCAGGAAAATGGATGGATTTGCCCTGCCCTCCAGCTGGGCTGCCTTGGCCTGGCAGCAGCCTCACCACATCCTAGGGAAGGAGACAGGATATGGCAGGAAGGCACATTTGGGCCATCAGCCTGACACTTCTTTATTTCAATGTATTTATTTTTTATCATGTGCTTTGACAGGAGTCTCATAAAGTGTTATGCTCCTTCTGTAAGGTCAAAGTCTTGTGACCTTCCGTGATTTTAGAGAGAAGGAACATAATTTTCGAGGGCATGTTTATTATTTCTGTAAACAGTCTGTTTTTCATGCCAAGTGAACAGTTTTTCTGTATGTACTTAGATGACAGCTCAATTTTACTGGCTCACTTTCCTGACCAAGTCTTGCCTGCCAAATGTTTTTGATCATGTTCTGGCAAACAAACCAATATTAATAGTAGAGCTGAGCAAATAATTGCCAGAAAACTGCTGATTTCTTTTAAAGCTCTTTATTGCTTCCATAATATCCCTGAATCAAATGCAGTTTCCTCAAGTTCAATTACAATTTTAAAGCACCGTGGTTTTTTATTAAAATCAAAATCTGTGGAATCAGAAAAGCCACTTCCAGAACAGTTAGCTGTGACTAACGGGTCCTTCACACTGTGCTGCTCACGTCCCCAAGGATCCAAGTGTCCACGTTGTTCCAGCAGGACTGCACATGCTCTCAGCCCCCCTCTGGACAGACAGCTTCCACATCTGCTTTTACTGGCACGGATCTCCATGGATGGTAGACAAGCCCACAGCCAAAACAAATCTGTTTTAGAATCTGAACACTCCACTTTTGCAATATAGACTGATGTCTGATAAATCATCAAACCCCAGAATGGAAGGGACTGGAAGGGACCTCAAAGCTCATCCTGTTCCAATGCCCTGCCACGGGCAGGGACACCTTCCTCAAGCCCAGGTGCACTGAAGGAACTTCCCATGGTGGGGATGGGTTCCAAAGGCACCTTTCTGAGCATCCTGCATTCACACACAACCTGATGCTCTGCTGACACTCCAAGACTTTGTTCTCTGATGGTTCATAAAATCTCTTGGAGTGCTCAGCAGATGCTGGGAGCTTGGAGCAAGGTGACCCCTTACCTAAAGATTTTCAGCGTTTTTTTAGCAGTACCAAGCTCCTAAAATCCCTTCCTGTTGCCCCACTATTATGTCACGAGAGGCAGAGTTACGGTTTGTGCATTTGCCTGTGGCTTGGACAAGTTTCCTTAGGCAGCCTCGTGGCTGAGCACAGGGCAGGGGTTGGATGCCAAACTTGCTTTGAAGAGTTTCTCACTTGACTTAGCAAACTGTCAGAGCTGTAAAGGCCAAAGCACAGCTTTAAGGTCTTGAAGTTAACAAATGTGGGTCGTATAAAGACCAAAACGGTGAGTAAAAGGAAACTGAATACAAAGGCCCATAAAAAAGGAAAAAAAGAAAAAAGCAGGGAGAACAAGAAAATTCTACAGAATCGGGAGCAGACTGGTAACTTGGCAGAGAGCACTTGCATATTTTTAGGAGAAATAGGAACCAAATCCACACAAAGCCAGATGAAAGGATGTGAAATGGTCTCTACAGAAGAAGAATTGCATTTGGTGAGCTTGTCCTGCTCTGACACCGCAGCCAGTGGGCAGTGAGGGCCTCCTCACACTACTAAATCCCTTGGAAAACCTGTGGCAGTAGGGATAGTTTATCTTTCCCAGGAAAAAGTGAGAGTTCCAGCAGATTACTCAGTATCTACACAATCCACCAGCTCCAGTGGCTCTGCACACAAACCTGCTTTCACCTGGGATCCTCTCCACACTCAGAGCATTGCCACATTCCACAAGGACATGTCCAGCCCCAGGAGCAGCCTCTCCAGCTATTTTCTCCTGCTGCTGACATTGTTTCATTACATCTGCTGATTATCCCTCGGAGTTTTTTGCTGCCTTGCCATCAGGCTGATGTTCATGGGAAACAAGAGAGGTATTGTACAATGCACCATGTGCCTGCATAAACAGTGCAGAGAGAAAACCTGAATCATCTCTGTAAAGGCTGTGTTTATGCTGGAAAAGAACGCTGCTATCCCCAGGGAACAAGTGGGGTGGCAGGAAATAAAAAGTGGAATAAAGTGCTCCAATCAGAGAATTCTGGAATCACAAAATGGTTTGGGTTGGGAGGGACCTTAAAGCCCATCCAGTGCCACCCTTGTCATGGGCAGGGATGCCTCCCACTGTCCCAGAGTGTCCCAAGCCCCATCCAGCCCAGCCTTGGGCACTGCCAGGGATCCAGGGGCAGCCACAGCTGCTCTGGGCACCCTGTGCCAGGGCCTGCCCACCCTCACAGGGAAGAATTTCATCTTTATATCTGGCCTAAACCTGTCAGTTTAAAGTCATTATCCCCTGTCCTGTCACTATCTGCCCATATAAAAAGTCCATCTCCTCCTTAAAGCACTGGAAGGCTGCAAAATCTGGTGCTTGTGCAAGGGAGGAAAGGACCCCGAGCAATTTGGATGAAAAAATTAGGATGGAAGGTTAAAGGTTTCACACCCCACTTTATGGATTATCCCCATACAGTTATTCTTCAGTGACCTGCTTGGCTGGAATGGGGAAATGCTCAGGAAATCTGTCTCCAAAGCACACTTTGTGCTGGAACAACATCAGAGTGCAATCCACCACCACGCCGCACCCGCGGTGCTCCCCGGCTGCCCTGGAGCTGCAGGAACACCGGAGAGGAAACCCATCCTGCCCCTGTGCCCCGGCAGCCCAAGGAGCACGGAGGGAGGGCAGAACCTCACCAGAATGAGGTGTTTCCGAGCTGGCAGAGCAGCAGCTGCACCGTGTTCCCTCGCCACACGGTGGCACGGGCTGATGCGGAGTCAGCTGCAGCCAGCCCAGGTCTGCGCAGAGCTGGGGGCACAGGCGCAGCATCCCTGGAGTTATTCCTTCAGTGTCAGGCTCCAGCTCGACCCCACAGCATCAGAGAGACTCCTCGTGCTCCTAGGATCATCCCCCAGCCCGGACTCACACTTCTTCCTGAGGAAGCAAGAAGTCTCCTTTCCCTTTTCCACCCCTGAAGCTGCTGTCACCAAGGAAATCTCCTTTACCTGGCTGTACCTGGAGCCTGCACCTCACCGTCAACCTCATTGAGTTTTCTGCTGGTTCTGGTTCATCCTCTGACGTAAAAATGCCATATAATTCAAAGTACAACATTTCTGAGCATGCCAGGAGCACGGATTTCCCTGTGCCATGGTGCTGAGGGGCTGTCCATGCTCAGCCTGTGACAGAAGCAGCCTTGTCCCTCTGCACTACTGTACAGCACAAGTGTTTGTGCAGCTGCACAAGCCCGACCAAGGACATGGCGTGGTGAAAACCTCAGCTTTTTCCTTATTTCAGAAAAAAAAAAAGAGCAAAGCCAGCATTTATTTTCATGCCATTGTGGTCGCATCTTTACAACAAAACAAAGAAAGCTTTGTGCTTTCTTCTAAGAATTTTACAAATTCTTTGTGAAGCATGCAAAAGATTGTTTATTCATGTAATTATGTAACGATAAACAGAAATTTTGGGAACAGATCACATGGCGTGATCATAGCCGTGCTCAGCATTCCAGCCCCAAGCAAGCCAAACCCTAAACACATGAGAATGATAATTGATGGCAAAGGCACAGATCTCACTCTGTAGGACTGAACATTTAATGTGTGCCCTGCAGTCAGTTTAAAAAATGAAACCTGTGAATTTTAATAACTATTTCTCATAGGCAGACACAGGGAAACCCTATTTGTTTCTTTTAGAGGGAGACAGAAGGAAGAGTCACACAGCCTTTTTTCTTTAGTTTATTAATCAGTATTATTGTAGGAATATGTTATGTTGCCAAAAATCAAGACATATTTAAGACACTTCAGAACTAATGGGACTGACACATTTTAAGAAGAAAGTCCTGCATCTCCTATGCTGACACCTCCTTCTGATTAGCAGAAAAGAGCAACAGAATTCTTTCCACAAGTTCCCAGACCTGTCTTTACCTTTAAAAACATGTAAATTACAAGTATGTAAACCCTGATAGTGTTGCAGTAATTGATATCCTCGAGACACCAATTCTAGGTGCTAATGCACCAATGCAGCTAATGAGGAAGACAGAGAGCACTGCCAAAGACCTGTGAGTACCTTGAAAACCACAGTTTTACTTCCCAAGTGTGCTATCAGGCACTCACTTTGAGAACAGCCTGCTGACCCTCGGACAGATGTTTCAGCCCCTCGGACAGATGTTCCAGCCCAGCACTGTGTTGTGTGCAGCGGTTTATGGCTCTCACTCCTCCTTTAATCAGTGACTGTATATTTAACTCCAGTATTAAAATAAACCATTACAAACCTATTCTACTCTGTGTCCAAGACCTAAACACCTTTCATGCCTATCAGAAAACTTCAGCTAAGCCTCCCAAAGCCCTGACTGATGTCTGTAACTCCTCGGTAAAATCCCTGCTGAGATGTAACACATGGATGATGCAGAGGGATGAAGCTGAAACCTTCGGGGTGTCAATGTGACCACAACACCACCTGTAGGCACCATTCACCTGGAAAACACGGTCATTTGGACATTTTCAGTTAAACTGCTGACCTTTACCCACTAACACTCTGTGGCCCACGATTAAATATTAAACCGTGTCAGTAAAACGGCATAAAAATATCCACACAGAACCACCCAAGCACACAGACATGCAAACACACACATATACACACACACACACACACAGAGCCCTGCCCCAGACCCTCAGCTGCCGCCCCTGGTCCCCCGAATCCCGCTCCCTGCTTCCCTGATCCGATCCCATCCCATCCCATCCCATCCCATCCCATCCCATCCCATCC
>VXAC01004238.1:103644-128880 GCA_013399225.1 Rhipidura dahli
AGCCCCTCACAGCCCCTCAGAGCCCCTCACAGCGCCCGGAGCCCCTCACAGCCCCTCAGAGCCCCTCACAGCGCCCGGAGCCCCTCACAGCCCCTCAGAGCCACTCAGAGCCCCTCACAGCGCCCGGAGCCCCTCAGAGCCCCTCGGGACCGCTCAGAGCCCCTCGGGACCGCTCACAGCGCCCGGAGCCACTCAGAGCCCCTCGGAGCCCCTCACAGCGCCCGGCCCCGGCCGAACCCGCGGCCCCCGCGCCCTCTGCCGGGCACTCCGGGCTGTGGCGCAGCCCCGCGCTCGCTGCCTCGGCCCGGCCCCTCGGTTAAGGGTTTACCCCGCGGCCCGCACGGCTCTCCGGGCTCCTCCTGCTGCCCCCGGGCCGTTCTCGGCACCGCCTGTGGCCCCCGGGGCTGCGAGGTGACACAGCCCTTCTGCTACCCGCTGCTGAATAGTCACAGATCCAAATCACAGCAGCCCAGGCTAGTTTGCGGCTAAAGGGACTTTAAAGTGCATCCCGTTCCACTCCCTGCCGTGGGCAGGGACACTTTCCACTAGACCGGGTTGCTCCAAAGTCCCGTTCAACCTGGCCTTGAACACTTGCAGGGATGGGGCTGCCGCCCCCTGAATCACAACCTCAAAATGCTCGCAGTATAATAAATGATCTGTTGTTTTATCTTTGCAAAGGCCCACAGCTGTCAGGGAGAGAGAGGACCATAAGTGACAGCAGGGGAGTGCAATGGAAACTGATTTTCCCTGTCTCGGCAGTGTCTTCATGTTCTGTGGTGGTTGTACCCCACCTCTGATCATCACTCAGTCATTCTGAAAATGCGCCTCAGTCAGTCCCTTTGGGGGACCTCGATGCATAGGTCAATCCACACACTCAAAAGTAACTTTTAGGTGTAGCTATTTCTGCTTTTGGCAATAGACTCTCACTGTACTCTTCAGTGGAATAACAAAAAGATTAAAGGTTATGTGATATATTAATAATCTAGACTTCAGTGTTTTCTCTTTGCACACATCTCTCACTTTTACTTTTCTCAGAGACATGTTTTGGAAATCCTTCACCCTGCTTAGCAACGCTGAGCTCCACATGTGTGGAGGACTCAATCCCAAAATAATGTGTACAAAGTAAATGTCTCTGCACTTTTGTATTGCTTGAAAGCATTTCCAGGTTGTGATTCAGGTGGTGGCTGCCCCATCCGTGGCAGTGCCCCAGGCCAGGTTGGAGGGGGTTGGAGCAGCCTGGGACAGTGGGAGGTGTCCCTGACCATGGCGGGGGTGGCACTGGGTGGGCTTTGAAGTCCCTCCAACCCAAACCATTCTGGGATTCTGTGATTTTTCCATCTCTTGTTTCCATCAGTAGTTTATGTGAAACACAGAGAGTACCTGCATGTAAAAGGCAAGATGAAGTAAGAGAGGGAGACAGTCTGCAGGGCCAGCTGCTGTGAGAGTATCACCTTAGAGATAAAATTAGCAATGTAATCCTCTCTCATGATGTACTTGCTTGGCTGGATGCATCAGCCGGCCTGAAGAGCGTTTCTTTGACATGTTTGAGTAAATATTTCACTTTATTGTAAATCCAGTGATACCATTATGACTACTTTACTTTGTGTAATAGCAGTAAAATTATAAGTGAGAGGAGTTATTTAGAAGCTGGGAAATCTGATCTGGAGGAAGATAGTTGTCTCATAAATCAGAGCTTTCCTTTTTATAGCTAGATCCAATTTAAGTGGTTCTACACTGTTTTCCTAGGTCTGTGGTCACCTTTTGCATTGTAAGTCCACTGAATGACCTGTGAATAACATCTGATACAATTCTTCAGTTTTAGAACTGTCTTTTGAATTGGAATTTTCATATAACTCTGCTGCCTTTACCTAACGTTTCACTACATTTTGTCCTTTACTGGCAATTTTAGGTAACAGTGGAACCAACAGGAAAAGAGGGACTGTCAGAAGTAGAGATGATGAAAGAGGACAGGGATCACAGGTGGGCTGCTGCCGTGGGATCTCATTAAGCAGCTAAATGTGTACATTTCTCTCACAACTGTAATACTGCTGGTATCATCAAGGTCTACCAGAGGCTTTGACCCTGCTTTTGTGATTGATTTGTGGTGGTACAGCATTATGCTTAACGGACAGAAAAGAATCTATATGTATATGTGTGTGTATATATATATATAAATATCTAAAAGCAGAGCTTATAGAAAGCCTTTAATAACATTAATACAGTTGTAAAGTTGCACAAAGCTGAAGCCTTCCCTGCGGTATTTCAATACATGCTGAAAATACGGCAACATTAATTGATTGTTATGATCCAAACTATGAGAAGAGCAAAAAGCAAAAGAAGAAGCTGGAAATGCCCAAAGCCAGCTAGGAATCCAAACACATAGTTTGTATTAAATGAAAATGAGTCTTAGATTTTAGTCAGCTTTAAGTTTTAGGATAATGTGATGTTTTGGTTCTGTCTATGTACCCTGAATGCAGTGCAGTGTAAGCAGTGGTCAGACACTCTAATGAGGCTCTTTGGACACTTTTCTGCCTGCCTAATCTGATAAACTTGTACCTAAGGTCATGGGCCAGGTGGATTTGCTACGTCTGCTGTGACGTAGCCATGAGGCAACTCCTGCAGTGCAAGAGAAATAAGCTGCCAGAAGCCTAGTGATCCTGTTCCACTTACCTAGAAAGCTTGTTAGTATCTTTAAATGGCAATCATAGTTCAGCAGAATTTTCCAGAGGACTTGGGATTCTTTATTTTGTTGAAACAGGAAGATGCCAAGCCTAGAGACAAGAAGATTGCTAGTTTAGTCATTAGCATCCCACCTACTCTGTATTCTTTCCTTGGCAATGGCAAATTATTTCAGCCTGTTGGTTAATTCTCCCAAAAAGTCACCCTCAGTTAGCACAAAGCTTTGTCTTGACTAAAACAGAGCGACATCGCCTGTTAGAACAAACACCTCTGGCACTGGTGCCTGGAATTATCTAAACTCTGCAAAGCACTAGAAAAAATCAGTTCCTCAGCTGAATAAAGTGTCATTAATACTGAGGAGTACAAATGTAGGAACAGATACAAGGGACAGCCAGCAGGGCTCTGGCACCGACAAGTGCATACAGCAAAGCAGAGGCTGGTTGCACCGGGAATCCAAACCCTCCAGGAATTAACCCCCCTCTGGAATCAGATAAGTAAACAGTGTTATATTATCCACATGGAAATAAAACTTAGGCATGTCGGTGACAGCTTCTCAAATGTGAACATTCAGAACTTCCCCCAAAGAGTATGGTTATATTAAGAAGTTAATTAATATTTATTAATTTTCCGAAGCTGCTCTTTGTTCTTTAGTCAACTAAAATCATGCCAGCTTCCTCCAGTTCCTCCTACAAAATGTTTTGCCAGATGCTCCATTTGTTAATACATTTTTGTGTGCTGACACTTGGAAAATACATGTGTTCCTTTACTCATATTCACAGATTCAGATTTCTAGAGCCACTTCTGTGGTGACTGAACAATATGAAACCGAGGAGTGCTGCTGTGGGGCTGTTGCTTGTTATGTGAATTAACCTAGACAGGTAACCAAGGGCAGCCATCAGACCACAGCCAAAATGCAAAGAGTAGATTGATTTCATTGTATAATATATATTTAATTATAGCTGACCTCTGATTCTTCCTGCCCTACATTTCCAGTACAGATTCCTGCTGAAGGTCTGTAATTCCCAGGAAATCAGCACTGTTCTGCTGGGCCTCTTGGGGTCTGCTCTCACCAGCACCTGAGTGTGTCAGGGTGCCTGCCTCCCTGGCTCTGAGCAGGGCTGCTGGAGCACTGGCAGTGGACACCAGCTCCTGGCACCCAGGGAACTCACATGGATCCATTTCTGGAGCTTTTAAATGCCCCAGTTGCAGCTGCAGACTGGGGAAGCTATGGGTGCATGGCCCCTTTGGAGCTGAAACTTCTACTGACACACCAAAGAAAGGTGTGCAGAGGAGGATTTGAGGCTCCACAATCTTTTCAGGCTTTTTAGTAGCCAAGGTATCTTAGTGGCTTTTCCCAAATTGTGTACAAATCTTTTGAAGTCCCATTTTTATTTCTTTTTTTCCCCCACAACTTAGAATCACAGAACAGTTTGGGTTGGAAGGGATCTTAAAGTTCATCCCATTCCAGTCCCTGCCATGGGCAGGGACACCTCCCACTGTCCCAGGCTGCTCCAAGCCCTGTCCAACCTGGCCTGGGACATTGCCAGGGATGGGGCAGCCACAGCTGCTCTGGGCAAACTCCATACCTGTACATAAAAGTGATGTTTGTGTACTGAAATGGCTGGATACACTTAAGTTTGTGCATGTGGGTTTTTTTATACTAAGAAACTATATGTGTAATTTTAAGGATACTTTGTTTCTAAATAATTGGGAGGTATTTTTAATTAATTCCTAGCTTCATTAGTGGTAGGGACTTTTTAGCAAAACATGCAGGGAGGTGATGGGAATAAATGAAAGCTCTTTTTTTTGTCAGTGTGTGAAATTGATCTGGAGATAAGATCTATTTTTAAAATAGAATAAGATATTCTATCCTATTTTATCTACATTTTTTATTATCTAGTATTTACTTAAATAAAAAAATCTTTGTTTTTTAGTTGATTACAGTTGATTATATTTTATGAACTTATTTTTTTTAGGTTTTGAGATGCTACTTTAAATGCAGTTAATTTATACTTGCTGAAAATATTTCAGTGACATTCTGTGCTTTTACTGGGCGAGAAAAAATATTTTGTGCAGATAACAATGATAAGCCCAGATAACAATGGAACATTTCTATCTAATTCTCTTTTCATGGCATTTCCAAATCAATGTATCAGTTTAACTGTAATTAATCTCCCTTCACAAAATTCTCTCTGTAGCTCTGTGTTTACTTGTGTGATGCATGTAGACACACACAAATAAATATATATTTACTCGTTAATAACAGGAAATGAGGTGAGCAGGAAGAGCAGAGCTGCAAGATTCAGTTATTAAAACTGGAGGCTGGTGCGGCCTGTTTGCCTCAATCCCTTTAAAGGCCGGGCAGACGTAGAAAGCAGTTTAGGGACGATTATCTCCATAGTCCCCGAGGCACTCCCCGCACAGCCTTAGGTTAAGAAAAGATCGCTGCTGGCTCCTCCCAGATTCCCATCCCCGATCCGATTAGCCACAGGAAACACCATGGCAATTCATTCAGCTTCTGCTCTGTAAAACGTGACTCCCTTAAACGTGTTTCTTGTGGCTGATGCTGCAACAATGAAGGGATCAGCACTCACTCATTCTTTTTGCAGGGTAACAGGTAAGGTGTTACACTGAAATTATTAAAACTATTAAAACTCATGTAAATTTACTATGGTTTTTACTGTATTAGATTTAAAAAGAATTCCTCTAACTTGCAGAGATAATTTTTAAACTTGCTCTTCTGAGTGCTGTCAGAATGCTGACAATTACTGACAATATTTCATTCTTCTGCATGTAGTCAGTGTTAGGAGTCTGAGAGTCTCTTGGTAAACATGATATTCATGATCAGGGGTCTCAGAGTCACCATTTTTGTTTGTAGAACAGTTAATATATTCACTTTATGCCATCTCCTTGATGAGTCTCTCTGGAAATTAATGCCTGCCTGTCCAAGGTAGTTTAAAATAACTTCTGTTAACTCTTGGGTTAGCACTACCATAGAAACAGGTGATTTAAATAGCGTGACTCAAGTCAATTGAGAGACCTGTCCATCAGTTTGGCTTGCAGTTTTTCTATTTATGCCAAAAAATCTATTAACAGCAAACACTGAATCACCAAACCAACACCTACATAACTTTTTAATGAATTATATTCTCTTGTCTCTTTTGTACACAAAAGCAGTTAGAGTACTCTGTAAATATCAAACTTGATGATTAAATGACATTCACCTTTTGCTAAGACAGGTGGAGAATATTTTTTTCCCAAAGAGGGTAAAACACATGTAGAAATAACAAATCCGTTCTGGTTGTGGTTCCAGTGAAATCCCTGGAGTTTTACATTCTGCTGAGTAAATACTGTATAACTAAACTATATGGAATTTTGTTGAAATTTTTACCTAGTTTTCTCTCTGTCCTTTATCCATGTGTTCATTTGCTTTTCCAATATTTTGGGATTTGTTTACAGGTAGTAAACATTTCATATTTCAAATAATTGAGCTTTTTAACACAGCTCAGGAATTGAGGTGTGTGCCTACTGCAATATGTGTGCTCAGTGCTAAAACTGCCTTCAAGACTGTGGTTAAAGTGTAGCTTAAGCATTCATGAAATATCTGTTACCAGTGAGCTTTTTCACTGATACAGGCATTAGAACAACAATCTTTGCATCTCATTTCATTAATCATCATAATGAAGTTTAGCAAAACCCCCAGTTATTATAGTTTTTTACAAACCTTTAGAAATGCTTTCTTATTCCTGGGAATGTTAAAATTAGATAGTCTGTGGTAATTTAAAACACAATTTAATTTACCCGTGCTTCCTGTACCTGTGACTATGTCTCAGCCAGTTTAGAAGATTTTTTGCTAGAAATTCTCATGATCTCCCAATCTTAAAGCATCAGATTGAAAGCCTGAATTGAGAGACAAAGTTAAAATTTAGTAGCTCTTAACCACTTCATTAAATATAACCAGTCCTCTCTACACTATCCTATTTTTACTTAGTCTTAATCATCTAAGTTATCTTTAGTTATCTGCCTAAAACATCTCCATTAGTGCAGTTTACAGGATTTTGCATTTTGGCAGTGAAACTTTATCCCATGTGATCTTATATTTAGACATTCTGTTGATTTCTGTGGGACTGCTCACAAAAGCAAAGCTTCTCAAGTACTTGTAGAATTAGGCCACAGGAAATTTTAGAGGTGTTACCAAGTGCTTAGGTACCAAGCTACCTTGGCCCCTACCTGCAGCGAATTGATTATATTCCTTTAAAAATTTGGCTGCTAGGTAGTTACTTACACGTGGCTGCAACAGGGAGAGAACAAATTCACTTGAGAAGACAAGAAAACAGTAAAAACAACCTCAACATTTCATGTGACAGGCCTAAACATCAGCATTTGCCTCTATTGCATAATATATTTGAGGTTTAAAATATTTTTTCCAATCTACCGATATTTTAAAATGGAAAACTTACCAAAATGTTTTCATGTTAATATATACATGTGATCTTTTTAAGTGTATGGTCTGCTGGGGCATTCTTCTTTAGCAAAGGCACACGAATTAAAGCTTGGGGCCCCCACTGTCAGTGGGGAGATGCACAGGGGTGCAGCCTTACAATGGGATTACTGTCCGTGCTGGCAGCTATACTGCCCTGACTGGAACCCTTCCAGCTGGGATGCAAGCTCTTCCCTCCATCTGAAAACACGTTCTAAAGTACAAGGTAGCAATTGCATTTATTAAATAACCATCCTGACTGCTGAGATAGAGCAAGGCCAGCATCGTCTTGTCTTCTCACTTTTTGGCTGTATAGCTGTTTTCTGGCTACTGCAATATTGGACATAGTTCCTCTCATTTCAGTCTGGAGCAAAAACTGAGCTCAGCCACTGGAAGCCACTGGTTTCCAGATCCTGAAATACCAGAAAGGAAGGCAGCCTTTGGAAGGAGCATGGAACCTGCCCCTTAGGATCCCTGACGGCTCAGCTGTACTGCTGCCTGTGTGGCACTCTGCTGCTCCACCTGTGACCTTACAAAGAGAAGGGCCTTATTCCAGGGGGAATGGCCACGAGCAAGAGGCTGCACTGCCCAGGAGAAGGTGGATGCCCGGAGCGACCTCACCCCCGGCGGCACGAGGTGCCCACGCTGCTTCCTCTGCAGCAAAGCCACCCCTGCATGTGTGAAGCAGCGAGTGGGACTTGGCAACCGTCGTGTTACCAACTGCAACGCGTGAATCGAGCGCAACAGGAAACAAAAATCCCTTCTGCTAGAAATTGTTCAGCTCAAGAGAGAGGGGAAAGAAAAGGCAACTCAAAGCTGCATACAGACATCAAACCACGTATCAAACCCACGCCTGGAGGGCACCTCCTGAAATACCCTCTGAGCGCTTGGCATCAGGATTCCAGGAGGTTCCTTGGGCAGTGTGGTCCCGTTCTTCCCTCCTGCCAGCCGACAGCACGGGCACATTTCCCGGTGTTTCAGTGTCAGGAGCCGGGGTGTTCCCGCTCGCTGCATGGCAGCGCTGCCTGTGCTGGAACGGAGATGGAACTTCACCGCAGGGAGACACCGCTCCTCTCCTGTCGCTCAGCGAGCCGGGATTAAAGGGCGGCCTCTCTGCTGTCATGGCAATAGGAATGCACGGCAGAGATAAAGCAGCAGAGCTGATTAAGGCGATATCCTGATTGCCACAAGGTACGTGACTCGGATCCCCCAGGCAGCTCACGGGCACCGTGACCTGGAATAATGCTCCAGGCTGTGCCTTCCGCAGCCACCGAGCGTTCACGGGATGAGCAAAATGCTGAAGAACGTCTTTAAAATGAAGAATATCTGGTACAGAAATGATGCAGGAGGGAGCTGTTGCTTTTACCTAAGCACTGTTTTTACTTCTACACCCTTTTTATCGGTGCAGAAACGTAATGCCCCTCTCTAGGAACATCAGCGCTGAGCTGTGCCAAATTACCACGTTTCATCTGTTTGAGGGAGTGCAGTGTAACAGCTGCCAGTCAAGTTTAGCAAACTGAAAGGCACAGACTCAATATTCAAGTCAGTTGGGCAGCACAGGAATTATGGATTTGGTGTATAAATGAAATAATACCGGTTAGATGAGAAAGAAACACATAGCTCACCTCTGCCACTTAGAAGAATCTTGCTAGTATTTTATCATACCCCAGGTATATTCTCTTCTGCACTAACCTCCATCTCATCCTTTCCAGTTAAGAGTTCTTGTCAGCCTGGTTCCTGGGTAAAAAGAAGGAAAATAATTTAAGATGATAGAAATATCCCTGATATTTTGTCTCTTTTCTTTTTTTATAATTACTTGAGTACAAGGAAATAGGAAAACTAAATAGTGGTGGTGATTCTGCTGTCCATATGATGAGGCATCTTTTTCAAATATTATCTGGACAAGCTATTAAGAATTTTTAAGAGAAATTTTTGAGAAATAGAAATGAACAATTTTTGTTAATTCAGCACTATTAACTCTAAAAAAGAAATTCTGGGGATAAAATGAAGTTATTTCTTTAGGTACAAGTTTCCTCTGATAATGGAAGTCATCACATACTGATTTCAAAGTCCACTGAAGAAAAAATAGAGGTTTTGAAGCTTCTCCAACTAGAATGCAATTATATGAAGGTACTTTATTAAAGGATGGACTTTTCAGAATACAGAGTCAGATGGTCAAGTAGCTGAGTAGAAAATGCTCCAGATACTCTTTTAATCTTTATTTAACGTATTCTTAATTCATATTCTTCTTAATGCACTTACATTAGAAATACATTTCTGAGCATCTCTGAAGTTTCAGAAGGCTCTTTGTCTTTCACTGACAAATGTAATTCTCATCCCTTTGAGAGGACTGGTGCAGTACTATGAAAGGGTTCTTAATGGGGATCTGTGATCTGTTTCCACCATTAGGCATCTTGAAAAGAACAGAGCTGTACTGGGTGACTTTGTGGAATAAAGTCCATTAGCATTGTTGGAAGAATAATTTATTCAAATATATAGTAATGTAATATCTGAATGAATAAAGTTTATTTAAATATTTACTACAAACATAATTATGCAGAATTAGAGATAAAAGCTGGACAATGAACAGCAAACAGCACCACACAGACCTGTATCACCTAATCCCCACAAGAGTCTTCCATATTTTTTTTTTTTAGTCAATCTGTCTTTTAGAATCCTATTTATGCTGCTGAATTCTAATACTGGTTTTGCAGATTTGGGAACCCAAGGTTTGTCTATTTAGCAAAGTTTCTATAGTTAACAATACAGCAGAGATGTACTTAGTTTGGTACAAAACTTGTTTTTTTGTTATGCTTGCAGCTATTTTTCTATAGAGATAAGAGAATCAGAATGGGGATCTTACATTGAGTAGGAATTTCCATTCAAGAGCCATGTAAAGAGTTTATTTAAACACCACCACAATTATTGTGTTCATGTTTACAGCTTTCCTTTTTTGTTCTGTCAGAAGGTCTTCAGGGCAGGACCTACCTGTATTGGCAATAACATTAGAGAAAAAAATCTGTTTTCTGCTTAGAGGGACTCCTGGGTTCAGTTTTCCTGTTAGAAGAGTGTCATCACAGATGTGATTTCACACCCCAGGAGTGGAGGGAAGAGAGCAGAGAGGGCACATGCATTGTAGACAATCTGTCTATCAAGTACCAGCCCATGCCTGACTGCCCAAATCTTGAATGACCCCATAACCAGGTGCCAGATACCTGGCTTTATTTTGCATTTTTTGAGCTTCTGTAGGTTTTCAGTGAATATTTTATTGTTTCAACAGGTACTGCAATGGCTGCAGGAGTTTTGCTGCAAAATGAGCTACCATACTCCTCGTTGATAGAGACCAGTGTGTATCTGGCAAATATGAATTCAGGTAAGAATTTGTCTCTGATGTGCCATTCACAATAAATGCTTAGACCAATTCTGGAAAAAAATCCACAGAAAATTTTTTAAAAACCCAGAAATATTATGCATGTTTATAAACTTGAAATGTCTACAACAAAACCAAACTGCATTATTTCATCAACATATTGTGGTGATAATATGTTGATCTTTTCTGTAATTTTCATTTTGTCAGATTTCTTTATGGAAGAAACTATGCCATTGTTGTGTTGAGAAACTGCCTAGCTCTCTGAAAATACAAACCTGCCTTCAAACAAAACTCCCCTTTCTAATTATTTAAACTTTTACAGGATGCAATTCTTTCTTACCGTTTTGGGTGAGCGTTTGTTTGCAAACCTGCTAGATTCAGTAGGAAAATAATGATGTGCCACATTTTATTTTCCTCATTTCTGGCTCCATTATCATTTGATAGATACTCAAAAGAAGTTTCTGGGAAGAGAAAAACAATTAAACTTAAGAAAGAAATATAGTTAATTAGAAAATATTTTTCACATTCATTGGATACAGCACTTGTATAGCCTTTTCTATCTCCTTTCTCTTCCACCCAATGCCTAAAATAAAAGCATATTTACATGCTTCCTCACCTGTTGATATAATTTGTTTCATCAATGATTCACTAATGAATGAAAAGTCAAAGTCCTGAACATTTTCCTTTCCTCACACGGTATCGCTGCTGGTGTTTCAGGCTTGGTACCCACTGCAGATGTTGCCACGTCTCTGTAAGAGCTGGGGAGCAGCAAAGTTCAGGCCCTCACTTGCTGGTCACTGCCCAGAAGCAGCAGACTTTTGCCTGGTGAATTTGTCCCAGAAGGGACCTTCCTCTTACGCAAATTCCTCTGTACAAGTTTTGTAGTACAAGAAGAAACACAGACTGACAATACCACGTATTTTAGGGAAATGCAATGGGATTAATTTGTTTATTGACAAAGTTAAAGTGGATTTTCTTGCTCTCCCCAGGCTTCCTCTTTCAGCGCAGTCTAATGCAGAGACATTGGGATGACAGAGGCTTTTTACATCACTATAATCCATTCTCCACACAGTTGCTTTTCTGAGTGCTGCAATCTTCCCGGCCACCTCATTCTCCTGCTCAGCACACTGGAAGCAAAGTGGGAGGCAATTTGCCACCTCATACCTACCTTCAGAAGCCTGAAGCACTCAGCTGACACACCTTCTCCTCCACATGAGCTGCTTTCTCTCAGGCTGCAGGGTTAACAGCTTTGCTTCATAAAAAAGCTGTGCCCTGAAAAAAAAAAATCAGCCTTTTGTTTGGAATAACAAATTGTGTTTTGTTAGAAGATGTGAATGGTCCAGGCAAACAGCCTACAATTCATCATGTACTGAAGCATTTCAGCAGGAACACACTAATCCCAATCATTACACAGCTAATGATGCATTTTGGAGCAGCGAAGTGGAGGAGGAGAGGTGGTTGTGGAATGAAGAACCAAGAGGTGGGGGAGTATAATGTACTTCCTTACAGATCTCTCAGGAGGCAGAGCCTCCAGCTACATTTTGATTGTTCTGTTGAATCGAGTATTTTGTGTCTTAGTGAGTTCTGAATGCCTGTTATTGAGCAGGAACTAAATACTCCCATTGTTTATGAAAAACATTTTGGTTGTTCCCAGCGCGTTTTGAAAATTACCTACTTGAAATGCAACTATTTTCGTCAAGCGGCGGAACAGTTTGTCCCAAGTAGACGCAATCCCTGTGGAAGGGAGCAGCCCGGGGCTGTCTGGGAGCAGCGCCTGCATCCTCCGTTACCATGGCGACAGCTCAGCCCGGGGGACCAGCTGCCGGAGCGCACTCGGGGATGCTCCGCTCCCCGCAACTTCAGCGCTGAGCAACTTCCCCTCCGCTCAGAGCGCCCCGGGCAGCGGCGCCGGGCGGAGCTGGGGCCGGGAAGCCATGCAGCCTTCTCCCCGCAGGCGCTCGGCCGTCAGCATCTTTAGCCATTTCTTCCAGGGGCGGAGGCACTCCTCCTCCGATCCCCTTCTCCGCCTCAGCCAGCGGCGCCGCAGCTCCGTGGTGGAGCTGCTCTCCTCGTCCACGCATAGGGTCATGGTGGCTCTGTCGTCGCTCAGCCCCGAGGAGCTAGATGCAACTTTTCCTGAAAAAAAAAGTAAAGTACTTTTCATTGAGACTGTTGGCAGCTCTGGGTATTTGCTCGGTATTACTATACTTTTGTTCTGTTAACTGTATTTTTTATGTGTGGATAAAATAATGGGGTTTAATTTTCTTCCTCTATTTCGTATTCTGTATTTTGTTCATTGTTTCCTTATTCAAGTGTTAATACATGCTTTTTACCCTAACAGCTTAGTTACAAACAACAGGTAGAACAGAAGCACGCATCCACGCATACACCAGGGATCTGATTAACTGTTTTGGATTTCAGGTTGAAGAGGACTGTGACTTTTTTTTCAGGTGCATGGGATGTCACTCACCTCTAACTTCATCAGAAAAAATAACTGGCAGTAATGCGCACAGTTTCCCCCCTCAGAATCCCTACTTGAACAACGAGCCTGAGACACATATTCCATGCGTTCAGGGAGTTGGCAGTTCCCCACGAGGCTGCACTGGTGCTGCTGAGGCGGAGGTGCTGTGGGGAGCTCCCTCGCTAACGCGGCTTTCTTTGCCTGTGTCGCAGGGAGCTCGAGGCGCCCGACGGCCAAGTACACCAAGGTGGGGGAGCGGCTGCGGCACGTCATCCCCGCGCCCATGCAGTGCTCCATGGCCTGCGGGGGCCGCGCCTGCAAGTACGAGAACCCAGCGCGCTGGGCCGAGCACGAGCAGGCTGTCAAGGGGCTCTACTCCTCCTGGTGAGCAGCTCAGCTAAGCGAAACGGTTGGGCTTTCTTTTAAAATCGGCTGCTAAGTGTAAGACATAATGAGAATTTGATTTGGGATTAGAACTTGACGTAGTGGCTGCTGTACGCAGCCCAGAAAAGACGATGAAAGGTTTCTGTTGACTTACAGTGAGTTTGGTTCAGATCCAAAAGAATAAATACCTATCTGTCATGAATTATATAAAAGCTGTTCTGCGCTGCTAAGGATTAGGATGCAAATTAATTAAACATGTTAATAATAGAATTGAAAAGTAAAAGCATTTGCTGCAGATGAAATGATGTGGGCATATGTTCAGAAGGATGTTCATGTGCAGCAAGAGTCACATGAAATGTATCCTTACATTCTTACTGTTTTTCTAACAGCAAATGCTTGAACAGCATGTACAAACCTTGGAGGGACAAACAGGGATCTGGGTCCAGATTTCTATTCAAAGGAATTTTTACTTATGTCCTGGCATTAAGCAGTTCCAGTAATTGTCTTTTGATAATGTTCTATCTCTATCAGTTTCATAAGAATTATCATGGACACTATTGGCATAGTAAAATTTTTAAAAAGTCATTTCTATTTAGTCAGCAAGGTATTTCTCTCTTTCTTGAATATAATGGTACTCTTATTTTGGAATACTCATACCCAGGAAATGATTTTAAACATTATTATCTACTTCTTCTTCTTCTTCTTCTTATTATTATTATTATCATTATTTTAAACATTATTATCTACTTTTCTAATTTCTCAGGATAACAGATAACATCCTGGCTATGGCTCGACCCTCAACAGAATTAATTGAAAAGTACAACATTATTGAGCAGTTTGAAAGGTAACAAATTTAGTCATTATTTATTCTAAGTATTACTGGTGTAACTCCTGATCCATTTTCTCTTTCAACATAGATTTGGATTGTTGATAAAGATCTTTCATTTTAACGCTCTACAGGTAAAGATTTATTCTCCGCTAAGAATAAATGTGTGTTTCAGAAAATAAGGGATAATGAGATTTTGGCTGCATGTAATACTTTGACTCATCTATTCCTTCCTTAAGATGTGCCATAAAAACCGTAATTAACCTCCAGCGTCCTGGGGAGCACGCGAGCTGTGGGAACCCCCTGGAGCAGGAGAGCGGCTTCACCTACCTTCCTGAGGCTTTCATGGAGGCTGGCAGTAAGTTCCCTCCTGCTGCTGTTCCTCATTAATTATCGAGTTTGGCATTTAAGGATATTTTTACTTCAATTCCTGTGAGTTAAACGCAGCTGCGTAGGAAATACTGCACAAAATAGGATGTAAATTTGAAACCTGGCAAATATAATAAAGAGCAAATAACACATTATTGAAGGTTGTGTATTATGCAGAGAGAGATGGAGGGTTTGTGTTCAGGTGTTTAGAAAAAAGGAAGTACAACAGTTACATTTGTCTTTTTCTTCTGCATTCACAAATATCTGAACCATGAAGAGTGTGTCAAATTCTGGTACACTCATGTTTTCTTATCTACCCTCTAAAAGGTTATCTCATGTGAGGACACTGCTACTGGCAGTGTTTTTGTATTTTCATATTATGGTGAGAGGAGAAAGTGCCCTCTGTAAGAAGCAGCTGTTGACTGAAGAAGTGCTTTTATTTCTGAAAAGAAAAAATTACCCTCTTCCTATATATAGCTCGGTAATTTTGCATGAATCACTGTTTTGTTACACCTTTTACATTCTAGCTGAATTTGAGTTTGACAAATCTTTGCTAGCTTCATGTATCTATCAAATTTCAGTAGGAAGCATACACTGAAGTGGGAAAATAATCTCTTGCAAACAAGATCTAGTCATATTCTAAGCTCCATTATGTAATTTTAATACTATAATTTCTTATTAGTAATCTCTACTCTGCATATAGTGCTACACATGTCACATTTGGTGTGGCAGAAAATCATTGTCTCTCTTTTTCTTTTAGTTTATTTTTATAATTTTGGATGGAAGGATTATGGAGTGGCATCTCTCACAACTATCCTTGACATGGTGAAAGTGATGGCTTTTGCCCTGCAGGAGGGGAGGGTGGCTGTTCACTGCCACGCAGGACTCGGGAGGACAGGTACGTGCAGGGGCAGCAGAAGGGTTCCTCTGGAAACTCCAACCCTCCCTGGTTATAAACCATTAATAACTGGGTTACATTCTACATCTCTGCAAGATGGTTCTCTATAAAATGGTTAAAGTGCTAAACTACTTTGTCCAAATGTCCTCAATGGCTAGAGGAGATCAGTTTTACTATATTAAAACCAAAGACCTGTAAGGTTAGAAAAGTTTTTAATTTGTATAATTCCATTACATTCAAACATGACAGCTGCTTTTGGAGGGGAAAAGATTCCCCTGGTACACTTTCATTGTCCAGTATTTATAACACATTCACAAACCTGCCACTCACTGTTGGATCAGGTAGATTTGGTGGAGCACCTAAGATTTAATTTGCCCCTTTCAAGTCCTTTTTGGTTGGCCCTTCCCACAGAAGCCCCATTGCTCCCGTGTTTGTGAATGGTGGAGCTCCTGGAGAGGGTGTGGTGAGCTCCCACTGCAGTGCAGCAAGAAGGGCTTCACTGTCTTGTGGTTCTGCACATGCAATTAATAACATTTAAGTAACAGCATCACATAATAGAGACACTGTGTCTTCACCTGTATTGATTTCTATCCCATATTTCCACTGAGTATTTGTTTCAGTCTGACAGTTCCTTAACTAATCCTGTCTTTGTATTTTCCAGGTGTTCTAATAGCTTGCTACTTAGTTTTTGCCACACGAATGAGTGCTGACCAGGCAATTCTGTTTGTCAGAGCAAAAAGGCCCAATTCTATCCAGACTCGGGGGCAGTTACTGTGTGTCAGGGAGTTCTCCCAGTTCCTGGTGCCCCTGCGCAACGTCTTTGCGTGCTGCGAGCCCAAGGCGCACGCCGTGACCCTGGCACAGTACCTGACCCGCCAGCGGCACCTGCTCCACGGCTACGAGAGCAGGCACCTCAAACACGTGCCAAAACTTGTCCACCTGGTTTGCAAGCTGCTGCTGGACCTGGCTGAAAACAGACAGGTGATAGAGGCAGAGCTGCTGGACATCCCAGACCTCTCAGCTGAGATTGAGAAGACCGTGTCCCAGCTGGGGTCCACGGAGCTTGACCGGGAGCTGGCCAGGCAGGACAGCGACACGTCGGAATCATCCCACACCCACTCCTCCGCTCTCGAAACCCAGGACTGTTCCTTCTCCCTGGCACATGAGTGTGATTCTTTTTGTAAAAGAAGGAATGTCGAATGCCTCCAGCCTCTTACTCATCTGAGAAGGCGTCTGAGCTACAGTGAGTCAGATCTCAGGAGAACTGAGTTTCTTTTGGAACAGGATGACACTGCCTGGACAGTGCCTGCTCAGATCTTAGTGAACAAACAGAAGCAGAACAGTGGGGAGGAATGTTCTGCCACAGGTGAGGAAAAGCCACGGCTGGAGTTAAACAAAGAAGCATTAGTGCGTAGCACGTGCATGTTCTGGAGTCAAGGGAGATTCAATCTGGATGGACGGAAGGATGGCTCCTCACTTTATCACAGAAGGAACTCTACCAAAGAAATACAACGCAGCAGGACCTTTTCTTCAGGCCTCGCATCCATCCACAATCCCAAGGAAACCGGGGTGCCGAGGCACAATTTTGCCAATGAGACTGGTCATAGGAAGGACCACAAGACCAATATATATGGCAGAAGAGTCTATCTCTCTGAGGACTCTGACTCTTCTTCCTCCTCTTCCAAAGCGAACTTTTCCATTGGATATGAAAGCAGACAGGTGTCAGAGGCAATTCCACACATTGTTGTGCAGTCGGAATTAAGTTTGGAAGCCCGAAGAGTTTTGGCAGCCAAAGCACTTGCAGATATAAATGAATTTCTGGAAGAAGATGAGGTGAAGCAGAAGGTAGAAATGTGGCAGGTAATTTTTAACTCAATTCCATGCTATGGGCTCTGCATATTTCACCTCAGTGAGTTCCTGGAATGGCAGAAATGCCACGTGGAGCTTTGAAATGGCACATTGGAGTAGCAGTTTTTATGAGGTCCAGTAAATGATTGTACTTGTCAGTTATGGGTCAGTTCTTGCACAGGCTGGCAAAATGCACCTACAAATTCTGGTCTCTAGCAGGAGAGTAGAGGTTCTGCTTATGTTAATTTTCCTGACTGGGGGAAACTGATGTCATTATCTCTGGTTGTAGCATGGCTGCAGGTGGCACAGAAGCAGTACAGGTTTTGAGGATTTTAACTGGTTATCATCAGTGCTTTCTCAGAACTGATCAGAGGATTCGTGAGTAAAAGAAAAAAATTTAGTAGAAACTTAATTGCTTATCCTCAAACCCAAATCCTCTTAGCAACATTTGCTTTGAAGTTGGAATGCAAAGCTGGTTTATGTATTCCAGTGGAGTATGGGGAGGTTCTCAGCTGCACTGCTTATGTCATCCTTCTATTTTAAAGAATCACTTGTATTACTGCTGATAAATGTTGATAGTCTGGAAAAAATACAATTTTTTTTGATAACTCTTAAGTCTTTTTTGTTGGAATATAAGCAGCCAAGTACTGCTACAATCAAAGAGAATGCTGGCAAAAGTAAACAGATGATGCATTTTCAGCTTTGTTTTGATTTTTTTTTTGTTTTAAGAAAGAACTGAATTCTCGAGATGGAGCTTGGGATAAAATCTGCACCGAGAGAGATCCTTTTATCCTCTGCAGCTTGATGTGGTCATGGATAGAGCAGCTGAAAGAACCTATTATATCCAAAGATGATATTGACATGCTGGCAAAAAATTGCACAGAATCCCAGGATGCACTCTACTTGCTGAGAAAGGTACATATTGGATCTGACAACTTATTCTTTAACTTTAGGCAAGGGAATTGCAGTTTTAAAAAGCCACTTCAATCTCTTTCAAAATCAGAATGAGAACTCATTCTGTATCGAATTTTGTGAGTTGTCACTCAATGCTGTGTTGTCACAATCAATTCTATGGCAATGTATATGACAAGAAAAATGACAAGAAAAATACCAGACACAACCTTGGAACACCACTCAGCAGCAGCTCAGCTGCAGCACATTTCCCTGCACGTCCTGCAGTTGGAGGTCTGGAGGCAAAGATGAGGAGCCTTTGCTCTGTGACTCCATGGTGGCTTTTGTTATGTCCCACCTGGCAGCTGCACTTCATGGTTGTCTCACTTGCTGTGCAAACATCTTAACCTGGCAGCTGTGGGACAGCTGGGGCAAAGACAGCAAGAATTTGCTAATTCAGAGAATCAGAAGCCGGGCCTAATTCTTCTACAGAAGTCAGAACTGTGGCCTGTATTCTGAAATCCCTATGCAAAATCCCTATGCTCAAAACAGAGTTACCTAGAGCAGGCTGCTTTTGTGACAGATGCTCCAGCTCCTTAATTAAGCTGGAAAAGGGATGGGAAGGAGCAGCCACAAAGATCTGTTCCTCCCTTTATTCCTCCTTGCAAGCACTGCTCAGGTGTCTCTCTGCCTGCTCCCAGTACTGACGGAGACTTGGAAGGACAGAAAGAGGTGCAAGATGGGGAAAAGAGCCCTGAACATGCACAGCATTTTGGGCTGAAAAGATCAAATCTTACCTTCCCTATGCCAATTCACAGGAAGAGTACTGTTCATGGCGGAGATCTTGAAATTCCCAGAAATTCTGAGGAATTCCCTCAGCAGTTTGTGGTACTCAGGAGAAGAATTTTCCCATTGTGAATGAAATAAATATGCAGAGGCTCTTTAGGCTGGTGGGAATTCCCCACCAACTCCTGCACCTAAAGGTTTCAGTACAGGAAGGCACAACCTGATGTTCAAACAGCAGTTAACAAAACCTGAGTGCTGAAATGCTTTTCATGGAAATATTTATTCTAATGAGCTGCTGTTCATTTTTACCCACCAGGAACAGTGTCAGACTATCCTTTGTATTTTACACTGTGTAGTAAACCTGCAAGTGCTGCCAGCTGATGTGGAGGAGGCCTTACTTTCTCGGGCCATTAAAGCTTTCACCAAGGCAAGTAATCCTAAATAACTGTCTGTGATATTGTATTTACTTGGTTTAAATCGTGAAAGGTGAATCAATCAACAGAGGGAGGCCTCTGTGAGAAAGGCTACAGTAATTCCTGCACACTTCAGTGCACATTTATTTCAGAGTTTACATTTTACAATGATCACATACATAGAGAGTTGGAAATATTCTCAATAAAATTAAATTCTGTTACTACAGCCTTAATCCTGGAGTCTCGTTTTTCTATTTCTGGACCACTGCCAGTTCATGGACATCTTCAAATTAGGGAAAAGATCATTTTTAAGGGGTGACACTGACTAATCACTGGGGGTAGCTTACCAAAGGCTTTGGTAAATTCTGTACCACGTGAAGTCTTTCCATCAAATTAAATCATTTTCTGAAATTACACTGCAAGTCAGTTACGTTCCAGGCCTGTAACTCAGGATGTGAATAACTAATTTCTGCTTTGGGCTCATTTAGTTACAGGGACAGGTGAAGCTATTGCTCAGCTCAGATTTCTTCTCAGATTCAGCCAATGAAATCTGAACTTGAACAGAATGTTCACTGTGCTGCTTCCTCATCTCTTGTAAAGCTGCCTGTTAAAACAATCACTAAATTTCTTCTTCTGCTGCTTTATTTTAATGTCTAGTCAGCATAAAACTGAAAACACTTAGCATTAAGCACTCCATCAAAAACACATCTTTGATAAACCTCAAAGCTTTTTTTTTTTTTTAATGTTGTGCATCTACTTTGAATTTTGCTGTATGGCATCTATTTAACAACTGAACTGAAACTTCTCTCTTTTATTAGACAAGCTTCGATTCTGAGAATGGACCATATGTTTACAATACCTTGAAAACTGTATTTAAACAAGCACTGGAAGAAAAAAGGAAAAGTATTAAAGAAGGAATGGAGAATCCTTCTTGATTTCTACACAGCTCTGGCAAAACATTAGATGGGCCTACCAAATTATTTTGCATTTTCCAGCTACTGTATTTTGTGCTACCTGGCATGATCTACCTAACTTTAGGTAATAGAAGTTATTAACAAATAATTTTATTTTTTTAGAGGGAGTTTTAGTGGCAATTGTTCAAATCTACATAGTTTTAAAGAACAGCTCCATGTGACCACTCTCTGTAGCACTTGGTTTCAGGTACTGTGCTTTTATATTGTGAAAGGTTCTTCTGTTCCCAGATGTGTTTATTGATTTAGAAACCTCTGTTATTGGCAAGAAACATTTTCAAGTTACATGACTGCCATAAGTTCAGTGCCATGATCCACAAAGGTTTAATGGATTGAGTTAATATTTAAGTATTCCAGATGTTTACATTAATGGTATTTGATTTCATTTTGCAGAAAATAAATATTGAATGAACCAATGAAGCTGCTTTTCCTTTCAGAAATTTTGAAATAAGAGCAAGAGTAATAATGGACAGATCGACAGATCTTGAGATCAGTTATTTATAGCAGACAATGTTTTCCTTTAGATCTCTTAAATAATTGTAACCAACGTATTTCTAGAAGGTGTTGCAGTAGAGAAATGCACTGTGTTGAGCAGTAGCCATCAAGCCCTAATTTAGACTTTTTTTGGCTAAGAAAAACTGGTTTTAGCAGAAAATTGATTGAGGCATTTTAAGTGCTTTGAAAAAGAGTAAACTTTTACCATATTAGCTAAGCTTTTATTGATCCTAAATTAAAAAACACTTCATTATGAAATCTTCATAAAGATATGATTCTGTCCATACTTACATTCAGCATACACTTGCATAAAGAAGTGTCATATAATTATATATTATAGGTATAATTATTTATACTAAAAAAAAAAATTAATCAAACCTTTTCTACCTGCAATACACTTTGTAGAGGCATCTTTATCTCATAAAACAGAAACAACTGGGACATAATCATAACACAGTTTTGGATTACAGCCTTAGGCTCTGGACTAGAATGCCAGTTTGCAGAACGAACAGTTCTTCCAGTTTGATAGATGTAAGTAGTTAAACAAGAATCTATCCTTTTCTGAAATGTTTTTATTCCTTTCTGTAAATGACTAACATTTAGAGTTTAAAATAGACCAGTTTGAAATACAGATAATTTATACATGCCTCAACTGTTGGATGATTTTATATCAAATACAAATTAAAAAAGCTACTTTGGCAGAATCATCCTAAAATAGGCACACTTGAAAGGAAAATATCACATGTGAATCACAAACACAAATGCAGCTTTGCAAAGAGGCAAGGCAGCATGACAGGCATTAGCAGTCAGGCTTGGGAACACTAACAGTGTCTCCATTTCCCAAGAAATTATTTATTTCAGTTCCAAAAGAGCCAGCACCAACTCCTGGTGCTGTTTACTTCAGCTGTGCATTTTAGCTGTTTATTTCTACAGCCCAAGACACTTGGGCTGCAGAACCAGGGCAGTATTGTTGAAATCAGTGTAATGAACAAGGGCTTTCACATATCATTCAATATCATACAATACATATCATACAATAACCTTTCTGAAGTTAATGTCAGGTGCTGGCATTTGAAAAATCACCTACATACAGCCCTACACAGGATAGTGTAGAACTGGGAGCTTTTGTATTTAATACAGTTTTTGGTGCACTGACAAAATGTGTTTAGAATTATGGCCAAACTGGCCATCACATCTGCTTGAACCCATCATGGATAAAACCAAAAACTGCCCATCTGAGTGAATAATCAAATCTACAAACTTCAGCAGCAGCCTGTTAATTAATTTGAGACCCAAATGATGCAAATCGGGTGACCAAATTCAGCCGAAGGGAGCCTACAAGAAAGATGAGGAACTCTAGAAACAGGACACAGGGAATGGCTTCCCAGTGCCAGAGGGCAGGGCTGGGTGGGATCTTGGGCAGGAATTGCTCCCTGTCAGGGTGGGCAGGCCCTGGCACAGGGTGCCCAGAGCAGCTGGGGCTGCCCCTGGATCCCTGGCAGTGCCCAAGGCCAGGCTGGACATTGGGGCTGGGAGCAGCCTGGGACAGTGGGAGGTGTCCCTGCCATGGCAGGGGTGACACTGGGTGGGCTTTGAGGTCCCTTCTAGAATTCAATGAGGATTCTATAAAATACCTGAAGAGCAAATACTCCTCATGCAGATGCCTGTGCACCAAACCTGAGTGAGCCCTGTGTGACAGCCTTGCTGCCGGGGGTGCTGCGGGGGCAGATTCCCCTTTTACTCCCCTTTAGCTCATCGGGAGCCCTGCCTTGCCCTGCTGACACTCAAATCCTGACCAAACGCTGCTGCAGCAGGATTGGGACAGCCAGCCCCAGCCTGGGATTTTAAGCTGTTTCTCCGTTAATCTTTTAAAAGGCCTAAACAACTCTCCTATGAATTGTTTCTCTCTGTGGCAAGTTCAGTTACGCCCCCGAGTCCTCCTCAGTGTTGACAAGGCAGTGCCCGGGGCGGGTGTTCGCTCGGAGCTCCGCTCTGTGGGGAGGGCGCGGCGCAGACCGAACCCCTGCGGGCCGGGACGGCCACAGCCCCGGCAGAGCCCGGCGGGCAGCGCCGGCACCCGGCCCGGGGCTCCTCGGGGCTCTTCACGGCTCCTGTGGCAGCGGTTCGGTGCCCCCCGGGCGCTGCCCTGTGCTCCCGGCTCTGAGGGAGCTGAGGGCGGCAGGGCGGCGGTCGTGGCCCACGGGCTCGGGGTGCCGCCTGCCCGGCTCCCGGCACCGGCCGTGCCTCAGCCCCTCGCCAGCAGGGATCTCCGCACAGCGGCTGTCCCTGGGTGTCCCTGGATGTCTCTGGGTGTCCCTGGGTGCCCCTCGGCCGCCGCACCCCGAGCCGCCCAGGCCCCGGGAGGGACCCAGTCCCCTGCGTGCCCCACAAGGGACTGCAGCCCCGCTGCGTGCAGCAGGCGGGCCCAAAGCACCGGCACGCTTCTGGAGTGCACGGCCCTCTGCACATCTGAGAGGAGATCCCAAAGGCCCCTCTACCTCACCAGGGGCCCCAGCGCCCTGCTCACACTGGGAGAGATCCCAACCCCTCTGCATGCCACACAACTGACTCCAAACTACCCGCACCACTTACGGGGGTCGTCAGGCCCCTGAGACGAGACCCGAAAACCTCCTCATGTGCCTCAGGAGAGACCCCCACCCCACATGCCTGAGGAAGAACTCCAAGCAAATCCATGCCCCTCACACCTGCCTCGGAGGGATCTCTGCCCCCTGCCTGCCTTCCAGGGGTCTCCAGTCCCCTGCACACTTAATGGAGACCCCAGACCCACTGCATGCCTCACACAGGACTCCAAATCCCTTGCATTACACACAGGGGACCCCAGTGCCCTCCGTACCTCAGAGGGAGCCTAAAGTATCCCTGTGCATCGCATGAGGGACCCCAGCTCCTCGTGCACCTTACAGGGGACTCCAAAGCCCCGAATTTGCCTTTTGGGGAGCCCCAGCCCAACTACACCAAGTGTTTTGACCTGGAAACCGAGCGTGGTTGCAGCCAGGATCTTGTGCCACCTGGCGCTGCTCATCAGCCCCATCCGGCCCATGGCCACGGCCCTTTCCCACCAAGGCCCTCGCCCAGAGGAGCAGACCCTGTGCAGCACCCTGGGTTGGTAACAGCCCATCAATTTAAGCCCCACGTAATCTGTGTTAATTAGGGAGGACCTTTGTTTTGCCTGCTGACTTTGCTTGTCAGCCTGTGTCCCTGGAGATGCTCTTGATGGCTCCCCTCTTTCCCTGGGCATGCTGTTGGAGGAGGCCCAGGCCCAGCTGACCCCACTGGAAGAAATGTGCCCTCAGCCCAGGGACCCTCAGCGTGGGCTCCCCCAGCCCCTCGGGGCCACGCCGCTGGTCACAGCAGCGCCGTGCCGGGCTCCTGCCTGCCCACAGCCTGGGCATGCACGGCTGCTGCCGGACATGGAGCTCAGCCAGTGCTGCTGCCGTGTGGGCTTTGCTGCTGCTACCACCCGGACACTGCTGTGACAACAACAACTCTTTATTGGGACATCAGAAGGGGCCATCCCCTACCCTGGCAGAGGGTGGAGGGGCTCACCTTCAGTGTTGTTTGGAGGGCAGGGCCAGGAAGCTCGGGGGCAGAGGAGGGGCCATGTTGGTCTGGGGCTGGAGGGTACTGGGCAGGTCGTGGGGTCTCTAGAAGAACCTGGGGATGGGCTGGGAGGGGGCAGAGGGGGATCAAAAAAGGGAGTGAAGGTGGCTTGGGGATACCCATGGGAGGAAGAGGTGGCAGTGGGATCTACACAAACATAGGAGGTTTCCTCATAGAAATGACTGGTCTGCAGTCCTCCTCAGAGGGCTCTTGAGAGAGCTGCCCAGGGCATTATTGCTGCTCAAGCTGTCTGGCTGGGAGATGCAGCCCCCATCTTTCAGCTGCGATCCAGAGGTGCGACTGTGGAGAGAGGAGGTGGCTGAGGCCCCCAGCTGCCCCTGGCTCACAGGGACCCTTGTCCACAGCAGGGCCCAGAGCAGCCAAGGCTCCCCAGCACGGCTGCAGCCCCAGCGGGCTCCCCAGGACAAGGCCCAGCAATTAAGAGGCCAATTAAAGCACTGGACAGCAGCAGAACCCTCAGCAGAGTTGTTTAGACAACCATGGACTCGCCACAGCTGCACAGCAGCCTCACTGGGAATGTCTCCTGTCTACAAGCAGCCTTTAAAGGAAGCTGTTTGAAAGGGAGAGCAACAAAACACTCACCGTTTTCTCTTCCAGTAATACCAGATTCCAGCGCAGCACAACATGGAGACAAGCTCCAAACAAAGCAGGCCTGCCATTAACGCAGTCAAACAGCGTGTCCCCTGACAGAAACCTCCACCTATCCCCTTCTGGGCACTGGGAGCA
>VXAC01004240.1:0-62158 GCA_013399225.1 Rhipidura dahli
CTGACTTTCACCAGTGTGAGTCCTTCACTTCCTGCAGTCTACAGTTCTTTATGAACTTCTCCAGCATGGGTCCCTGCAGGCGGACAGCTGCCTCACTGAAATCTTCATCACATTCTGAAGTGGAATCTCTGCTCTGGCGCATGGAGCACGCCCTCCCCCTTTTTTCTTTGTGACCTTGGTATCTGCAGGGATATTTCTCTCACATATTCTCAGGCTGACCCTGTTTGAAATATACAGAAGTCATTCCTTTGACTTTCTTATCCCTGAAACTTTGCCACACAAACCCAATACAAGATTAAAGTTTGCTTTCCTGAAATTCAGGGTTCTGGCCCTGCTTTTTGTACTGCTTCCTCCTCTTAGTATCATGACCTCTACCTTCTCACGGTCACTGCAGCCAAAACTGCCCCCAGATTACAATCTACAGCTCATTCTTCCTCTTTTGTAAATAACAGGTTCAGGTGACAATGTTTCCTTGTCAACTTCTTGATCAGCTTTGTCAGGAAATTGTCATCGATGCAATCATAGATGGCTTGTGCAGTTATATGTAGTAGTTTTAGCAATTTCAGCGTGGTGAAAATTCTCCATGAAGATGAGGACTGGTCAGTTTGAGATTTCTTGCTGTTGTTACCCAACCTGACCTCTCTGAAGAGCCTGTATCCATCCACTGTAACTCACCAGTCTGTGAAGCATGAGCACGTTTAATCATTAAGCTTCTAAATTAAAAACACTCATTCATTTATATGCCTTAAGTTTGACAAATTTTAACAACTTATTACAGGATTCTGCTCAGGTGAAATACTGTATAAAATGTTAGTTTTGTCAAAACTATCTGCAAGTTATAGGAGAAAAAAAAATTACAGTCACTTAAAATTCAATCACATTTGAGGGGTTTTTTGTTTTGCTCCCTTGGAACTATCTAACCCCACCAAAGGACTCCATTCAGTAATCTTAATGTCCATTAAAAGGTAGTAGATATAAACTGGATTCCTCTGGACCTCTTTAAAGAATAAACAGTATCTATTCCTTGTTTCTGTCTTCTCAACACATGTAAGAGGTGAATATTCAAACTTTAGAAATTAAACACAAGAGAGATGCCTACAATCATATGTTTTAGATTTCTAACCTACACTGCTGAAAGTATTTCTATTTTTCACTTGTGACTATTAGACTTATTAGGACTTATTAGACTGTGACTATTAGGACTTACTAGAACTGCAGTGTAAGATCATATTTCCTGGTAATATTAATAGTAATGATGTAACTTCTCATTCAACAACCAAACATTTTTAATTCTTTTAAAATAGGAATATTCATTCAAATTAATAGAAGCCCCAGAGAAAAAGGCAAAATATACAACATCAGCATTTGAAACCTAGAGGGAAAAAAATAAAATCAGACCTACACTTTACCTAAACTAAAAATTTTATCTTTAGTAGCAAACATGATAATATCATTTATGATAGTCAAAAAAACCAATTAATTTGACTCATGATAGTTATATTCAATATACAAATAGATTTTTGTGCAGTCTGTTATGAATCACTGCCATGCAAAATGTCAAGCTTAAGAAAATTTTCTAGTTGATTAGAGAAACAGCAAATACTGCAGTTTTCAAATACTATCCTGAAAGTTTTACATGGTCTGAATTTGAAAAACAAAATCTTATCTGAAGAATTGAAATATATTTTATAAAAAAAAAACAATTAATAAAGTTAATACTGCTGAGAGTAGACTTTTTATAATAAAGTAAGATTTATTTTAAACTACTAAATTAATTCCAAAGAATACAGTTAATTTTCTGAATATACTGGAATACATAAAATATTTGACAAGGAGAATCTAATTAAAATGAAATATCATTTGAATACTATTTTAATCTTACTTATCTCAACTAAGTATTAACACATCCTTTAATTTACATTTCATCCACTGATTTCATATACAGTTTCTCACAATGAATAATGACATACTTAGAGTAAGAGAGTACAGCTTTGCTGCATTCTTGCCTATTGTCATATTCACAATAAGCATAAACTCTCTATAAACTCTTTCTATTTTCTTTTTTTTTTTTTTTTTTTTTGCATAGAGTGAGAACAGATTTAAAATACCTCCTAGAGTATATATTTCACAACAGTTTCTTCTTAACAATTTGAAAGTCAGTTTACTTGTTCCTTGTTAAAAATACGTAGTATTTTTCTATCACTCCTTCTAATGTTGCAGTGTCTGCTGTGGATTAATTAATTCTCAGAATTTTAAGGAGTCATGACTAGCTTTATTAGTTTTACGCTGACTCATATTTTTCATTTGGACAAGTATGGCTAAAAAAGTTATTAAAAAATTCATTGAGTGATTTCAGTGAGAAAAATGATAGAGTCAGATCTGGTGCACTAAAAGTAAATATTTAAATAAATATGTTTTGGAATAGACATGATTTTTTTCATTAGTAGTGAAAGTTCATAGGCTATTTACTTCAGAGTATTTAGTGTAAGGATGTGTCTTGTCCTGATCTGATTTTAGTTTCTTTCAGCTGTTCATATTCCACCCGAAAAAATCCTGTTGTCTGCTATCTTCTTGTTGCCTAAGCCCCATACAGTTCAGTTCAGCTCAAGTAAGACTAGCATTTGTGAATTTAGGACCCAAAGGAGCATTTCATAGGTGAGCATAACACAAGGGAGGGGTTTAGATGCTGGGAAGTTTAAGTTGAACAAAATTTATGGTATCAGTACTGGCGCTTTTCTATTGAAACTAGAAAAAAATCAGATATGACTGCAAATAACCTCATAACTAAATCCTCACCATGCACCTTTTTTTCCCTTGTGTTGACCATAAGGGTTTTGGGGGGTTTTTGGTTTTTCAGGTGACTATCTAGTCAGCCATGAGTTCTCAGCCACAGCACCTGGTAAAAAACCTAAGCTATATTCAGTGAGTGGAAACTACTGCACTGCTCCATCAACCTAACCTCACCTATGATAATATAACTTATAATTAATCAGGTAATTATATACTTAACCATAATCATGTTAGACACCTTTGTGGTAATGTCATTATATTTTTAAAAATATAAGAAAAAAACTGATACTTCCTGAGGGAGGAAATTTTAACAATTATGGAATACTTAATTTTTTTTCTTTTTTTGCAGCAGCAGCTGCAGCAGAATAGAGAAATGGTTATTTGCTATTTTAAAACCTTGTTGAAAACTGACAGAGGCCATTTCTAATTTTGAAGTACTTTCTACAGGTATAATATATTCATGAACCAGCTACTGGGGAACAGTGTTTGGTATAGATATTTTAGTCTTATTTAAAATTTCTAGCAGGTATTACAGAAAAAAAAGAGTATTTAAAAAAGATTAATACTTAAAATAAGAAATGCATCAAGTATTCCTTGAAAAGAGAAATACCTTCAAGAATTTAATACCCTTTAAAATTTCAGAACAGGAGGAATATGAACATGTAAACAAACTTGACAACTAAAAGGATGCATTAAAAGAAACATAGCTGAACAAAACTTTATTCCATTTCCAATGGAAAACAAGAATTTCCAGTCTCCAGAGAAAGAGAGTGAAGCAGGAGAATTAGGAGGAAAAAAAATAGAAAATATCTAGGTAAAACTTATGAATTATGAGAAGAACACATGCTGGAGGTGGAACTTTAAAGGGTTGTCTTCAAGAGTTGGTTGTGGATTCAGGCATTCCATAACCTCCCTCTGACTCTGAATGAACTTCCCAGGATATAACTATGCTACTGACTTTTCATATTGAAAGGTTATGAACATTTATCTGCTTCCAGTTACAGTTTACCACTTAGTACAGTGATCCTTTGGTTTGCCGATTTCTCTCTGTACACTGCATATTTCAGACTTTCGGTAAAGAATTAGAATTCTGGGACTAAAACCAATACAAAATAGACAACACATTTTGTAGCAATGAAATTTTTGTTATTTGCTGTATTAACAAAGTCTAGCATGCAACTCATGAGACCTTGTTTGAATCCCGTTTTTTGGAAAGGGGCTAATTAATGAATTGTAATTAAGCAAGTAGTGAGAACATATTAATAGATATTATACTAGTAATATAAATACTTACATAACATATTAATTCAAATTAAAGGATAAACAGAAATGGTTCAGGGTATTTTTAGTGTGATATTTAGGGATTGAAATTTTGGCAGTTTCAGTCAAAAAAGGCAGAGACAACAAAAGCATGCAATAGGTTGTTTAATTCTTAGACACAAAGACAATCCTACCTATTCCATTTCCATTACATTTTTATCGGTTCCTACTATCCAGGTGTCCTTCCATTAGGTTAGTGAGTTAACTTTCCTTAAAATGATATTTTTATGGCCACCAAAATGATATTCATGAAAACTAAGGCCTAAGAGAAACATTGGTTTCATTTGAAAGGAAATGGTTTTACAAAGTTAAGAGAGTTAGGTGGGCTGGTTTTGGCTGGGATAAAGTTAATTTTGTTCAGTATAGTAGTTAGCAAAGGAATATGGTGTGGATTTATGCTGGAAACTGTTGATAACTCTGAGATGCTTTCACTGTTGCTGAGCAGTGCTTACACAGAGCCAAGACCTCCTCTGTTTCTTAGTTCACTCCACCAGTCAGGAGGCTGGGGTGCACAAGGAACTGGGAGGGGGCACAGCTGCAACACCTGATCCAGACTGATCAAAGGGATATTCCAGACCACGTGGTGTCCTGCTTAGCATATAAAGCTGGGGGAAGAAGCAGGAAGGGAGAGTAACATTGAGTGTGATGGTGTTGGTTTTCCGAAGTCACCATTATGTGTGATGGAGACCTGCTTTCCTGGAGTGGCTGAACACCTCCCTGCAGCTGGGAAGTGGTAAATAAGTTCCTTATTTTGCTTTGCTTGGGCATGAAGCTTTTGCTTTTTTGCTATTAAACTGCCTGTGTCTCCACCCACAAATTTTCTCACTTTTACCTTTTTGATTCACTTCCCCATCCCAATGGGTGAGAGTGAGTGAGCAGCTGGTAGACTTAGTTGACAGCTGGGGTTAAACTGTGGCATTGGGTGACAGAGACATCTTGCACCATGCACTTAAAAGTAGACTTTTAAAAGAAAATGTTACAAAATTTTAGAAAGGCTGGAACCAGAAATTATTAAGAAATAGAAATCAAACTTTTTGCTTCATTCTTCACTTTTACAGGGTGCATACCTTCACTACAATTGGATAAAATACAGGAGTCGAAAAGTGAAATATATAAAGACACAACTTTCTAATATTATGCTCATAGGCACACCAGATAGGTTTGTTAATTACAAAATGTAATTATAGTATCTATCTTTCATTTTATTCCTTGGGATTTAAGTGACATTACATGAGCTCATCCATCATGTCATTCTTGCTCGTCCTTCTTCTTGGGTTTAGTATATGAGATGAAATATCGCTTTAACAAAAAAAGGAAATTAAAAAATCTTTGACTAGATATATTTCATGCACAAATAGAAAAAATGTTAGAAAACTATCTGATGAGCAGTTTCCAACTAAGACAGGGATAAACATTAGGGAAGAGTACAAGACAAACAAGAAAATTATAATGATTCTCACTATTGATCTATGGAGTCATTTGTGCAAGGTAAAACTTTCTGAATAATGATGAAAAAGTTTGGTTGCAGAAGGTGCAGAATCTCCACAATATATAGTGAATTCTTAAATATTAAGAAAACATCACCATATTATTCAAAGGATAAATAGAAAACTTTTATTACAATTTTTGATCTGAAATATAATTTATAAATGATCAAAGTAATAGCTAAAGAACATGCAGTAAATGTTGTGTAGAAGTTAAGATTGGATAAGAGAAAACCCAAAAGCATTAAAATATTTGCTATAAAATCATGACTCTCTAAACACTGAATTTTTTTATATTCTACTTTGAATCATTCCCATGCCAATAGAAGCTTACATTCATGGGTGTGACAGTAAATTGAACTTTATCCTTCAATCTAGTGGTTTAGTGAAGACAGTTATATTGTGGGAAATTCATTCCTGGAGGTGTTAAAAGCAATATCCTAAACACCTTGATAGAAAGCTCAAAGCTGATGCTGCTTTGAGTGAAGAGCTGGAACAGATGACTTTGTGAATGCCTTCCAACATTAATTTTTATATGAATCTATGGTAAGTGACACAACTATTTATATAATTTAATAAAAATGCAAACAATATGTTTAAGAGAGAAAGAATCTCCAAATACATGTTTCCATTGGGCTTTAATTCATTTTAGGGCTCTATTCAGAGTGTCACTTGTGAGTGTCACTGGAAGGACTTTCAGCATTTTTGTTATAGCCCTATGTACAGCAGTGTTTTTAGACTGCAGAATTAACAACAAACCTGATAGCACAATATTGCACAAAGAAGCAATGTCCTAAAAACTTGTTTATGATGTGCTCTGTCCAGAAGAATTTATCGGTTTTGCTTTGTTGTATCTCTCCTTTTTCTGGCTGTGGAGTTTGTTCAGGACACTACCAGTTCAGTGCATGTCACTGCTTCATAAAATGTAGACATACCTTCTATAGGTCATCTCAGCCTTTTTTCCTCAGGAAACAAGACAACCTTACCCAGCTTTGAATTCTTAATGAGTGAAACAATACAGAAGACATAAAAAATGTGCTATTATTATGATGAAATGGACTATTAAAAGTTTTGCCATTGACTTTACTAGAATTATATTTCAATAAAAATTTAATTAATTTTAAAGAAGGGGAGATATGAAGCACAAGGAAATGGAACACCTATAAAAAGAAGTCTCTCATTTTCTTTAAACTATTTTGAAGTTGTATTTTATTTGAATTATACTTTGGCCTGACAGTATCTCCACTCACTTCCTTTTTATGTATGTACAGAACCATATGCAGGACTACATCCATGTCCTAGTTTTGGCCAGGACAGGGTTAATTTTTTTCCAGTACCTGGTAGGGGGGCATGGCTAGACCCTAATATTGTTCAGTATTATGACAAGCCCCTGAGGATAAGAGTAACTCAGATTCTTGTTAATGGATTCTTTGGGGTGGATTAGAGTCAAATGACATTGCACAATCAGTGTGTATAAATACAGATCTATATGTGTAGGTTTTATTTTAGAACAATTTGGTTGCAAAGGAAAGCAGGTTGCTGTTTTGGCTATTATCTGTAGTGATACAGCAATATAAAAGCATAAAATTAANCACAATCAGTGTTTATAAATACACATCTATATGTGTAGGTTTTATTTCAGAACAATTTGGTTGCAAGGGAAAGCAAGTTGCTGTTTTGGCTATTATCTGTAGTGATACAGCAATATAAAAGCATAAAATTAACACTTCAGAAAATGTATAAGGGAAGGAAGGAAAGGAAGGAAGGAAAAGAAAAAAAAAAAAACTAGAAAGGTATCACCACTCGTGGATCCAGTGACAAGACTGGATTGTTGTATTTTTGATGTCTGTTGGTCAAAGTGATGGCCACAGATCCAATCCTTTGGGGATAGGGGAAGGCTGTGAAACAGCAAGTTTAGTGGGTTAATACACGTGGGGACCCCGGGAACTCCAATAGCTGCTCCAGCCCTAGCCCTCAGGTGGTTAGAGGAGTCCCTTGCAGAGGAAAGCCTTGGGGGCGAGGTGTAAAGAAGTTTTTTTTCCTTTTTTGAAGAATATTGGTACAGTTATTTTTCCCCTAAAAGAGATGGTTTGGTCCAGGGGTGTTGGAGAAGAATATTCCACGCCCAGTAGACGCGGCAAATACACATTTGTGCTTACATGGGAATGCTCAGGTACGTCCCCTGAGGTGGGGGAGTTTTACACTGTCTGTTGCAACACTGTGGGTCTGTTCCAACACTGTGCCTGATATGCATGTCCTCTGGTGGAAGGCACCAGAAATGAGTCTGAGGCACGTGGTGGGGGGTCTTTGAGGGTGTAGGACAACTTCTAGGACATGATACCTGCCCCTCACATCAGCATAGTTCTGTCACTTACGCCCCATCAGAAGGGACGAAAATCCTAGGCTTAAGTGGGAATGTTCTGTGTGAATGTGACCTTTCCCAGGGCGGGTTTTTTTTACAGCTGAGCCCGTTGTGTAAGAGAGGACACTGACATGATAAAAAGCATTATCCTGCCTCTTCAGGATCTGCTCTTCTGCCTTACCTGGCTCAGAACCCAGAGCCTCCAGTGGTGGGTGCCCACCCCCTTTCTTATGCTGATCAGAGGTTTCACCACCACACCCACTTAAATACTCCTCCTTTCCCTGCATCCAGGTGCTGAAAACACATCAAAACATTCTGCCACCACTGCAAATGGCATCAACATTTCAGTGTCTCAAAGATGTCATCTCATATCACTTGCCAGGGCAAGGAGAAAGGGAGGCCATTTAGAGACCAAAATGACATACTCTTCATTGTGCCACACAAAAATATGGGAACCAGAGCACAAGACTGGTTGAGACACTGAAATGCTGTTGGAGAAGAGTTAACCCAGAAAAATGGCAAATAAGGTAATACCATGGGGCTATTTAAAATATGGACTAATACATTGATAAAAGGTCAACTAAACAGGAGATATATCTCTATGTATTTGGCTTCAACATTAATGCAAACCATAAATTCTCATTTAATGGTGTTTAATGTTTTTAATGTTTTATAAGACAGAATGACTTTTCAGAGAAGCTTATTGTTTTCTTTAATACTTAGTAAGATTTCATTGAAATATTCCAGAAATTCAAACATGGCATTTTCTCTAGAATAGATTAATTTCTAAGAAAAACACACTGGAACATAGTTATGTATAATTATAACAAAGTCAAATACCATTTTCCTTTCAATTACTAATACATTGCATTTTAGAAATCATTTAGGATTATGACTATTTGATTTTGAATTGGAACCTCCATACTGATTTTAGAACCTCTTTTATAATACATATTTTAATACAAGGTCTTGACTTTTCATTTGACTTTTATATTTGTCTAGCTGTAACCAAAAAACACATTAAAACAAATTCTTATCTGGAAACTGATAATGATCATCAAATTTTAATTCACCATCTCTTACACAAATCAAAGTTGAGTCCTCAAACACCTTAGCAACACAACAGGACTAGTGATATTTTTCTGGTAGTCTCATGTCAGAGATTTCACAGTTTCCCTCTGCTTACCAAATTTTTCTATTGGACTGTATGTGTAAAAATGAAGTGTCATAACAAGCCTTCTCCTGTGAGCTTCTTTAAAGCTATGTAATGGGGATACAAAAACCTCAGATAATTAAAATATATATCACAGTAGGAGTTCCCAGAATAATTTCTATTTTGAAATACTTAGTTTTAAATTAAAACTTGATGTATATCATTTTGAAGTGAATCCAAAAAAAAACCAAAAAAAGTAAAAAAGTGACAAATGAAATGAGAAGCAGTTGAAATTTTTCACTGTGTTACTAGAAAAGAATTCCTGTTCCCCATTCATGATAAATGTGTTGGTTTTTTTGTTTTTTTTTTTTTTTCTGCCAGTCCAAAAGGAGCAATATTGTTGTTTTTAAAAACTAAGTAACAAATTCTGAAAACAGGATGAAGGTCTCAGTCTTTACATTTTTTATACTTCTTAATTGTTAACACTTCTTAATTGTTAACATAACAACTTTCAAATTTCTTCAAGCAAAAAAATTACACTCAATACATTTTTTTTTTCTAATTTTTGCATTGCAAGTATTTGGAGTTTCCCTTAGACTCGTAAAGGTAACATTGTAAAGTATATTTTCCTAAACCCTACGGTGTACTATATTGCCCTATACCCAGTAATACCTTCCCTCTAGCTCTACTGTTCAATATCTCTTTTTTGATAAGCAGGATGCAGAGTTTGTATCAAGAGTAGTAGACCATGTGTATGCTTTAGTTTTATTAAAATAGCAATCACTTAGATCTACATCATATTCATTGTAGAACTAAGACATTTATTACAAAATCTTTATTTGAACATTGCTATATTGTGAACAATTATTTTTTTCTTTGATTACATAATTCTTATGGTGACATTTAAAGCAAAAACTCAATAACTGGAAAGGATACAATACCATCTAAAAATCTTACACTGCATTTCTTTTCCTTTCTTCAATAGATGCACAATAGTTTTTCATTCTATACTAGGACTGTGTATAGTTTGCTGCAGAGTATAAAATTTGTCAAGGCAGCACAAGATAAAACTTAAGCATTTGAAGTCATATAGTGGTTCAGCATAGTTTACACTCCTTTTCAGAGACCTCTCTCCATACTACCTTCCATGAACCCAACACCAGAAACTAAGTAATCCAGAAATACCTTTCTAATAAGGTTTGTGCCGTGGATAGATTTTAGTTAGTGAGTCAGTCCTATGTGTGTATCTGCAGCCTCATTTATTTGTATTTATTTGACCCATTTATTTGTGTCTGCTCTCTGCCAATGTGTCAGTGGGTGGGAAGTAGCTTGTATCCATTCTATCAAATTTTCTTCCCTCAGACAGTGTCAACAGCATCCATATTGTCAGCCTGAAATGGCAGCCTTCAGGCTATACCTGAATATCATTTGTTACAAATGCTCACTAGCATCAGCAGCTGGTCTAACAAACTAATATCTTAGGGAAATGTGTTGTAGAAAACTCTCAATTTCCCATTCTTGGAACATTACCATGCAAAAGCAATTTACAAACTCATCTGATCTCTTCTCTGAACCAATGGCAGTGGCACAACAAACCCTTTGATGCTGTGGGGAAATTTAGTATCTGAGAAATGTCATAATGTAGTGCAGAACTCAGGTGACTCAGAAAAAAAGTTGGTATTTCCTTTAACTCCTGATACAGGTAGAGAAACAAATAAACAAAATTATACCTATCTTTCTACTATTACAAAAAATCCAAATCTATCTGAAAAGTACTACAACCCCAAAGGACAGCATTAGTTACTGAGCTCTTAGAGAAATGATGGGTTCTTTTCCTGGTACTTTGGTTGGCATAAAGAAGTAATCACCTCTCTCAAAACTTTCCTAAAACATTTGTGGTGGTTCTGGTCCTTGCTTAGAACACTCTTCTAAGCACTTTTCAAAATGGCTGGTATGTACACAATGCCAGATAGCATTTTGAATAGAATGAGTAAAATATGATCTTAAAAACTTTTAATCAAAGTCTGATGGAGTCAATGGCAGGTACGTATGCATTCCTAATGAAATTATATATTGTGTGATTTATTTCACTTAATGAGCTATGGATCACCTTGTGTTGTCTTGAATGTTCAGTTTCTATTTGATTTTGTTTGTGTAATACATGTCTCAAAATATATTACATTTTCCTCAAAACAGAAATAAAGAATGAGACTGTAAGCAAGCAGTGACAAAAAAGCCCACATTCTTTCCCAATCTACACTTGTGGAACTGAAAGCATTTTTGAGAATTACATTTCCATTTGTCTCATTTTTTATTAATTCAGAAAACAATATCTTTTGGATTTGTTGCATACTTTCAGAATTACAGTTTAACTTATTTAGTGCCATCTCCAGTTATTGTTGACTTACAGAACTAAGGGTTAGGGAAACAAAAATATTACTGCTGTCACACAGCAAAACACAAGAATAATGCAAAATGTAAAGAAAATGTCATTTAAATGCAAGGTTTTGAAAGGAAAAAAGGTGATTGATGGCAGTCCTAAACTCTACAAGGCATGCAAACAGTTGGGAATTTACCAGTAGTTCTGCAATTGATTAGCATACAAATATCAGTATTTCCCTGTGTTAAACATGTGGTATAGATTGATGAATATATTTTATAAGTCACAAAAAGTAACTCAGAATCTTCTTTGCATTTGGTCCTGAGCTGTCAGTGCTTTTAACATAAATCAACTTTCTAATTAAATACACTAATTACAAATTTGTGAAATATTAGTGGTCCAATATATATTTGAAATAGCTATATTCTGCCTGAGAATATTAGTATTTTTATTTTTTAACATATTAAAATACACTGAGGATGCTCAAAACCTAATAGTATTAACTCTCTTGGAAATACATATATATATTAATGAGGTTATCAATTGTCATGTATATACATTAAAACTGCTCAAATCAACGTAGTGTTTACAGAGCAGAAATGTTATTTTGAACAGCTTCTGTGCAGCCCTGCTGATTATTGCTAGTGTTTACATTTAGATATGAACTTTCCATTATTTCCATTATGACATTACTATTCTTGGTAATAATCAGAGACTGTTTCTGGGTTTTAATTATTCCTTAGTGTTTTGGGTTTTTTTCTTTTTTTTTAAGCCTTTTAAACAAACCAGAAAAAACCCCCATCCTCTCCCCTACAAAATAGCCCCATAAACACCCACCTTCCACCTCCCCCCCCAAAAAAAAAAGGTGATTGATCATTTCAAGAAGAGCACATATGAAGTTTTAAAATAGCTCTGAATATTAATTTTTCATAGTTTAAGGAAGGGTATAATATTTAATCGTATGAGGTAGAGATCTTAGTTGGGTCAGACTAAAGCTGGATCTTATTCAGCATGTTGATTTCAAGGCTAGCTGTGTACAAAGGCATGGAGAGAAATAGACAAAAGCAGTTCCTGAAGATACATTTCCTAATATCCTTTTTTACCTTCAGCTGTATTCAAAGCTTCGGGGACCTGAACCCAAGTAGACCCATGATATTCTTTTCACAGAAACATAGAATCATTAAGACTGTAAAAGACCTTGCAGAGCTTTGCACAGGACGACTACTTTCTGTGAACAACCACCTTCTGGTTTGGATTTGATTCCTAGAGCTCCTGCACTGAAAGTCAAAGAAAGTTCTCCATGGCACATATGAAAATATGTTTCACACTCACCCAAGGCACCTCTCTTCTGAAATGAAGATCCTTTGCCCATGTAGTCATTCCTTCCACAGAAACAATTTCACTTAGACTGAAGAAATGAAACTGATTCCCGACAAGCACCACTTCTTGCTGTCCTAGCACCAAGGGACTGACAGCTATAGGGGACTTCAGTGGAGTCCTGGGACCTGTGCCATGTGGGGGGAGGTCTTGTGGGGTGGCCGGGATTAGCTGGGCATGTTAATGCCTTCAGAGCACAGACACTTCTAAAAGGTCTATTGTTCAATGGTGCTAGTTCTGAAATTCTTGTCAAATATGGAAATTTTGGAATCCACAAGATGACACAGTAGTCAGAAAGAGAGAACATTATGGAATGCTGAATGTGTGACAGTCTGAATCTCATGGCTTGGGATGCTTCGCATACATTGAATTCCACTGAAATACTGATAAACAAACAGCCATGACTTTAGAGAGTATGATCATCAAAGAGTTAATTCAGGCATTCTGTCCTCATAATTTTTTTTTTCTGCCATACATTTGTGGAGTTCAACAAAGATACTGTTTAATGATGATAATTACACTGACTGTAACATTGCTAGAAGCTAGAATAAACAGACTTTTCAAAGATTTAAGAAGATATTATGAGAGATCTTAATTAAACACTCCTACAGTTTTCTCAGATCTACTGTAAATACCTTCTGGGTTTTTAGAAATAGTGATAACTTGTTTTTCTTTCTATTTAACAAGTTTTCATTTGTGCTATGCATCTTTCTCTAATTTGCTCAAGTTAAGGTCAACTGTGTTAACCTTTATGTCTTTTATCTGAGACTTCTCAAGAAGGATGAATCATTTAATTTGTAATCTTCTGCTTAACAGTATAAATACCGTATTTAGTTTACAAGGCATAATAAAATACTGAGTTTCACAGCAATTCAATATACTTTGTGATTACTTATTCTGATCAGTTTATTCTAGCTCAATGATAAATTCCAGAGGAAAGGGGAAATTTCCTTCTCCTTAAATCCAACTCATCATCTTCACATTTATGTATGTGCATGTCCATGTTTGGAAAGAGGTATCTGAAGTGTCAGAGAGAGGAAAGTGGAAATGAAAGAGGTTGCCATGTAGGTTTGAAGACCCTCAAAAAAGCAGGATTCTGTCTACAATCAGACAACAGACCAAAGGAAAACCTCAGAGGTAACACAAGAAACTTTCCTATAAACAAAGAAAGGGAATTCTTTGAATTTCATTCAGCCCAGGAAGCTACTGAAAATTGTTAGATTGGAACAAGTGATAGAAGAAAAAAAAATGCAAAGTCACTGCAATGACACAGTGAGGAAAGTTTTGTATTTAATGACTTCAATCAAAGAGTTATCCCTATTTTTCCATACCTTTTTATATCACCTGTGTTCTGATAAAATGTTAACTGTAGGGTTTGAAACTATTTTGAGCCTTTTCTATTCTCAGTTCAACACAGAGGGAGGTGTGAGTGTGTGTATGTGCCTGAGAAAGAGGAGGGAGAGAGGGACAGAGAGAGATTCTAGAAAATATTTTTGGAGTATAAATAAAATACAGTCAGCTCAAATTACCTGTAGTGTGTTATTCTTGTTAGTTACATAGACTACAGCTACTTTTGAAATCAAGGTGGATGAAAAGGAGTTATGTGTTGGGAAAAAATCTTGTTATGGAGGATATAATCATCACCCTGTACATCACACTTCTCAAGGTGTTTTATTTCACAGTAAATTCAGTTTGGCCATATGGACTGAATACAGATTTTCATCTGAAGATCATTCAGTGCATTCCTGCAACTCATTTCCCACTTATCTGAAATAAGCCCAGTCCTTAGGTGAAGACAGTACTCCATAATGAACTGAAATAGTTTTAATAGGAACTGAGAGTATGTAGATTGCTTCAAAAGCTTCCTCCAGTCTAGACTAAAACTTTGATTCAGATATGCCCATAGTAGATGGTTCTTATTCAGGATTTAGGTTTTAATTCTTTGCTCTTTTTACTTCTATACAAATCAGAGAGCTCTGTGAGTAAACTCTGTCCCTCTGAGTCCATCTGGTCATCAACTGAGGATCTGTGCTGTTATTTGCATGATCTATAAAGTGCTTTGGGATTGATGCATGAAGAGCACTATCAAGGTCTAAGGATACTTGAGAGTGGCATAATATTCCTGCAAATATATTATGCAGTATCTATATACTTGTACTAATACTGTGATTACTACTACATCTTTCCTACTGTCTTAAAAGCTCAGAATTTGTATATATATAATACTTTCAGGCATATATAATCGATATAGTTGACAATGTGCATTCTCTTAGTTTGGCTAGGATGGAGGCAATTTTCTTCATAGCAGTCTGTATGGTGCTTTGCTTTAGATTTGTGATTAAAACAATGTTGTTGATACAATTGTGCTAGCTATTGCTGAGCAATGCTTGTGCAACATTGAGGTTTTCTTTTCTTCTCAGCCTATTCTACCCAGAGCAAGTAGAATAGGGATGGACAAAAATTTGGGAGGGGACACAAACAGGAGAGCTGACCCCAATGGATCAAAGGGATATCCCATACTGTATGACACCATGTTCAACAAAATAGGGGCATAATTTTTCAGAAGGAGTCATATCTCAAAGACTGTCTGAGCACTGGTGCGTTTGTAGGAGGTGGTGAGTAATTGCCTTTGCATCACTTGCTTTTTTATGTGGTAGGCATTTTTTTTTGTTCACTTTTTGGTTGGTTGGTCTGATTTTTCCCTTCAATAATTAAACTCACTTTATCTTGACTCACAAGTTTTTTCATACATTTGTTCTTCTGAATCTTTCCTCCATCCCACTGTGGAGTCCATTGCTGGCTGGGGCCAATCCACTACACCCCAGAATTCCCAGTTTAAAAAGTTCTAGCACAGACAACAGAGAAGGAAATAAATTAATGACATTCTATTGAGATTAAAGAAACAAGACCATTAACCAGTTGTTGGGAAGGGAATAACATTTTGCAGAACTGAAAGTAGTTACTGAGGGAAGGAGTTCTTACAGTCTTTTCATATTCACAACAAAGGAATATAACTGGGATATTGACTCATGGGATATTTATTTCATTAATATGAAATGACATGTAATTTATATACCTGAAAAGACACTGAATGCAAAGCTCGTATTTATTTTGGACTTCAAACCCTGAGTTTTGCCCCTCTACATCATAAAGTTCAGGAACCATAAAGGCTGATCCAAAAGTTTGTTGATGAGAAAGTTGTGCAGGAGTGAGAGAGAGAAGTGAAGCTCAGAGTTGTTCTCAGCCTTTGGTCCCTAATGGGACTAAGGAACCTTTTAACAAGCTCCAGAAAACTCCTTAGTATTCCCATAGCAATAGGAGTTTTAGAGCACAAAAAATTAAATGTGTATTTTCTAATGTAGATAATAGGGTAAATAATAGGGATTTTCCCCTCATTAAGTTCAAGGTTTAGAAATTTCTATTCATTAATTTATTCCTTTCTGTCTATAATATAGTGAAATAATTGTTCTTTTCTTCACTGTAAGAAATTATTCATATAGTCCTTGCAAATGGGAAGAGACACCATTATTTCTTATTGCAGACTTTCAGATAATTTTTCCCCCATATTAAAAGGAAACTTTACAAAACTTTAAATCATCAACCATTGTCAGGATTATTTGGTGTGTCAGGAGTCCTCCTCTCTGCAGAGCAGCTTCACAAAGATCTCAAATTGAATTTTGGGCACATTCATTGACAAATCTAAGAGGCTCCATTTCTATGAATGCTACTGCTAGGGTAGAAGAGAGATTATAGATAGAATTTCACTGATTTAGAATTTCTGTAAGTACTAATTTCAGCATGATTTTCTATTTATTTTGATCACTGAGATTAAATTTATTTTTACTACATCATATTATTTGTAAATGTTTATTTCATTAGAAATGTAGATTTCAATACATCATGTGTTTAATTCTGAAAATTAATAGCACTGCTCTATAAGCTAATGATGTGGTAATTCTGGGTTTGTAAAATCTGAGCAAGTTGTTTTGAAACAATAGGTAATTAAGAAAATTATAACAATTATGTGTTAATTGTTCAGCATTTTCTGGATTGGATGAGATTTCATGAAATGAAATGCTAATACGTGAAACAAAGAATAAATGATAATACATGTGTTTATATAAAGGCTTAAACAACAGATGGTATTTTCAGAGAAATATTGAAAAATTTAACTGAGGGTTTCTTGCAGGATGATATAGCTTATTCTGCAGGAGTGAAATGAAAAATTTTCATTAAAGAGTTTAAAACTTTATATTGTCAAATGCTGTATATACTTTTGAAATAAACTGCTGTATGTAGAACACTATTTTTTTTAGGCATGCTCTCCATTTTTGTTTTATTACTTTGCTTTTCCTCCGTAAATTAATACTACACAGAGCGAAAAAAACTTGCAAAATTTGAATTAGTTTTTCTTCACTAGGAGTTTAACAATGACAAGTGAAAGCCCTATCCCTGGGACAAAATAAAATAAGTAAGCCAAAGATCCAGTACAGACTACTGTGTGTGCCCGAGGAGCAGTCATGCTGAAAGAGGCCCCCAGAGGTCCTGGAGGAAAATAAGCTGAACACAAGTTAACAATGCACTGCTGCAGCAAGAAAGGAGAATCGGGCCCTGGCTGTGTCTGCAGGGGTACTTCTAGTGTAGATAAAGGACTGGAACCAGGGGGTTGGGACTTGGTGATCTTGGAGGTGTCTTTCAACCCAAGCTGTTTGATGATTGTCATCCGACTCTATTCAGCGCTTGTCAGACCACACCTGGGGAACTGGTGCTCAGTTCTGATCCCACAAAAGAAGAAACCTGTGTACAGACAGTAGAGGCCCAGGAAGATGATCAAAGTACTGGAGAAGCTGGCTGTAGGGAAATACTGAAAAAGCTAGGTCTTTTTGCCCTAAAGAAGAGAAGATTCAGGAGGATCATTGTAGGAAACCCAGAAAAAGGTAAAGGGATTTCTAAGAGTGAGAAACAAAGAGCAGATTTTAAGAGTCAAGCAGAAAGATTTTAGGGAACAGCTTCGCCTGAGAAAATATTAGAGAAGATACAGTTAGAACATTAGCACAAGGACAGGAAAACAAAGAGCCATGGTTTTAGGCCTAGCTGAGAGAACTTTTAGAAGTTGCAAAATTTATGCTTAGCAAGAGATGATAAAGTTAAGCTTAATAATGGAATATTATGCACTATTATATAAGGTATATAACAAGCAAATATTGTTTTAACAAGTGTACGTGCAAGTGTTGAAACAGCAACCAGCTGTTGGCAGCAGCTCCTCAAACCAAACTGCCTCAGTTGTGCCCAAGATGTCGAAAAGGGAGACATCACATAAAGGTGAAGCTGCTCCCTAAAATCTTTCTGCTTAACTCTTAAAATCTGCTCTTTGTTTCTCACTCTTAGAAATCCCTTTACCTTTTTCTGGGTTTCCTACAGATCATCATCAAAATATTCCAGTAATGATGGCTACAGAGGGGGTGGGGGTCCTCTCTTCACAGAGTCACACGATCCAGTTGTTCTTTCTGGTGTGTAGCTGGCAGAATCTCATGTCCAAACAGATGCCGTTCTCCTCAAACAGGTTTCTTTCTCCTTTTATATACATCTACTTCAATTTAATCCAATTATCAAGAATCATCCTTCTGTTCTTTCACTTGTCTGACAAAATTTATCTTGTGTTTATCACTGTTATTTGAATCTCATCTTATATTTAGTACTATTTTGAATCTTTGCAATGAAACATACATGCTGGTACCTTATATAGAGAGTGACCAAGTCTTGAACTTCTACAGCACCAGATAAGATGAAAATCAATCTGCTGAAATAAAACATTGATTTAGAAGTGTAATGTGTTGAACATAATTTTTTTTCCAAATTAATTTTCTTTCTTTGTGAAATCTTTGTCTTTACTCTTGATCTAAATTTGACAGGCTTTTCAGTATGATGAAAGTCTTGTCTTAGATGAGATTGTAAAGAACTTTAAATCTCTTGCTAACACCAAATCCCAGTGAGGATTTGAGAAAGGGTCATTTCAAATATTCAGGACTCTACAACACCTTAATCTGTGGTATTCAAGAATCTGTAACTTTTTTTTTTTAATAAGCACCTTTCATTTTGATTTTGTCTCTTCAAAATAAATTAAAAATTATTGGAAGGTCCTTCATAGGGAACATTAAAAAGTCTGAGCTAAGGATGATACTTCAAAAATTCCTGTTAATGACTATTAATTGTTTGGGGGTTTTAACTTTCTGGAGGAAAATATTTTCCAGCATACTTACTTACCCTCAACAGTCTTACTTCATTACTTTTGACAGTTTCCCTCCTCTCAAAAATGAATTTGTATTCATACTATTTCTTCTATTAAGCTTTTGTAAACCTCAACTTCATGCCCACTGATCCTTTTTTACTCCATGGAAATGAATTACTTTCCCTCAGTATGCAGATCAGCATATCAATTGAAAGTCTGACATCATCTTTTTAATCTTCTATTTCTGAACTTTATACTTTCTTCTTTGCCCTTCAAAGGAAAGAAAAAAAAGGGGAAAACTATTCCTAATAAATTACAATGAGTACCCCTGAAGAGGAATCTGACTATCAAGTAAAATTCACATTATGTTCTCAGAAAAATTAATATAAATTTGGTAATTGCCTTAAGAGGGAGCATAATTCTACTGTTTTCTTTAGAAAATTACATACACACAATAAAAATTGTAAAATATAAGTTTTCTGTTGGTTCATTATAGTTCCTGGTTTTGAGTGTGATTATTTGATATTGCTTATCATAAAGAATGATGCAAAAATTGAACCAGCAATAACTACTTCAACAGTGGATTGGTGTCTTCTATGCATAAGTATAATAAAAATAGATAGTTTTGTTGGTAAAATCTGTCACTTTTAATGGTGTCTTTCCACTAATCTCTCTCTCCAATCCAACCAGACTCAGTACTCCCAGCTGGAACACAAAACTGATAAAAGTAAAGTTCTACTGAAGTGGAAATGTCTCTTGTTTTCTTTTTTCTTTTTTTTTTTTTTTTTTAAAGTGAAAAAAGATTTAAACTTTTCCAGTGTCTAAATGTATGCATTTAGGGGACTGCAACTAAGGGGCTTGAACATTGTAGTTACATGGAAAAAAACCCACACACTATGCTTTGTATGACACTGTTTAAGTAAAAGGTTTGAAAAGAAGCCTTCATTTTTCTGACATTACAATGATCAATTTTCTTTTACTACAACCAGACAACTTCCAGTGAATTCTTGGGTTGACAAATCCTTCCAAACTGTCCCTAGATCCCTGCAGGACGTGGCTGTGAGTTTGTTGCAAGCTGACCCCATATCCATGCATCTGCCTCTCTGTTTCTGCTAAAGGTATCTCCTTTCTATATCACTGCCTGTTTCTTCAACCTGTAATTTGAAAGCTTCTTTAAGCATATCAGTGAGGGTATACAAAGTATCTTTTTCTGTTTACAGGGATGCTCCTAGTCCAACATGCACTGCCCAAGACAAGGTGACCCCCTACTGCCTAGCATCACCCTTGATGGGATGAACCCATTAGAAGATCTGGAATAAACAGGTTTAATAGCTTTACCATCCATCACACTGTGTATCAATTCTTGCTCTCAGAAGTGAGTGTTAAGATGCACTGAGCTGTGGTGCAATTACTCTCTGATGAAACAGCTAATTTACTTTTCATTCCTGGAACAATTCATTTACAGCTAGTTCAGTTTGCAATGTAGGCATGTGCAAGGCACACAAACACTTCTGGGGGTTGCACTTAGAAGCTTTAAAGTATCCAAAAGGGTAACTAATCTGTCCCACTTTTAAAGGCAACCTCCACAGAAAAATAAAAAAGGAAAAGCATGTTAGCAGAACTTCAATGTGTACAGTTCTTGCCTTAGGCAAGGTTGACCTTTTACTTACACACACCTCCACATCCACCACCCCCTCCATTCCCCTCTCCCTACATTTACTACCATTTCATTGAAAATCTTCCAGGTAGGAGTTTAAGAGAGAGACCCCTTACTTGCCTTTTGAGAAAAGAATATTCCACAGTGATGCCCTTTCAGCATCAACAACCTAACTGTGAAATGCAACTCTGAGTTTACTGAAGGACACTATTTATGTGTCACTATTTTAGCTTATCACAGAGTTTTTGCAAACTGCATAATGAAAATATTGAAGGTCTGAGTTGATGCAAATTTAATTATTCTTAACTTTCATATGTGAAACACTGGTTTATATTTTCCTACACCATAGTAATGCCACAGTTATTTTGTATGAGGCCCAGGTTATTAATGATGAGGTTGGATCAAATTAGTACCAGTTTGCAGGGGACAGATTTAAATAACAGATTTGCTTTGAGCACACCTTTCTAAGTTATTATATTACGTGAATATCCCATTTAAGATAGGAAAACACCTTAGAAGAGCAAAAGCAATTTTTCAAAAAGATAGTGTGAAGTGAAACAATTAGGAATTTTCTTTTTGAAATTCTTCATCTTTGTGGGTCTTGACACTTTAGTGGTAAATATATAATTTTATATTTTCTTAAACACTCTTATATAACCCTCTATTAAATGCACATGTATAGTTCTGGTGAGCAAACAGCTTAGAGCAACTTATTGTTCATTAGTTGTAGTAATATATTCTTCAGTGACTTGCTCACGTTCCTCTGTTATTCCTGTATATATTTGATGTAAATATTGGTTAGAGAATTCCAAGAAAATGCCTGTGAAGGAAAAGCACAATATTTTGATCTGTATGTTTGCCTACTAGAAAAAGATGCAGTCAGCTTAATAGGTGGATGGATATTTTGCTACCATAATCTTGGAAGCATATGCTAATAAAGCATTATATTTCTCTCACTGAAGTAAATAAAAAAAATGTTTCCCACTTTGCTGAAGAAGTGCAAGGTTCACATACATCCTTAGTATCTTACTAAAAAAGACTGTTGACATTTTTCATAAACAGAGATGTCACTTCATTACAAAATCTCATTGTCTAAATTTCACATTTATGAAGGTGTTTTTTCTAGTGGGAATATTTTTATAGCCTTCACTCCAGGTGTTCCTTAATCACAGGGATAATGCAGACAGACTTGCAGACATGCAACAGGTCAACTGTCTTGGGCCAAGCTGCAGAGGTTGAAAATGGGACAGAGGACAGATACTCCCATATTGTCCTACTTGTAATTTCTGCTTGCTGTTTTATCTCCTTTTTTGATCATCACTGCCGCCACATTTACTGTCCTTTCAAAAACACCCATCAAACCCCAATTTGCTTTTTTCCTTTAGGCTCACTGGCTCACACTCTTATTTGTAGTTGCCTCAGTAATCTTTCTTGCTTAGTGCTTTCCCCTTTATCAGAAATACTGCAAAATGTACAGTTAGTCTCCTCCTCCTCCACTTTTTTTTTTTTTGTGACAATTGGCACTGTTTGCCAATTCCCCAAATTCTCTCATCAGTATTTTGTCAAGAATGAGACGTATCACCTTGCAGTATTTTAAAGTGAATTTTTTAATGATAAACCTGACATGTGGAAAATATCTGAACAGCATGAAAGCTTTCTCATTTTTTTTTTGTTTACAGCCTAAGTCCAGACAAAAGTGGTAAAAACCTAGGTATAGGATTTTAGAATCCCAGAGAAAAACTGTTAGAAATGATAAAATTCTGGTGTTCTTCTCTTATTGTACATTTTTATCAAAGGTACTATTTTTTAAATATACATACAGTAGATTACTAAAAGTATATAGCCATCAGTGCCTATAAGAGGGGTGAGTTTTTTCTAAAACATTTATCAAAAAGCATGTCAAGACTATGTAAACTAAAATATTCATTAAAAAGTTATAACGTGATGAAGAACCATTGAAAATTGTTTTTTTCTATATCTAACCTCATGCCAAATTTCCAGCAACAGCTGCAATTTTCTGGCTTAGCTCTTTTAAACAAAAAATTTTTTCAGTTAAAACAAAATAAAAGACTCCTTAAGATCACATTGTAATAGCTGGGAAACATGGGATGCTTATGGTTGTCTTGCCTAGAGCTCATGGTTAAAATCTACCTCAAAATCTTTAAACAAATGCCATACCCAAAATGAAATGTTAATTATGGCACCCTGATGACACCTCTTACCACACCCTCTCACTCACCATTTCACCTGATTCAATTCAAAAAAATCCATTCTGAAATATTTGTTTTATTTCTCGTTTGCATGAGGATACTCATTTTAAACATTCATACTTTCAGAGTTGGCTGAGTGCTTGCATGTGTCAACTCTAATACCTTGAAGATACTGTGGATGTTGTTATTGATGTTATTGTTCAGTCTAAGTCACCTTTTGGTATCTACTCTTTGAAAATGTGTCCTTAAATTGACAAAGACCTTGCAGATGAATATCTAGCTTCTAAGCCTTTTTTTCTTCCCCCAATGGTAAATTAACCTTAAGCTTACTTATCAGAAGACCAGAATTTTATAGTTTATCAGTGTCCTTGCTAAGCTGACTGACACTACTAATCAAGAAAGAAATATAGTTGACAAGAGCCTCACTGTACAGTTTGCATACTAAAGATGCAAAAACAGTTGGGCATTTTGTTAGTTACTTAATTTTTCTTTTGTTCTTCAAAATGTTCCAAAATGTAGCCTGGAAAATTATTGTCTTAGTAGCAGTGGCAAATCTTGAGCCCAATTTACAACCAGGGAGACTAATCCAAGAGAGCATCAATGGGGGTGACTTTATGAGTCACTTTTGCATAGAACACCTTTGTTGTATGTCTCCCCTAAACACGGAAGGCCAGAGCGTGGGAACACATGAATAGGGTCTGGTTTGCTCCTGCATTCAGATTCCTCCACATTACATTTTAATTCAACCTGTCATTTAATAGCTCAGGTTTCTCTTCTGAATCAGCATATATTCAGCAAAGATTTCTGAGACTTCTGGGTTAGGCTGTATTGTCTCCCAAGGTCCCTTCAAGCCTCAGCTATTCTGTGGTTCTGTGTAGTATTACTAGCTAGTATATCAAAATATTGTCTGATTTTTCTTATAGTGTCAATGAGCATATCTTTCTTTTTATATTTGATGGAAAGTCTGCATTTCTTTAGAAAGGAGCTAGAGAACCATAAATTTAGGATTACCTCTCACAGCCCACAGAAAGAATGAATGATGCTTGATTGTCCTTTAATGGACTCCCTTTCTGTGATACCTATCTAATATCAGCCAGAACAAAACCAAGATTCTGGATCAGCTGGACCATTGCTGTAATGCAGTCTGCCAGCTCCTATGCTACTTCATCATTTGGTATGACGCTCATACTATGTGCATCATTTACTGTAATTTTTGCTCATTTTTGGCACAAAGTTTGTGCTTTCTATAAATCATATTTATGTTTTTAAATTATTTTCCTCAAAACCAAAACAGAAACTTATTTATTTTATGCATTTTTTATTTTTTATTCAAGTCATTTTATGTCATCTTATATTGGTTTGAAAACAAACCAGTGGGAGATTACAAGTCAGGATTAAAATTAATAGGAAAAACTAGAAACAAGCAAAATAATATAAGGAAAAAAACACTGACAAAGTCAGATACAACCTGACACCCTATTAGGGTGGTAGCAGCAGTCCAAATGAAGTGGTCCAGTCAAAGCAATGATCCGATGGAAGGTCTGGTCTCCAGCTGAAGGTCCGTGGTGGTCACCCAGTAAACAGCGTTCCCCTAGGCACTTCTAAGGGCAGCTTATATCCAGGTGGGAATGCCTGGCGCCCCCCTCCTGGGTGGAGCATCTCACAATAGGATAAGTCCATGAGTCATGTGGTGGTTTCTTGATGGCCCATTGTCGGTTATCAGGGGTGGGTCATTAGCAGGTGATAACAGCTAAACCAATCTCTTTTAACAGAGAATGGTAGAAATATGAAAAGTCTTAATAGTTTAAATACAATTAGGTCTAAATATCAGAAACCCATGGAGTTAACAAAACTAATAAGACTGTATGGTATTTAGAATTAGAACTGTGAAATTAGTTAATGTAGATTCCTGTTTCTGTTAAGTATTTCTATTAAGTGGTTATAAAGTTTGTAGTTGTGGATCTGTAGAACAATCTTACTGTAGTAACTGCAGTAACCATGAGCAATGTGATAGAAAGTTTGGCATCTTGTAAATCCTTCTTTGTACTCTACAGAGCTGAATCAAGGGGAGATAGTAAGGTAAGAATAATTCTGTGGCAGCTATTAAGTGATTATGTCTAGCTGGAAAAAAACTTTTCAGATATCACTCCTGTGAAGAACCACTTGGCTCCAGATGAATAAAGATTAATTCAAGTTCTGGTGCAATGGGCTATGATAGATAGCATGAGTCTTGACACTGACAGTTACAAATGACTGATATTTTGCTTTACAGTTTTATTTTTATTTCCAATGGCTCTGCTTCTGTTTTTTTTTTTCTTTTTATTTTTTTTTTTAAATTTCATAGGTATGCAAGTATTCTACTCTTTCTACATTGGATATTTTCAGAGGCCTGAGTTTTCTTGAAGAGATTCATCTGAAACGTTTCCTTTTCCCCAGAGGCGTTAAGGGAACACATACTGTTATGGGGTGTTTTTAGGTTTTTTTAGGTTTTTTTTAAAGATTTAAAACATTTTTTTAAACAGTTTTCTTCCTTCAAGAGCACATATATGACTCTGGGGTGATGTTTTGCCAGAAAATCAAGGAAATGTATTTGCTATTCCATTTAAAAAAAAAAAAAAAAAAAAAAAATCTTATGTAAGTTAGATATCAANAAAAAAAAAAAAAAAATCCTATGTTCAGGTAATCTTCAGTTTCTAATTCACACTCATTCACTAGAGATTAATTATAGCTTGGCATCAAATTATCTGAAAATTTATTCTTAACTGTTCATATCCAGCTGAAGCCATATGAGTGGAGCATTATTTTTTTTCCCTGCAATTGTTACTCTATAAAGAGGATGTATATGATTTCCAGAATGCAAGCAACTGGATATTTCCTATCTCTTGTACTTTTACTTCCCAGAACAAATTCCTCTAATTTAGTACGACTGTATATTTCTTTTTTCTGTGGGGTTCTTCAATTTATTATTCTTAATAATATTATTATTCTTCAATTCTGTGCAAATTGTCTGAAGGCAATTTCTGGAATACCAGGAACTGAAGTGAGCTGCACGTATCTTGCCTTATCCTGATGTTATGTGTGCCTGTACCATTTACACGGCTGGCAAGGAGCATGTAAAGAGATCACAGGTTTTGTGAGTGAAGTACCTCATAGCTTACTGACAGTATGTTCCTTAATGTTTAGACTACTGATTGTTTTCTAGCTTGGTGACTGTCGAGATAAAGAGAGATCTAGATTCCTGTAGTATTAAATCACTTCTGCAACTCTACCCTTATGTGTTATCAGTGTATTTTAAATTTAAATTGTGGTTCACATGATAGTTTCTTTCAGAACAGAAAGGGAATGGAATGGAAAATACTAAAAGATATACAAATTGCAATACTGCTACTGATGTGACAATGGTAGAATATGATAGTTCAGATGTTCATTATTCTCAAAAGCTAAAAATAACCTTCTTATTAATGTGCCACTGTTCTTTGATCCACACGATGCTATTTTTCCTTGTAATAAATTAATCTTAAAACTATTAGAATCGTACTAAATCAAAAAATGCTTGCAAACCTCATATGTATGTTGTCATTTTTGAGTATTAGAATAGATAGATGTAATCGTTAGTAATGCAATTTTAATTTTAGAAGTCTATTCACATTTACTATATCATTATTACTTTACAATCTTTAAATTAAAATGCATTTTATGTTATCTTCTACTAATTTGCATTTAAAATCAGATAACATGTTATGCATATTTAACATAGAGGAACATAATTAACCTCTATATGCTCAATACCCTCTTCAGCATTCCAAGCTAAGCATGTTCAAAATATATAATTGCATGCAATTATAAAATAATTAAATAGCTTTTTTTCTATTATATATTTATTGCAACAGGAACCAATGTGATTTATCAATAGCTGCAGACTATGTCTATTCCTAAGTGACAATTCTCAGGCTTACTGCACTTTGAAATAACAGATATTAAAAGAGATTAGCTTAACAGAAATCATCTGTTCATCCTATTAATAAAAATATATAATTTGCAAAAAATACGAAAGAATATTATGAATTCCAAATTTAAGTGGTTCTTTATAAATTTGTTGTTTAAACAAATAACAGAAAGATATCTAGAGGAAGTATATATATAGCACTACTATATTGTAAATGTTGTAAAAAATATGATAGCCAGGAGTACATAGTATATTGTATTAAACATACAATTATTTTAGCAAAAGTATTTCACAGCTGTACTGTACTGTGATGCAGTAGTAGGTGGGTAGTTTTTTTTTTGAGGGCTATCTAGAATATTAATATGATTTATAGAAATATAGGACAGTCTGATGGGACTTAATTAAAAATTTATATGATCATTCAGAATTTATAGATATTTAAAAGATACCTGTAGCTTTCTCTTTCATCAGCCTTTAAACAAGAAATCATTAATGTTTACAGGGTAAAGAGGATACAGTGTTTGCTCTTTGAAGGAAATGACCCTTTAGTCTCACTATATTTCGGCTGTCTCTGGTTGTTACAATGCCCATCTTCTTGGGAATCTGAGTCCTTCCTGCTGGTCACCTCCCCTGGGTGCTGTAACAGCAACATCTCTGTGCATGTGACACACATTGGGCATTGACAATGCCAGTATTTCTCTGTCTAAGCAAAACTCAGTTTTGTTTTACTCAGAAAGGAAAACTTTTCCTGTTGTGGTGGTGGTGTCGTTGGTGTGGTTTTTTTCTTGCAGGAAAAGGAGAGTAATTGGAAAAAGGAAACATAATTTATATGAGCTGGAAATGGACCAAGATTATTGCACCTGCTGTCAACAACGAGGGAACAGAACTCTGCTGCCTTTGAGGGAGGACCCTCTCTGAATGTCCTCTCAAAGCACAGATGTGTTACACATAGTAAGTAACCTTTTGCTTGATGGCAGTGGGAATCAGTGAGCAAAACCTACCATGAAGTGAAGGTGCTTCTGCAATAGCAGTGAGAGAAGGAGCAAAACTTCTTAACCTTCAGATATATAAGGTTTATCTATATGATAGAAAAGTCCACTCGAAGTCTGGGGCAGGTGGGGTAAAATGTTATTCCAGTTGCAAAGTCAGATTTTCTTATTAGATGTAACACAGAGACTTCGGTAATGATAACTGAAAAAGACAGATATTTTTATGGGTTTTTTTTCTTTCCTTTTTTTTTTTTTTTTTTTTTTTTTTTTTTTTTTTTTTTTTTTTACCNTTGTTTGTTTGTTTTTTTTTTTTCAGCAGCTGCGGAAAGGATTATGCAAGGGATGAACAAAGAGATTTTGATTTACCCAAGATTGGAAAAAGTGACTGTTAAATTCAGTGTCATGTGGAAGTGACTATGTCCTTAGACAAAATCCAATCAACAGTGATCAATCCTTTCAATTGTGTAATAAAGCCTTGAGAAGACGAGGCTTTGCCACCGAAATATGACACTGTTTTTCATTAAATAATGAAGCAATTATTGCCATTGTAAACCAATGTCAAACAGCAGTGAGAAAGGACAATCCTCCATCTATCATTATCTAATATTAGTTCATTTTGTTGAAATACTTGAAACACTGGACAAAATTATACAGAAAAAAATAAAAATTGAAATATTACAATGGATTCACTTTGCAATGAGAAAAAAAATATTTACCCAACTTACATCCTTGTTTGCATTTTATTCTTTCATGAATAATGAAATAGTTACTGAAATACCTGTCTTCTATTGTTTTAAATGCATCTCTGAACAGCAGATACCACACTGGGGTACATGAAGGAATCAAAAAAAGTTAAAAACCCTGGAAATTCTGTAGTAATGGATCTCATTTGTCTGTCGGGCCTTTATCTTTCCATCTTCCCCTTTTAATCACTACTGCCTCTCAGCTGTTAATGAAATAACCTCTCAATATTCAGTGTTCATTGCCACTCTCTCAATTTGTATGTTTTTGTTTATTCCTGTGTATAGTGGCATTGAAAACTTGAGTGAATGGGTAAAGTTAACTTTCTTCTTTCTCATACCCTCTCATGAGCTTCTTTCTCTAAATTATAATGCCAATTGATGTATTAAATATTCATCAAAGTTAAAAAGTTGAATCAAAAGTCTCCTGAATCACCTAATAAAGCCACAATGGCAACCTTGTCGCAGAGACTAAAAGCTAACTAAACATTTCTCCTTTTATGGTCTTTTTGCTGAGAAATCAAACATGAGGGATCTTATACAAAAAGGAATTTTTTAGAAAATTACACTTTTAAATATAAATCCAGAACCAGAAATTATCTCCAATAGTGTACTAATTAATGATAGGGAGGAAGACTTATTTAGCACTTATGATATTTGTTATTATGGAGGAAATTAACAACAGAACATTTTCTGAAAAAGTTAATGATTCTTTATTTATTAAAATATACACTATAATATATAAATATGTTATATATTGTATAACAATATATGAAATTACATAATATGTTAAATTAAGTACATAGTTTATAAGACAATACTGACTGAATAGTGACTAAAAATGGACCTACAGCTTTATAAAGTCAGATTGTAAACAACATTATGAAAGCGTCTGAGACAAAACTTCCACGTAACTAAAATTTCAGTACTAATGAATTTCACCATTAAGAATTTGAGACATTTTGGACAGCGTTTAATTGGTGAATGTGAAATATCTAATGTGAAGAAAATGAAGAAAATAGGAATTATGCTTGACTTCTAGTGACAGAAAACAGAAAGAAACTTTGAGAATATAATCAGTTAAGAAGGAAGTGAAATGGTGAACACTGTAACTACTTATATATCTTTCTTTCCACATTAATCTTTTTAATTATCATTTTATGATCAAACCAAATGACATTTTTAGTTCCTATGTCTATTATGATTCTCTGTGATAAATGGTTGAAAGTGACAAAGAACTATGATTTTTTCCACTTGTTATCCACTGTTTAAAATGGAATGTAAATATACAGTGATTATGATTAAATAGTAATGTAAAATCTATTAAGAAAGAGGGAGGATTTAGGTTACATATAATTTCTATATTTTTGGCTACATAATTATTGGTATCTGCTAAAAAAAACCCAAAAAAATTAAAATGGAAAAAGTAAACAGGATATCTCTTTGTTCCTGACAGGCTCTAGTTAATCCATTGCCCCCAAAGCAGATAATTAAAGGATTTTAGATGTCTTGCTGGTGAATTCAATTTGACACGTTAGAGTTTATAATCCCTGCAACCTCAATTATTGAGTATGAATGATGGCAAACACTACTAATCCAAATGCCTGGTGTCTTAATTTCTTTATAAAATCCAATACTTAGTTACCTAGCTGTGAATGAAGGTTATATGAATCACTCAAAATCCCTAACATTAATCTCTCAAGAAAAACCCAAAAAGCCAGTTGTTCTATCTGTGAAGGTCACTGCCATGCTCATTGCCTACAATCTAAAATATATACAAAAGAATATGCAAAAGATTTTGTCATTAATATTTATGTAAAAGAAATACAAAAGGAGAATTGATAGAAGAATTTCATTTTATAGAGAAACTGATTCCTTTTTGGGTTCTGCTTTGAAATTTTCAGCAAGTCCATGCTAAAAACTTCCATGTTACTTGATAATTTTGAGGAAATATACAATGAAGTTGGAGTTACTATTCAAAACTGAGAGTCACACTCTGAAGCAGTAAAAGTTCTATATGCAAATCAAAATAAATTCCTGATATATTTAAAATTGCTGTTTTCAGTTTGGTATTTTCATGCCTGAAGGTTATTGTTATTGAAGAGGGGCATCATATCCAGTTGGTGGCCAGTCACTAGTGGGTTTCCCAAAGTCTCAGTACTGGGCCCAGGTCTGCTGAATATGTTTATCAACAATTTGGATGAGAGGATCACATGCATGCTCAGTAAGTTTGCAGAGGACACCAAACCGGGCAGGAGTGTTGATCTCCTGGAGGGTAGGAAGGATCTAGAGAGGGATCTGGATAGGCTGGCTGGATAGGCTGAGGCCAGTTGTCAGAGGTTCAACGAGAGAACAAGGGCTGGCTTGGTCCTGCACTTCAGTCACAACAACCCCATACCGTTGAAAAATGGCCCAGTGGAAAAGCACATGGGAGTGCTGGTCAACAGGTGCTGAACATGAGAGAGCAGTGTGCCAAGAGACTCTTATTGTCTATTTATGGGAAACTGTTCTGTTGTCTGAAATAAATTATGGAAAAAGTGGGTCCGTTCCTGCTATACTGAAACCATCATCTTATCACACATTCTGTGTTTCTAAATTTTGAAGTATGACAATTTAATTTTCTGCAATTTGAAGGTGACTTTATATGCGATAGGCATCTACAATTATGTTTTCATATATGGTTCCACTGAAACACAAAGAAATATTTCTAATATTTCAATGAAGACAAATGTTTTCTTGATTTTTTTTTTTGTCAATCTTCAGGTAATGCAGGCAACACAGGCAAACAATTATAAAACAACATGATAGAAATTAATGTTCCCATGAATGTCATCACAGGGAGAAACCCATCTTTCATCACACTGCTTGAGCATTGATACGCAGCACTAAAATTGAAGTCGTCTGTTGTCTTGTGCTAGTAAATTTGCAGCAAGGAAAAATAATAAAAAATCCATCTAAATTAATGAGGAATTTTTGAAGTGACTTCAGTGATACCTAAGTGAGACCATGTCACCTTAACACTAAAAACACAAGTAATAGTAATTACGTTACCATCACTTTAACAAAGTGTATCTGTTTTGATGTGATTATGTTTATTTCCTGTGTTATATAAACTTCCAACCTGTATTATGAAAGACTGTTTCCCATGTTTTTAGAAACATTGAAAAATTAAGAATTTTTGCTTTTGCAAAGGTATTACTATTTTAGGGGTTTTGTAATTGCTGTTGCTATCCTTTCAGAGTGCATGAAATTTTCATTTTGCAGTTTGTATATCCTATTATTTGTAATACTTCTAGAATCAGATTCCTTAGGCAGCCAAAAATGATCTTTCCATGTCCATGACAAGACTAAATAGAGTGTTAATCAAATGTCAGAAATAATCAACACCACAAGCGCTTTGGACTTAAAGGAGTACAAAAGAAAAAGCCAACTGCAAATTCTCAGTTTAGGTAAGATTTTTATTAAGGAGAACATAAGGTTAATTCTCAGCTGATACAGATCACCCCTGCAGCATAAAGCTGGCTATTGACCTTGACTGGCTACTGAAGATGGAACTGAGATATAGGCTTTTGCTACTTATACTTTTTATGTTACGTGTATGCAACACCTCTGTGCTATAATTTCAGTAAACAATTTATCTTTGATAGTATCTTTAGAATAATTTCATGGATCAGTATAGATACTTTAAGGTGATATAAATCTAAATACTTCATAAAACCCAATATCAAATAAGATATTTATATCATTTTTCTAACATATCTATGATTACATAAATGAAAATCATAACTGAATTTGACCAAAAAATTTATACGTAATAGCACAGCATCTTCTAAGTAGAAGTATTGCATATCTGCATAAAGACATACCATGGAAAGAAATAAGCCTTTGAAAGCATTAGAAAAGTGTTGAAATTATTCAGAAACAGCACTTGAAAATAATTTTCAGGTAGAAATGAAAAAGCTGTTTGCAAGAAGTAAATGATGCTTCTAGACTTTTATCTCCTTTTGTTTGAGCAGTTGCACACGGAAAATAAGAAAGGTATATTGATTTTTTTTTAATATAACTTTGTTTTTTGAAAACAATATTGAAGTTGGTAAATATATATAGTTTACAGATATTTGCATTCTATAATTGCTTCTACAGAGAACTGGAAAAGTTGGAAGAGAGTAATTCTTTTTTTTTTTTTTTTTTTGCAAAGAGCAGCAGAATTTTAACTAGCTTCTTTTCCCACTGTTCAGCATCTGATATGTGATCTTCTATCAAACTTCCAAGCCCCCTCAAAAAAGCTCATAGGTGAAATGATGAAAAAATAAATAGCCAATATTTTTAGATAATAGGAATTTCTGAATATATAACATGTAGTGCAAAGATCTGAATGCATGCCATAATGGATTGTTAAGCAGGGTTTGCTTTTATGATATTTCAGTGTTAGATTTTGAAGAGCAGTTTAAAGCTATTTTGGTGCTTTTTAATACAAGTTGCTCTGATTTGGAAACGCTTAAGGTTAGTTTGATACTATACAGGATCTGATTGTAAAATGCATATTTTTATGTTTAAATGGATATATAGAAAATTACTAAAAAATAGGTTCATTATAAAAAAGGTGGAGTTTTTCATTTGCCATTAAAATGTCTCAAAATCCTCATAAGTTTAAATAGACTGCAAAAAGTTGAGTAAGAAAAATGCATGCAAAAGTTGGACTTACAGCAGATTCCATATTGATTTATGAAGACATTAATTTGCCATTTAAGTCTTAAATTTGACGATTAATAATTCTTGACATTCAAAAGATCTTTTTATATCAAAAAAGTCTAGTTAATTTCTTAAAAAGATGAATTTGCACATTAGTGCATTACTTTAAAGAACAGTGCATTTTTAACAACTTTTAAACAAAAAGAACTGTCACTAAATTGCCAAGTTATTATTATATGCCAGTCTCTAGTCATTGGATAAGTGTTGCTGTATATTTTGCTTAACATATAAATGAGTAATTTATTCAAGTAAGAATCAAAATGTACCAATATTTGTAAAGACACTGCATATTTTCCAGTTTTTACTTGCTGTATCTTCAGCAAAATGACATATTTTCTTGGAAACAAATTTAAAATAATTGTTTCATTTGAAGTTTGCTTAATTTTTAGGTAAGGGCAAGGGGAAGTTCATTTCAGCTTAGAATGTGGATCACAGAAAATAAACAGAAGTAATCACATAATTGAGCAGTATGATGGCTATGATAACTGTAATTTACATGTTTTGGGATATTGTTGGCAAACAAAGAATAAATAAAAACACTTAGGAGTTTAACAACAGTTATGTTGCTTACAAATGTCTTTGGCAAAAGAAACATTGGTCCTCTTTAATACTTTTATAAAGCATGATTTTCTAAGGATCCTCTAATTGTTTCACTTTAACCCAGATTTATCTCCTAATATCCCACTGAGAGAGGTAAAGACGGCATAGATTTTAAGTCCCAGCCTAGGCTAGAATGAAAAAAAAGACAGAACAGCCTTTAACAACAAAAACAACAGATAAAGATGCAACAGGAGATGGACTGCTGTAGCTTTGGACGAGCAGTGAGTAAGAAATGCTGGTTGACACCCAAGGACCAAAATGACATTGAGAGCACCCACCAGAAAGAAGATTGGAGAAGAGAATTACAGGAAAAGTAAGATTTGAATGAAAGAAAAAATGAGAAACTATGTAAATAAATACAGGTGTGTTGGTGTTCAGACACAGTGGCAAAAAGCCAATGAAATCTGAAGTTTTCCTATTTGATAGATTGAACATTTACATTGCAATCTCAAGAAGAATCTACTATTATGTATAAATGAAATAATTTTAAAGAGATGGGAATTAAATCCTGACTGAAGACTAGTGGATTCTGAATTAAAAAAAAAAAAAAAATTAAAAAATCAACTTCTAGCAGTGCTTTCAGTATCTTTAGAGAACATAAAAATCTGTACTCCATATATTTCTGGTGACACAGGAAAAAAATCTAATTGCGAGAAATACTGAAGTGGCTTTGCGAGAGTGTTGTTTACTGGAGGATGTGATGGAGAACAAACTCAGAGAGAAGATCAGAAGGATGTTTTCAGTTTGTATGTCACACACACACACACACACCTGGGTTCAGGAGCAAAGTCAATAACAGAAAATTGGTAAAGAGCACAGAGATATACTGCTTAATGGTAAAATAACCCGTGAAAATGAAACCTCATATTTAATTGGGAGAGCTGTGAAGCCTCCAGCATTCTGTTACATTTCAGTTCCATATTTGCCAGTTACAGAAGGGTTGGATGACATCTGTCATAAAGCCTGAATTTCTAATTTAGTCTAATAGAGAAGGGAGTTGCAAGAGTGTCATCTCCTGTTCTTTAAGTACTATGTCATGAGTGGAGCTGATATGTGTTAACTAACCAGGCTTCTTGTAAGCATTTTGTGTGAATAGCAGTAAAGGACAGTGTTATGAAAATCTTACTCTAAAAGTTTTTAATGACAACTCTGATAATTTAAGTGGAAACAGTGACTTGAGGTGGGGGGGGAGAGGGGGGGCGGAAACAAACACAACTAATCTTTTATTTCCATTTTGCCAGAGCAAGAGACCCCAGAATATTTTTAGAATAAAGAAATATTTGAGACATAAGCTTAGTCATATTGAATTTCTTAGGATGTTCAGAATACAAATCTTCTACTCCATTTCTCTTTCGGATATCAAAGTGTAAACATAGAAGGTTTATCAAAAGGCAAATATTACCTACGTCTCCTTGCAACTCCACANNNNAAAAATTCCCAACCCCCCCCTAAAAAACAAAAAAAAAAAAAAAAAAAAAAAAAAAAAAAAAAAAAAAGCAGTGAGAAAATGCAAATTTTGGCAAAAGTTAAAACATAAATGATATTTTTTATTTCTTAACATTCAACAATACAGAATGAGTTAGGAAAAACAGTTTTGTGGGTTTAATGGACTCTGGTTTAATTTTTTTGAGGCTTCTTTGATATATTTAAATGACAGAGAATGCAGTTGCAGAGGGAAAGGGAGGGTGGAAATTGCTTATTGTTTGAGGCTAATTTATAAGCTGTGTCAGGGCCCTGGGGTCATTATCATCTTTACTGTCCCTATTGTGTCCCTTGGGCTTTTTCCCAAACTGTCCACGGCTCAGGATCACATGTCAACCTCCTGAGCCATCACCTGCTGCCCCTGTGATGCCACAGCAGGGCCAGCCTGCCAATCCCACCCTGGGCTCTGTCCATCCTCATGGAGGTGCCCAGTGCCTGGAACTGGGGCTGTCCTGGTACCCAAAAGCTGCCCTGCTCAGTGCTGGAGTGTGGAACAGGTCCTGTTCCATACCCTGCCATAAGATACTGTGGGGAGAGTCTCCCCTGCTACCAGCACCCCAGACCCCTGGGAGCAGCAGATTGAGAAGTGACACAGATCAGGCCTAATTCAGAGGAACTGGATATCCTAGAAAGTTACTAAAAAAAGATTTCAACATAGAAAGAAATTAATGAAGATGGCAGGGAGATAAAATAAAATCATATTATTTTGTGTAAAAATTAAAACCTGGAAAAAAAATGATGTGAATGATAACTGTGCCTTGGTTGGGAAGAAATGAAAATTCAAAATACTAGGAAAACAAGTTGTCAAAATTAATGAGAAATTAGAAATTACTTTTACTCGTACTATATTCTACTAAATGAACAAAAAATATAAGTGATAGTGTTATTTGGCTAGAATTTAATTACTTTTTCATACATACATGACGAACCAAGACATTACTCTCTTTTAATTTTACTCTTTTCTTTTCCTTTTTTTTCAAATATTAGTTATCAGGAAAGAGTTGAAAGCTTTTATATGGGGAAAATCTTTCTTTCCTTCTTTCTTTCTTTCCTTCTTTCTTTCTTTCCTTTCTTTCTTTTCTTTCTTTTCTTTCTTTTTCTCTGCTGTTTGAAACATACAGCCATCATTTGATCTCTGAGGGATATGATGTCAGAAAATTAAGTTCCATAGCACAGCACAGATTAGTACAAAAAGTTAAATAGAAAAAGGTGGTGTCAAAAAAAGATTTAAGAGGCGGAACATTCATTCCTTAAGCTACTAGTATAGATACACACTCTTCAACACTTTGGCTCCTTTAAAATGTGAAACAGGTACTTGGTTCAGTACAAAATAGTCTAGAAATTCTGTTATATTATGCAGTATTTCAGCATGGAAACACTTCAGATTAAAATACAATACTTTGTTCATTCCTGAAACATCTCTGGTTTTGAGAAATGAAAGCCCTAGACAGTAATGACAGCAGGAATAGAGGGCTGTGAAGGTGAAAGAAGTGCCCAAACCTGTTACAATAATTATAGATTTCCTTCTTTCTAGGGGGGGAAGAAAAAAAGTGAAACCAGGATATTTCATCATGAAAGCTATTTTTTCCCTGTTCTATATCCAATGGACACCTGGCACCACTTTCTGTAATTTAAATAATCTTATGTTCCCTTTAAAATTGTCACTGTCTATCCTTGCACCCTTACACCTCCTAAACTAGCTTTACTTTTCTAATGCCAGCAAAAATAGGATGGAAAGTCCCTTTGCGTGGTCAAAGCCAAACTCTAATACAGACTTAAACACCTACCAGTCTACCAATCATCACTGATTCCTGCTAAAAGCTCCAGGTCAAACCAGGATATTCATAAGGTCAAAACTGGATATTCAAAATGTATAGAAACATATAGAGTAAAAAACCCAAAACTTTAAACCCCAAAAAATTACAATGATGCAAAGGTCCTGGGTATCTTTGAAGATTTGACTTTGAGATGAATTTTAATGTGAGAAGTAATGTCACTTAGTAATGGTGTAGACCAGCTCACAGAAGCTTCAAGGAGAGATGATAAGAATATTAGAGATGTACAATATATGATGTATGAACAAAACTTGGAATTATTTGTGTTACAATCTACAGAACTGAAAAAAAGTCAGAAGGATGTTTTGTTTTACACCAGTAGGCTGCTCAGCTCCTCATTGCCTCTTGCTTTTGGGATGGGGCAAAGAACCAGAGTAAAATTGAGAAAACTTATGGGTAGAGGCCAAGGCATTTCATAGAAAATAAGAAAACCTGTGCACACAGGCAAAGCCAAACAAGGAATTCATTCACCACTTCCTGTGGGTAGGCAGGTGTTCATCCATCTCCAGGAAAGTTGGGCCCCATCACTCTTGAAGATTACTTAGGAAGACAAACACCTTTGCTATGCATGTTCTATCTTTTCCTTCTTTCCCCAGATTTATACACTGAGCATGACACTGTATGGTCTGAAATATTCCTTTGGTCAGTTGGGGTCAGCTGTCCTGGCTGCGTCCCCTCCTAACTTCTTGTGTACCCCCAGCCTCCTCACTGGTGGGGTGATGACAGAGGCAGAAAGTCTTGATGCTCTGTAAACACTGCTCAGAAGAAATTAAAGCACCTGTGTGTCTACCAATCCTGTTTTCATCCCAGATCCAAAACATAACACCATAAAAACTATTATAAAGAAAATTAACACTTTTCTGATCTTGCATCTGGATCAAATCTACTCAGTTGAGTAACCAAGGCCAAAAAGCTATTAATCTTCTGAAAAGGACACTTGCATTTAGTTAATTGATTCATAAAACAAGTGTTACTGACTATATTTGCAATTCTATTCATCAATGCAGTTACCCACACAAATGTCATTTGAGAGGTCTTAACATAGTAAAGTTACCAAACAGGGTTGGTAGATAAAACACACGGCCAGTGGAGAATGTGTGGCTGCTGGAACACAAGCAGGAGGTCCAAAGGCACCTTAATAACACTGGAGAAATTAGTCTACGTTAGACAACTGAATTGTCTTGCCTCTCCATTAGCTCTAACTACCCTCTAATTCATACTGGAACACTTATACATCTAAAGTTCAAGATTAATCATTTCCAAGATATTTAGGCACCTTCTCAGAAGCTTTACTGCTGTGAACATCAAGTAGAATTTTATTTACAAATGTATATGATATTTTTTGATAATTAAAGAAATGCCTGCACATTACAAATGTTTTATTTCTGTGTGGGGACCAAAGCTGAGAAAAATTCTTGCTTCCTTTATATATATTATAATTTCCCACTTTTCTGAGCAGTTTTAACATAAACTGACATAACCTCAGCTAGGAACCTGATGACATAAAACCAACCAAGAAAAGAAATCTGAATTTGGCAGATGAGGGTAAGTACATCTCAAGAACTCTCAAATAAAGATTTGGAGTAGCAGATCTGGAATTTTCTTGAATTTGCTCAAGTTGTGTTCACTAAATTGGGACAGACCAGATGCAGCTGGCAAGTTATAACTGAAGTAATCAGAGAGGCTGAGATCTCTCTCTTTTTTTTTTCCCCCAGAAAATGTGACAATATTAGAGGAACAAGGTATAAACATACAGTATCTCCTCTGTCTCTATTTCCTCTAGCTCCTACAAATTCACTTATATTTGTGATGCTAATATTATTAGAATGGTTTCCCAAGAGGAACAATTATGTATGTATAATTATGGTACACTGAGCAAATAGGATCACATATATGTCAGTGGAAACAAAGCAAAACAAGACAAACCAAAACAATAAGATTGCTTTTGATTGTACCATGAATACAATTTTTTTAAGTAAAAAAAAAAAAAAAAATTTTTGTTATATTTCATTATTTAATTGGATGGACTCTACTAACCCTAATCATAACAGCAAGAATTTTACCTTCAGAGAGTAGAAGACGGGTCTCACTCAATATATACAATTTGTTTCTAGGATTTTGTTTCAAAGTTATCCAACAATATTGTTCATTCTCTTTCATGAATATGATGTTTGGAATAGATGATAAAACGTCACCTTCAGGATAAGTTGAATAAATGAAAAGTATTTGATCAGTGACCTTTGAGACCACTTCTTCACATCTGACTATTAAGGCTCCTGGTAACCTCAGTAAGATTCTTCAGAAGTAGTTTGTGAATCCAAAGAGAAAGGAGAGAGGCTTGCATTTCTAGGAAACATTTCTTTAGAAAATATAATGTTTGTCTAACACTTCCAAGTATATGGATGTAAATCCTTATATATTTGGGCTGAGGTACCTAGCTACAGATCTAATTGAGCTAAAGATCTACTTCAAATATCAGATTTTGAATTTAAATTTATTTTAATTCTCTGTGGTAATAATTTATAATGTTGTGTGAGGGTGTTGTGGTTTGACACTGGTTAAGTGTCAAGCACACAAAATCTTATTTACTTCTGTTATAGTTGAGCAGGGAAGGGGAAATTAAAACTTCATGATTATTAGTTAAATGATTATGTCATTTTTCTGATAGCAATGTTGAACCTCAAAAAGAATAAAAAGGTCTACAAGTGACATAAGATTTACATCTTTCCTCTAACTTAAAGCATAAAAATTTTTAAGACTGTGAGTGATGTCTTGGCTCCATGGTTATTTGTGGGAGCTTTGTAGCAATTTAAAATGACCCAGATTTTTGACCTAAATCTGTACCCAAAGACACATTAGTGGTTTCCTATGGAGCAAGACAAGAAATTTTACTATCACAAAAATTTCTGTTTCAGACTTTTTTTTTTTTAATTGATACAGTCTTGTAAAACTGTGTTTATATGAATTGTAGTGGTCTGCTGTTTGTATAAAATTAATCAGGAATCAGCCTATATTGATCATTCAATAAAAATATCGTAATTATAGATATTTTCAATGTTTTTTGCCCTAATAATTCTAAAACCTTAACTGGAAAGACTGCAGTATATGTAAAATGTCCAGGCCAAAAGCTAAAATATGTTTTTATGATCACAAAGTACTCTAGTATGTGTATTAGGTATTATTTTTTTACAACGTCATTATAACAATGCAGCAGTAATAGCGTACTTTTGTAATAGTGTTTTTAATTGTCACCTGCCACCATCATGTGAACTTCAAAATATATGTACACTTTCATTTGCTTGTTTTCTTACCATCCTTCAGATGTTCTGCAAGGGGTAGAAGCTAAAGCAGTATAATTGAAACAACACTTTAGAGACCACAAAGATTGATCATTCTGTGTCTTCCTTCCAGATTACTGAGAGAAATCATGAAATAGGGTGATGTAATGTATGCTGAAAACACCCTGCTCTGTATTCCTCTCAAGAGATATGTAAAATACTTTTAATCTGATGTCACTTTGCACAAGAGTGACAAGAATAGGGATTAAATACAGTTGGCTCAAATTTAACTGAGACACAAATGAAATGGCACCAGCAGGATTTTAAAATATACACTGATAATAAGGTGGGAACTTTAAAAATTTCTATTGTCAGTATATATCCTAAAATCCTCAGCATAATGTCTGCTAGAGCCACTGCTGCTCTTGGACTAATTTTTCTAACAGGGGAAAAAAAAAAGCTGCTTTTTTTTTTTTTTTTTTAATATATATTCCAACAGAAATCTTGACGGTACCATACAGATGACAGATCTACTTAATTTGTATAATGAAATAAACTGACAAAAGAAGGACACTGCAACAATCTTTCTGTGGTTTTCTAGACAAAGTCTTACCACTGACCCATAACTGTCTGTGCATTATGGCTTTATTGGCTTACTTTCCCTCATTGTGACCCATGGAGGAATCAGGACCAGAATTGAGAAGTAAAGAGATGGTAACCAGCAGAACTGAACAACCATTAGCTGTTTATACGGATTTGCATTCCCTACGAGTTGCACAGAGAAAATAAATAATGGTGGCATTTGAACAAATTTAGCTGTATCTGTAACACTAACACATTCCCACGCATACATCAAATGTTATGATACAAAAAACCAGAGTTCACAGTGGCTTTTCATAGAGGTTGAGCTATATCCTTTGACCTGAATTAAAAACAACTCTTATTTAATTGTCTCTAGGTATGCAACTCTAAAATATTTTAATTGATTCAACCAGGGAAAAAAAAAACCCAACAAAATCAACAACTTACAGAAATTAATAAAACACTGCAGCAGGATCTCCACTTATGTAATAGCAGAATCTCAAGCTCTTGCAGTCTTTTTAAGACTTGAAGTAAAATGCTGCCAAAGATGCAATCATAATATCATGCAAATCGAAGAAATCTCTGAAGGTACTGTTTTGCATTCTCTTTCCTGTTGTTGGATAGCTAGAGTAAATTGATTAAGACTTTCTCGGCTCAGTTTTGAATACTTCCTAGGATGGAGATTCCACAACTTTCCTGGGAAAACTCTTGAAGTGTTTGACCACCTTATGCCGCTTTTTTGTTTTTTTTTTTTTTTTTTTTTTTTTAATATTTGGTTGTAATTTCTTATGTTCAAGCTTTTATCCAATGAGTCTTGTCTTTCCAACATCAGTGTCTATAAACAATCTGGCTCCATATTTTCTACAACTATCCAATAGCTGTATGAAAAAAGGAATAATATTTTCCCCCTAAATTCTTCCTTTCAAGAATATTATTCTCTCAATCTCTCCTCTTCAGCCCCATAGTCATCTTGGTCAACATTGGTGGAACCTGCTTGAGTTTATTCCTGTCTTGTACTGAAGTTCTCTACCCTAGGCACAATACTGTAGATACTACCTAATACGGTAGATATTACCTAACAAGTGCTACAGAGAAGGGGAGAATCTTTACCCTTTGTCAAAAAGAAGGAGACAACTCGTNTGCCTTCCCACCAATGGGCTCATGCTGCTAGGGGAACAGCAGACCGGTGATGTCACCTCGGGAAAAAGGTGGGAAGGCTCCTCATTAAAATTCTAGGTTGCCATGGAGCTCCCTTACAGGGGTGGCAGTTAGGAGCTATTTTTGGAAAATGACTGTTGGGAAACCCAGTCGAGCTGGCTTAGACCCCCATGCTTAGAGAACTTGGATTTTCAGTAAAACATAAGTTAAACTCTCAGAATAAACTTCTAACATCAAAAAAAAAAAAAGGTGACAATATACAGTAAACACACTGAAATTACACAGTAATTATAAATAACTCAGTATACAATGAAATTTTAACATTTTTAAACTGTAAACCCAGAGAACAAGCTAAAACAGTTATATTTTCTATTAAATGGGAAAATGGTTACTCCCTAGGGGTGCCCGGGATCGGCTTGTGCTTTTTGGGAATAACCTTAATGATTTTAATGTGAATAAGTGGGAAAATGGTCACTTCTAGGGAATGCCCGGGGTCGGCTCATGCTCTTTTTGAAGTGACTTAACTACTTTTACTATAAACTATTAACAACCTAATTAAAAACAACAATCATGCAACTGATCCAATACCACAGATGAGCAAAATGCCAACCATAAGTGTTCATATATGACACCCTTTACCTGCTGACTGTATCATCAGCTCTAGATACAGTTATTTGGTCCCATGGACAACTGTATGTATAGTTATCTTAAGAGGTTCCCAAATTTAAGCTTCCTGTGATGTGGGTAATGACTTGTTCGTGCAGGTGCTATTTAGACACGTCCTTTGGGCTTGAGATGCCCAAAGACAAATGTTATCATTGAAAGCAGACAAAAAAGACATTGTAATACCTCAGCTTTTCCAAAGTCCTTTCTTCTTTACCCCCAATATTCTAACACATCAAGTTACAGCCCACATTCTCCTCATTCTTCCTTGGCTGGCAATGTACTTACAGAAGCTCTTCTTGTTGCACTTCACAATCCTTCCCACTTCCAGTTCCAGCTGAGTTTCACTTCCTTAACTCAAGCCTTGCATGCTCTGGCCGTGTCTGTATGCTCCTCTCAAGCAGACCTTTCTCTTTTCCATCTTCTTCATAGTTCAATTTTCTTTTGATATTTTTGTCTGCTCTGGTACACCATGGGACTTATGTGAATTCATAACTCAGTTTGACTCCACGTGCAATGCAAAGTAGTCATATTCCTTTTCATCATTCCTTTTCACCTTTATCATTCTGGATTAAGAGGGTAACAGAACATTCACAGTAATATCAGAGCTTTCATGAGCTTGCTGATCACACTCTTAAAGCATTTAAGTGAACAGATGGTGGCTGGTATAAATCCATGGTTTTGGCAGCAAGGTGGGGTTTGCACAGGTGACACCTGAGAGAAGAGGGAGGGACAAGCCCTATGCCAGACACAGCCTGTTCCACCACCTCCGAGGAAGTTACTGAAAGACATATCTGAGCCTGCCATGGAGTTGGTGGCACCTGCAAAAACATATTTAAGGCTGTTAAACACCAGAAGGAAATAGAAAAGGGTACCATAGCAGAAAGAATTGCTGCATGACAAAGCTGATAACACCCCTGAAGGAACTGCAGCCAGGGGATAAACACTTGAAGTGACTTGTGACCTCTAGATCAGCACATGCTGAATTGTGCTTTTGAAGAAACTGTGGCCCATGGATAGGCCCACATCCTAGGGGAAACAAAAGGCATGAGCAGAGAGAGAAAAGAGAAAAGAATAAGGAACAGGAGAAAGGAGTCATGGCAGCCTGATCCCAATCTCCTCCTCAGCCCATTGCCTCATCAAGGGGAGTGAGCTTAACCTGCATTGACAACAACGGAGTGGAAATTTCAAAGGGGGAAGGAGAGGTGTCTGGAGTGAATGGGAAATGGGAAATGGGAAGAAAATATATTTTCCCTAAGTGTTTAAATATTTTTCTGCTTTGTTTCTAAATATCCCATCAGTAATTAAAAGTCTATGCTAACTGTCAATGAAGTAAGTTACATTTTCCAAGCAAGTCAGTAATTTCCCTGCAAAGTAAGTGATTTCCCTGATGAATTTTTATGCTCTTGTTCTTGTTGTTTTCCCCCTTGTCCCACTGGCAGAGGGAGAGTGAGTGAGTGGCAGTGTGCATACTTGACTGCCAGCTTTGGCAAACACCATATAGACAGAAAAAAATCCAATTGCTGCTTAAACTTACCAGCATATAGAAATCCCTGGATATCTTCCCCTACACTGTGAAAGTTTATGAACTGTTTTCAGCTGAATTTCTTATTAGGTGTGTATATGACAGTCAACCAGACCTAGAAAATGCATGGGGTAACATACATATCTCATGAAAGATTCAGTAAGAGAGAGAGAGAAAAAAGAGATTACAAGGCAGGGCAGGTGGAGAGACATTCCCAGACCTTAGATAACACAAACTGTATAGATAAGAAAATATTCTTGCTTCTGCTTTTGTTAATATATAGGTATTAATAATTAGTAATATATGGGAAGGCCATTCTCACCTACTTAATATCAGAACATTTAGTGAATTTATTCCAAATAAATCTCTTTTTTGCACATCAGACCAAACCTCTTTTTTGCAAAAAGAGGTTAAAAACCGTTCCTACTATTTCCCGGAAACTTCTACTGTTTATTACCTCTTATCATCTGAGTCTTTACATTCCAGCCAAAAATTTAAGAAACCTAATTAATTGATCTCCTTTCCTTGGCACATCCTCTGAGCAGCATAGATTCCAGGAACCAGTTTGCCATAGGGAAGAGTGCAAAAGTCTGAGAGGGCCATGACTGTGGAGCCAGAGACCTGCTGCTCTTTTAAACACAGAAGCACATGAAGCAGGTTTTAAATAATATTAGCTTGTTTTGACTTTAAATGTTAACATACTACTGATACAAATAGCTAGGAAGCAGTAGACTTCTGCACCCCATGGCCATCACTGGAAACCATCACTAGAAACAAGATTTCAGCTGTTATGATAACACTGCTATCAATCATCCTGATCTCTTAGGTTTGTTATCAATTGTTATGAAACTCACTAGGTAAAGCAGAGCTTAGCTGACTGCACAAAACCCCAAACGTTTTATGAAAGGTGATCTTGAATTAGGAGTGGAGAGACAATGGGAAAAAGGGACCTGTGTGTCTTCCAGCATTCTTTAGTGAAGAGCTCACAACAGTATGATTTCTTCCAGTCTTTTTCTCCTTTTTTCCCTGCTGTGTTACCTTTACCAGGAAAACCCTTTTATATTTCCTTGCAGCATATTGTGAGCTCTAAATCATAACAGGGAAATTTAGTACACAAAAATATAATTCCCATTGCTTTCAGTTTAAGTATATATTTCCTGTGGTCCATTTATGGTTCTTCACATTGATGATGAACAGAATACAGAAAAAAGACTGTTCTACTAGGTTTTGAATAATCTGCATAACCTAGCAGAGAAAAGCTCTCAATGTTTTTTTTCCAGAAAAGGTATTAAAATACTTCTTTGATAAAGAAAAGTCTGTGACAAGCAGAATTGCTCTTAGGGATTATTACATATAAAGAGGATAAATTGTTTGAAATATTTTCTACCTGCTATACTACTTTTATATGTAAAAGCAGCTTGCAAAGCAAAAACAATGATTTGTTTTAGATAGCTCTCTCATGCTTGGAGATTTCTATATTAATCCAAATGTTCAGCAAGCCTTTACTTACTTCTTTTTTTCAGACTGTTTCTTAAATATTCAAGTTTGGTGGTTTTGCACAGAATGGTGAAACAAATTTCTGATCTTTTTTTTTTTCTGCTTGTTGGTACACATATTTTTTTTCCTTAAAATTAAATTAGCTTGTAATGCTATTTATCACTTTGGCACATACTTTTAATAATGTCTGTAATGATCCATAGGAGATATTTATTTACCTTGAAATTTCATTTTCATCAGAAGTATATTTACTGTGCACAAACAAAGTATTCCCCTGCGAAGTGAGTGCCATCAAACTCCATATAAATCAAATCAGTTCACAAGTAAGATAATTGAAAGGTCTTAAATTAATATGACTAAACAGCTACAGGTCTGAAATTTACTGAAAGAAAAATCTTGGCCAAAAAAGCTTTTATATAGGCATACCCTAGATTAAAATCCATTTCTAGTTAAATGTGAAGGATAGTTTGAAGGATAGTTTTACACTTGGACAATAAGCAAACAGACAAGCAAATAAAAATGCAAGCAAAAATCAAGACATAAACTATGGTCTTATGGAAAATTTTCATTTCCTGTATCTGTTGTTTTGCATAAGATAAAAGATACATCTCCATGCTGTGGCTTGTTTTCCACAGTAATTTGTGAGACATGCTATCAACCTCACCCTTTCATGAATTCTCAGTTACCAGGAACCTAATCTTCTATAAGGTTTCACATTGATCTGTATTTACTACTTGATAAAAGAAATTTTACAGAAAATTTTAACTGTAAGGACATATTGAAGAGAACTATATTTCTGTAGAAATGAAACAGGTAACTGAAGAGTGATAGTTTATTAGGGGAATAGGAACAAAAATGTACTTTTAATCATGTTGAAAGTACGTTTTCAAATATTATTTTACTTAATGCATCTCTGTTATTTGATCAGAGAACAAAGTATAGTGTATGGATCATGGTCCTTCAAAAATTATGGAAAAGTCTGATTTCCATTCATCTACAAGGTCTTTGATACAGTATTTTTATGGTATATATTTTTAAAATTACCTTTAATTTCCTACTTGATATGATTAGTAAAAGTTTATAGCATTTTGTAAGAGGAGTTAGTATTTTTTCCATTTAACATTTGTGTTTATATTTTTGAATGACATGACAACAAATCTGATGAGTAATTCTAGTTCTGTAATAGCAAAACTAATACCACGAATCTCTTTGCATTTATTTCACATTATTGTGCAATGTGAACATTTTGGAATTTTGTAGGGCTGAGGCGTTTCTAGCCCACAGTAGTAGTTTCTTCTTATCTTACAACAAGAGAGGAAAAAAAAAATCAAAGAAATTTTTAAAAGACAGTAAAATAAGTCCCAAAATTATTGCTCTTTGGAAAAAAATAGACTCTACACTTATTTTCGTATCAGTTCAAAGATCCAAAATGATGTATCATTTACAACTTCTGGACAGCTAAGAAAATTACTAGAAAGTAAGGCAAGAAGAAAAATGGATGAGGAAGTGTTTTCTTGAAAGAAATTAATGCAAATAATAGTCAACAATGCAGACTTGGAAAGAAGGAAAAATATCTAGGGTCAGATATTATTTAAGCACAGTAATCATTTCTAATGGCTGAGTAAAAGGGTCTTCTGGACACTTCTGCATGAGAAAGCCTGACTAGTGGTTTTGATAGCAAAGAAGTCTTACTCTTTCGTGGTGGGCTGGAGAAGCCATTACTCAGAAGAAGGAAATGACACTATTCAATCTGAAAGCATCTTTCAACTCGTCTAAAAGTGCAAAATCAAAAATTTTCTGCTGTTGCTGCTAGAGTAGAAATATCTTCCAAATCACGTTGCATTATCTTCTAAGTATCTTTTTTCTCTTAGATCCTTTCCTGTACAACATAATGCACAGTTCTCCAGGGAATATTTTGCTATGAAAATTATTTTTTGTTTGTGTGTTTCCTGTAGTCTGTCCTTCTCTCATATAAGCAAAACTGTATATTTTTAATGAGAAAGAGGAAATACTATATAAAACATTAAATGACATACTACAACAAACTAAATCTCTCTGCACACTGCTAAAAAAACAAAAGGAAGATTAAAAAAAAAAAACAAAACCAACTTGATATTCAGGAGGAAAGAATTAGAATCCAGAATTAACAAATGTTTCTAAGTGTTTCTAAAAATATAAAGATTTATTTGAAACTTTGAAATGCCTTTTTAAAATTAAGGTTAAATAATATCTCCCTAATTAAACTAAGTTAGAATCCTTCTCTGCTTACCTGTTTGCTTGGGGTTTTTATCTCCTTATTGACAAAATATAATTAAAAACTCTTACAGAATTAAAAACTCATTTGGAGCTAACTTAACTGTTATTCTTATTATCCTGAGAATACATACCTTAAAACTGAACAATTTCTACTCAAAAAACAACTTGAAGAAATGTAGATTTCACCTGTGGGCAGAGAAGGGTTAAGAATAAAACTTATACAGTTTCTAAAATTTATTGTATGCATTTAATGGCACTATTGTTTGAATGGAAACAGATATATTTTGGTAACAGTAATGATTAGATTTCTGTCAGTGCACAGGGAATTACTGTCATCTCTGTTTATGTTGATCAGAATTTCATAGGCTTTTTGACTCATGGGCTGTACAATTCTTTTTGAAGAGCTCTCTAAAATTTAAATAATCTGGTTTTTATTCTTTTCTTTTTTTTTTTTTTTTTTTTTTTTTTATNTCCTTTTTTTTTTTTTTTTTTTTTTTGTTTCTCATCTGAAAATGACTGTTTGCATACAGAGGTGTCTTTTCTTTCTACTTGTGCACATAACTCCCACTGACATTAAGATGAGTTAAGCATAAAAGAAATACATCTCTTAGGATTTCGAAGATACATCTTGCACCCCCCTAGTCTTTTCTCTTCAGTTTCTTTTGATAACTCACTATCAATTGTACTAACAAATGAAGTCAAATCTTAATAGACGTTGTACTTTCAGTAGAAATTTCTCACAGCATAACAGTCCTTGGTGTATAATAATCCAGAGTTGACAAATTTTCTTTATTTAAAAAGGCTTGTCTGTTTTTCACAAGATGTCAATTTTATCTGACATAATGCAGTATATTGTACCTGCAACCTGATGAAACCCAGTCCACTTTTTATATACTTCATTAAAGTTTTAGAGGTTTCTATTTCTAACAGTTTGCACATTTTAATTTCTCACTAAGTCTTTTCACTAGTGACAATTACCCTGAATGATTGTTCATAGCCTTTGCCCTTCTTTACTTATATTGAATCACATAGAAGAAAGCTGATGGTAAACTAATTAAGACGTTCTCAAAGTATAAAATGGAGCCTCAATCTTTGGTCTTGAATGAAAGATGGGCTTTATTGATCAAGCTATAAGATTATGTGTTTGTCATTTGAGGGAAGGAGAGTAGACAAAAACTGTTGTATAAGTCTCATCAGTCTTTTTAATGTCAAGAAGTCTTCATGCTGTCCTCCCTCTGCCATCCATAAATGTCAGATAATTCAAGGTCTCCTTTTTGAAGCTAGCACATATGAAGGCATTTCTTTTCCAGAAGAACACACAGAAGAACCAGGAAAAAAATTTGGAATAGAAAGTACCACAGCATCCAAGAATTTGACTTGCAAATCAGCTCGTGTATGTGCTCATCTAAAGAACTGAACACCTTTATTTCTGTCATGTGAGCTATTTCCCTCTGTGCTCTTCTGTGTGAATAAAGAGCAGCTACTGCTGGTCTTCTGGTCTATTGCATATGAAGATAAACAGAAAATGGTAGTTAGAAGAAATTTTGAGATTTCTTTTTAATTTTTCTGATATACTAGAATGAATTTACGCAAAAATTACTGTGAATAACTAGAGATGAAAATATTTTCTTTCTTAGGTTCACAGAGAACTGAGACTAGAATTCCACTGTAAACCACATCCTTCCTTACAGATCAATTTCATTTTTGTTCCCAGATTAACCTAATCCATATAATTTAAACCTTTTATGGCTTTTAATTCCATTTCTGTTTCCTTTTGTCTGTTTCCTTTCTCATCAGTAAGAAATCATTGAGATAGAAGTATCTGACTTATTTTTTATTCTTGCTTCATTTTCATACAGTTCTACAGTACACAGATTCATGGAGCTGTTGAAGGGTCAATTCTTTCTGGCTGTTCAACATTTTAGTCTTGTAAGGTGAAGTTCAGAGGCTCAGTGTCTCTGAAGCCAAATAGTTTAACAGCATACATTTCATTCACATGAACACATTTGTCAAGCTACCTTAGAGGATCTAAATTGAACTCAAATGCCTGTCTACCTATCCCATGTTCACAGACTACTTGGCAGGGAAGAGGCACTTTTTGCTTGAGCACATATTTCTCAGAATGGATAGGTAGCTGAAAATCCAGGAAAATTTTAGAATAAACATGACCCTAAATGAGTTTAAACACTTCTTGAGAGACAGGTTGGATCTGTTTGTCTCACAATATATATGGAGAGAAAAATGTTATTTTATGTGTCTGCAACTATTGAAAAAGATAAAGATAATATAGTCAAAGAACAGCAGATATCTAATTCCAATAACAAGAATTTCTTCTCTATATTTGGATCCTAATGAGAATCACAAATATATCAGCCATCCTAGGATGCACTCTGCTGTATTTCTGTATCTGGCAAAAGACAAAATAAAGTCAAAAATTCTTCAAAATAAAAACTCTTTTCTTTTTCTTTTCTTTTCTTTTTTTTTCCTTTTCTTTTCTTTTCTTTTCTTTTCTTTTCTTTTCTTTTCTTTTCTTTTCTTTTCTTTTCTTTTCTTTTCTTTTCTTTTCTTTTCTTTTCTTTTCTTTTTCTTTTCTTTTCTTTTCTTTTCTTTTCTTTTCTTTTCTTTTCTTTTCTTTTTTCTTTTCTTTTTTCTTTTCTTTTTTCCTAATATGGATACTGTTTATTTTAGTGATGGTAGATCCTGTATTTACCAGTAAATACAGATTAAGTTTCCTTTCAGTTTTTCCTAAAATAAAGTCAGAGAAATAGACAGTATTTTGACCATTTGTTAGATGTTTAGAACACTGCCTATCCACCCTAGTAACTCCATATTGACATGGAAGAAGTATTTTCATTATAGTTCTGGTATTCTAGATGGCTGAAAGGGTGATGCTGACTGCTATGCTGGCTGTCATGTGTTTACCTCCGTCAATAAATACAGGTATGGAACACAAAATACATAGGAGAATCTCTGAATTTATATATAGTACTGTAGCAAAACACCTTATGCTGAATTTTTACCAGTGTGACAAATGTCAGTATGATTAAAAATATCATTGCTATACTTTGCTTCTCTTTCATATATCACCATAAGAAGAAAAAAGGGGAAAACACCCACAAACACTTGAAAACCAAAACATAAAACCACAAAACACACACAAACAAAAACCTAAATACTTTCCAGTATTTCTATTTCTTTATCTTACTGAACTAAATACAAGGCTGTCCCCATTCATTTCCATGATTAATGAAGTAAGTGTCAAATCCTGCAGATGAGAATTTATGATAACAAAGTGCAATCCCAATATATAAATAATTTCTGCTACAGCTCACACAAAAGAAATTGAGCAATGTAGACCCTTCATGACACAATGCAGGGTTTTTTTCCTACGGCTCCAGTCACAATTTTCTTTTATGTGTTTTGTTTGTCATCTTTGTTGATGGCAGGAACTCTTGAGAAATTCAACTAGAAACCAAAGTAGAAAACAAATAAATAAATAAACAAATTGAATAGCTTCAGGAAGAAGTTAAAATTTCCCTCAAATATTTATGAGAGGTGACTCACATTGCTTTGAATGGCATAAGGACCCTAGGTTATTTATTTATTTCTGTGATACAGTAGAAGAGATTCTGGTTTAGAGTGGGAGATTACTTACTATTTTAGATGTATTTATTATTCATATTGTTGTGTCACAATATTCTTTTTTAAATAATGGAAAGTTATAAATTTTTCAACTACTATACACTTCCTCAAAGATTACTTAAAAGATTGCCAGGTAAACATCTCACCTAAGAACAACCTAGGGCACTGAAAGGATCACTTTACAGTGGATTTGTGCAATTAATTTTTAACTACATTTAAAGTTTGACAGGGAACTGTGTGTTAGTGACTTCATCCTTCAATTATTGAGACTTAGTTCATGTCAGGCATTACTGTAAGTAATACAAATGTCTTTCTCTATAATAATAGCCATCTGCAAGATATTCTGTCTTCAGCCCCTTATTAAAGTTTAGGTGAAATTTGTGTCTAAATGCTGATTTTGAGGGAATAACCCTTTTTTTATATTAAAAAGTAATCATTTTAAGAAAAATCTTTTTATTGGCTTCAATTCTTACATTAATTTCCATCCATGTGTCACAGTACTGTGCAAATATAAGTCACCCATCTCCACAGCGCCGTCCTTATTATCACTCCTCATCCTAATCTTGTCAAGGGGAAAAACTATCTCAAAAGCATGGAACAGACTTCTGCATTGCTACTAAGTAGTCAAAGCCAGGCTCTGCATCCTTCATAAGATCTCTGATTAGAGCCTGGAGTGGTAATTTAGGCTTCTACCAACAAAGCAAATTAGGTGCAGCAATGCTTAACTCTGTTTCAGATTTGTACTTGCATTCTTCATTAGTGTGACTGATAAAAAAAAAATGTGCTGCCTTCAGAGCAGTGCCCCAAGCCATGTTATATCTTGTCTCAGGAGAACTGTAATGTCAGGGTTAGAATCATTGTTTTTCTTGATGATTTCTTTTGCCACTAGGAAGCCTTCATGCTTTCTGACACATAGCCTGAAGCAGAAACTAAAGCATTACTCCAAGCACAGGCTCACTTTTCCAACAAGGAAGGCCAAGGCCCATTCAGAATTAAACCTGACTAAGGATTTCAAGGGTAAGGAGAAGGGCTTCTTCAAATATATCAGTGACATCATTCATTGCACAACTTTTTTCGTGTGAAACTATTATTTTCCAAGCTATTTTTTCTCATTAATTTAAGAGAAGATAGAAGTGGGCTTTTTTGATCTCATGCTCCGTCATGCACACAGCATGCAATTACATCATAAATACTTTTAGGAACTATACATAGAAAATATATAATCATGAAATTTCTTTGGTGTTGCACTTCAATACATACCTACATGTTGACCCTCAGTCTTTCCTGCTGAATTTCTCCTTTACAACAGATATGTTTATCTATTAAATCAAGGTTTTCGGACAAGTGGAAGCAACAGGATATTCAAAGGATTCAAAACATTACAAGGCTAGGGAATTTTATTTTACACACTTTCTCTGCATGAAGAAAGTATAAGATAAAATTGGATAGCTGCAGCAGCTATTTTTTATTAACAGCAGCAATTTATTATTAAGTATTCAAATAGCTACACTTGCATTCCATATAAACAAGAGCCTACTCTTCTACTCAAGAAAGAAGATTCATAAGATTAATACTTGTTTTTATCTGTTTCCAATAGTTTTTTTCCAAAGATGGCAATGTACTTGTGATCATAAAAATAGAGGGTAAAAGCCTGAACTATCAGCTCTTTTTGTTAGATCACTTCATATTAAAAACTACAACCCAAACCAAAAAATAACAGTGTTACTCTATGCTTTCTCTCAAAACCATACATAATTAAAATTTCATGAGTAGCAGTTCTACCTGCTTATACTGGCTACATTTCTTCTGAAAGAAAAAAAACATCTATGTAGATCTCACTTTTTGTATATATTAATTTATATTAATAACTCTTCCGGGGAAAAATATAAGGATGGGTATCAGATATTACTAATGGCATTAGTGTTGCCCCTCATACATATATGTCTGTCCAGAGATTAAACTTTTGCCAGACAAAAAAAAAAAAAAGAAAATAAAAGAGGTGTAGGTTTTATGCCATTTCCAGACTAAGATATTTGATTCCATATTTTCCAGATGCCATGACATCATTAGGGAGCAAGGAATATAAGAAGAATGAAGACAAAAATAGTACAACTTAGAGGGAGTGTAGCTTTGGTTTAGTAATTGTGTCTGTCAGGTTCAGGAAAGTTCTTAATTCTTGCACAGAAACATATTTCCACATATTTTTTAATTAAATGGAACTTGACAGGTCCAAGGTGTACTTACCTATCTCTTCTTTAAATTTCATAATTAAATGTAGGTCACTGTGTGTGTGTACACACACATTTATGATGAACATGTAAGAATATATTTAAATATTAGAATCCAGAAAATTAACTAAATTTTTGGCATATTGTCTTTTCTAGTAGTGGAGCATATAAAGGTTGGCTGGGTTTTTTTTACTGCCATCAGTCCTTGACATCATTACTCCTGTTAGGTAAGAATCATTTCTTCTCTATCTCTTAAGATATATTTACTCTTTTATTCTTCCTGTAGTGGTAGTGGATATCTTGTGTATGTTTTTCTTTGTTTTCCCCTTGCTTGATCTGACAGACCCTGAATCATTAAACAGAGATAAAAAAGGACAAAAAATGTTTTCCACTGGAACTTAATGCACAGATGCAATTTCTCAAGGTTTTAAGGGTTTTTTGGTCAATTGCTTCTTGTTTTCTGTTAAGCAGAAAGCAGTGTCCTTAACAATATAAGCAATGCTGACTGTGTTCACAAAACATGACAAGATGTATACTATTTAAACTTTGATCATCAGTATTTTCTTCAACTCCTTTACACAGGACCTTTACATAACTTAATTCAGTCAAGTGTTCATGTTTTGTTATTCTTTTCCCAATAAAGTCTGATTTAGGTAATAATGTAAGACAGACCCATTCTTTTTTCTTTTTTACATAGGGAAGAATGATCACAATCCTTCCCACTGCTAGGAAAACATTGGTATTTCTAGGTTAAAGAGACATGCCTCTTGCTTGCTGACTGGTTTAATAAATCTATATACTATTAATTTGTAGCAGCTTATATTTCTCAGAAGGGTTGAAAAACAACCATATTGAGAAAGTGTGAGTTAGAACATTCTCCTCATATAGTAGAATCTTTGATTTGTCAAATTGAAGAATTGTTTCTATGTGTGTATTTCCCTCCTCGAGGAAGTGTTCCATTCATAAAGCATTATGTAAAATCAGAAATTGTTTCCTTCTCTCTTAGAGTGATCTGAGCAGGTCTAATGCGCAAATTTATTCAGAAGAGAGTTTATTGTGAGAACCATACAATCTTGAGAGGGAAAAACTTCTGAGCTGGAGTGTTTGCAGAGAAATGGAACAAGAGGTGCCCTGAAAATGTTTTCTCATGAAAGTGGAAATACTGACATTGACTAGAGATTACCAAAGAGATTTTCATTTGAACTGCATTGGTAAAGTTAAGCAGCAAGGTGTAACTAAGACAACATTTTGACATTTTGTGTATGACTCAAGTGACAACTCCTCCATCCTCACTGACCCAGAACCTTCCAGTTTGACTACTGTGGCCCATTCCATTACCAATGATCCCTACTGGGACCTCTCTCCAGGCTGAGGGACGCTGCTTCCCATTTACAGGTTCAAACATTAATGAAGCTGAACTTGTATCCCAGAGACTCACAGACACACTAAGAGGACATTGTCACAGTCACAGCTGTGGCTACACCGATGACAACAGACCAGGTGCTGCTTTCAACAACACATACATACATCAGATTTAATAAGAAGATACAAGAATTTAGGACTCACTTCAGAGAGCAAGAATAGGGCTCAGACAGACATGTATGGACTGGCCCCATTTTACACATGACCAGCCCATTTACACCACTTTCTGTCTCACCCCTGTTTTCCTTTCCCCTGCACATCCCTTTATAGGTCTCTATAAATTCCAGTAAGAGTCTTCCCTTGTTTACAGCCTTACTGGTTGCAAAGTCCACGCTGATCTTCCTGGAAAAGGAGTTTGTAGTGTATGCATTGTCCTTGAATTAGTGTAACTGTCTCCATGACCTTTTCTTGTTTTTTTAAGGTCTGTGTCTGTACATTTTGTTTCTGCTTTTCCCTTATTTTCCAATAGAAAAATTCCATGAAAAATAGGAAGCTAGAACGCAACTTGGACTTAGGAATCTTCCTAGGTAACTTAAAGTTAGACGCAAAATACTCAGCCAGATCCCATTTTGTGATTATAGCTTGAATCTGATTGTATTTCAATGTTTTAGAACTGACATATAGCTTTTTTTTTCCTCTGAGACAATACTTTGCATTTATAGAATGCCTTTCATCCAGAGATCTCAAAGGATTTTACGAGGAACAATAAAGCTTGAACTATTCAGTAACATTCTCTTTTCATTTTGGATATTGTTTTCTCACTTTTCTATCTCACTAAGGTGATTAAATTTATGTATGTGATTTTATTTTCCTTTGCAAATTGCATGAAATCTTATCTACCTGACTTTGAGTTTATTCCTCTTTTCAGTATTAAATTTCCAGTATTAGCTTTAATTATCTGAACTCAAATGCATACATACAACCAAAAATATTATCTCACTATATTGCAGTCTTTCCATTTTAAATCAATAATCTAAACTGGATAATTATAACAAAGAAATGCAACCAAAAATATTATGAGGAATATAAAAAGAGTGAAGAGAGTATCAGTGTGCTTGTTCTATAAAGACCAAGGAAAAGAAAAGGTAAGCAGACTGCTGACTATAGTCTAGCCAGCAGTAATAATCCCCATTTCGTCAGGTACACTTAAAAAATTGTGTTTCACATTCCTCTGAAGCAGCTTTGCACATGTCACAGCACAAATTAGCGAAGTCTAAATTTCAGCTCAAGGCTCCATGTGTCATTTAATGGCATACACTTGCTAACTGTAGCCAAAAGCAGACTTCCATCAGGGACACTGAAACTTCTCATTTACATAAGAATGGGAAGTTAATTGTGCTACAGATATTCTGGCTTCCCCAAGGAATTCATTAAGCTTGCTGAACTTGGTGAGAATATAACTTAACTGACATTTCTAGGAAAGCAGGGAAATTCAACTTCAGAAACACCACCTTTGGAAGCAAAATAAATTATTTAATATTAATCTGATTCAAACCTTTCTGGACTGTGTGTAGAATACTTATTACTCTCTCATTTCTGGAGTAATTTCCTAAATATATGTAGTTAGTTAGAGTAAGTTTTCTTACCTTTCAGTATAGGATACTGAGCTAGTCTTATTATTTGACAAGAGGATTTACACTTACATTTGCAGCTGAGGAATTAAAAAAAGAAAGGCTGCATGACATTTTGCACCTTTTACATGTTGTTAGTAAGCAAGTACTTATTTTTAAAAGTACAAAAAAAAAGATATTTATTTCAGTATTATAATAAACTATATAAGTTGTAAAAATATAACGCAAAAAAAAAAAAGCTCTTATAGATAAGATGCAACCTCCAGCAAAAGGCTGTAACATTCCTTATATCATAAATGAGTCTTATTGTGAAGACCTTGCTTTCACAATTTCCCCTGAAGGGGCTGTGGTCAGCTGAAATAGTTAGAAAATATTCCAGAGTAATAACATTTTTTTTTCTCACAAAGATTTTTTTTTTCTTGCAAAGCCTACTATTTCAGAGTGAATTTTTATTAGATGGAAAAAAAATACTTACTTAATGAAGAGGGATGTGTTAATAAGTTGCAGGCATTTTATTTAATACAAGAATCATTTTAGATTTTTTCTGGATTATGGAGTAACTATAAATTCATGTTTTTAATTATCTATTCTGACAGAAAGCTAATGCATTCTTCTCTCAATGCAGGTATATAGAGTATATCAAAATATTTGTACTTCCAAACATTGAAGATTCTTCACATATTTTCATTCAGTTTTATTTTATGCATGCTCATTCACTGCTAAAAGTTTCTTGACAGCTAAAGAGTTTTTCTATGCAATACTATGAAGACAATAGTAACAATTTGTTAGTTATTCCCTGCAATAAAATTTTAACAACAAATGACATGTCAACTTAAAACTATATACTTCTTATGCTTATTTTTTACAGGGACTTGAACTCCTAATTTAATTTCTATCAGCAGACTTGTAGTATTATTGCTGTCATTAAAAAGAAGCTTTAGCCAGTCATGGCATTAAATTGACTGAATGTTAATAACCCTATAATTTTGCACAAAAAAAAAAAAGAGGAGGACTTTTTTTGTTGCAATCAATTTGTTTTATTGCCATTATAATTGTGAGAATGTATTCACAAGGGGGTGTGTGTGTGCATAGTTAGTGCATAGGAAAATAATATATTTATTCTTTTATTGCTTCAAATTTCCAATCGTATAGTAAATGGATATGTCTTATAACTCACTGCAGTTTCATACCACAGTATACAATCAAATAGAATAATTCAATGTAAGAACAAAATATATCATAATATTACCTTTCTGAACTAATTTTTTTTTTTAAATCCTGTGATAAGAATGAATCAAGTGTACCCTGTACGTTTTCCTATTTCAAATGCATTTACAACTTAGATTTATAAACTTAAGTAGCATTCTACTTAAGCAAGTAAGTTTACTACAGCTACAGTAGAAAAGTAGTATTATCCTTAATTTAGGGAACAAGGTATATGGATTGAAGGATAGTATAAAGACAATATTCAAAACAAATCTGAAAAGGTCAGGAGGGAAATAAACAGAACAATAATAGCAAATAACACAGGCAAAATTAGACTGCATTGTGATCCACTAGAATGAACACTATTAAGTGACAGAACAGAGGGAAGTCTTATGTGTTCTTTTCACTGAATTTCAAAGCCTAAAAAATAAGATGGGTGACCACGGTGCTTGACATCAGTAAAAAACTCTGAGAAAACAGGTATCTCCTAAACCTGCTAAAAGGAAGCTAATCATTATGTTATAGTATTACCAGACTATCAAATTATAGGAGTGATGCAATAGGGATTACAAGGTGGGGAACAGTACTGTGTATGAAGGATACTACAGGAAAAAGGAAGTTCTTCAGAATCTTTGTGGGTAGCTCTCATAAATAAAGTATTAGGATTGGGCTATCAACACCCTCAGTGGGGTGACTGTTATACTCAAGAATTATTAAGTGATAATAGGGAAGCTTCCAAATCAGTATGGAGTAGCAGTAAGAGCTCTAGGTAGCCACGCATAGGCTGGACTAATGCCTTGTCAATAAGAGATGCAGAGAGGCTGTTTTCTAGAACTAGTCTTGGAACTCACAGGTAAAGACACCATTCTAATCTGTACTCTGGTTATAACACCCAGGATGCAGTATAAAAGATATTAGTGGAATATTGGTGTAATAAACACAACAAAATTAACTTTAGAATTGTAGCAGAAGAAAGGAGGCAAAATAAATTGAGGTAGTTTATATTTACTTTTAAGAAGGGTACAACAAGAACATTTCCTTACTTTTAAGAAGGGTACAACAAGAACATTAGGAAGCAGCAGAAACTTGAAGAACCAGTCTAAATATCAAGTGGTCTAAAAGAAGACAGCAGGCTGTTTTTATAGAATCAGGTAACAATATGTACCCCAACTCAGAATGCAAGTGGAATGTCCCACTCCCCACCCCCTCCAAAACAACACCCTATCACCCAAATTAAAGCCCTCACAGTGGCAGAGGAAGGCAACTCCCAGCATATTCATATATAAAACATGTCCTAGAACTGTAGAGAAGTATCTGTGGATAGTTAGGATGGATGTGAAAGGTGTTCAACTGGTGGTAGATGAAGAGCATTCCTTCCACCTACTGGTACTTAGGAATCACAGATACCTAGCACAACTGTAAACAAAAGAAGTCCAGGATATTGTTTTGCATGTAGCCAGGTCTTTATTGTGTGCAAAGGCTATCAAGTTTTTGAGGAGTAGGCAAAGGACGTTGAACTTGCATCAACAAATGGACAAGCCTAGTGGATGGATAATGGTGTACTATTAGCTGAGACTAGAACAAAATGCCTCAGTCTAGTCCAAAAACTGTGAGTATATCAAGGAGGCATCAGTGGTTAAGGTAATAATTTCCAGCTTTTCCCTGTGTGCTGGTTTGGGCTGGTTCTCAGTGTTCTCTACTACAGGGTTATGTGTTTGACTTTGTGCTGAAGTGAGTGTTGATAACACAAAGAATTTTTTTGTGATTGCTGAGCAGTTCTTATGTAATGTCAAGGCCTTCTCTGCTTTTCGTACTGCCACACTGGCAAGGAATGTGGGGGTGCATGGGAAGCTGGGAGGAGACACAGATAGGACAAGTGACCCAAACTGATCAAAGGGACTTTCCAGACCTTATCAGCCATCATGCTGATCATGTGTAAAGTAGGGGAAAGAAGGAGGATGAGGGGAATCATAGGATCATAGAACATGTTGAGTTAGCAAGGACCAATCAGGAACATTGATTCCAAATCCTGTCCCTGGGCAGGGCATCCTAAGATTCATACCATGTGCCTGAAAGTCTTGTCCAAATGCTTCTTGAACTCTGTCAGGCTTGGTGCTGTGACCAGTGCTCAACCATCCTCTGGGTGAAGAACTTTGTCATAATAGCCTAAACCTCCCCGACTCATCTTCAGGGCATTTCTTTGAGTCTTTTCCATATTGTGGTGCCATATCTTATGACGTGAAAATAAAGGACAGTGCACCTACTCTTAAAGCAGATGTGGAACTTAATAAAAGCTTCCTGAAATTCTCTTTAAGAAGGTGGGGAAAGTCACAATACTGCTTGTTCCATTCTTCTTTCTACTTATATTTAGCTTTTCTATATTTAGATAGAGACATAGCTGATACTTCTTTAGGTAGAAGAGATTCACTTTGCTGCCTTCCAACATCTTCAGCCAGTTACACTGCAGAATCTAACCCCTAGACACCAGTCCAGACACTTTAAAACAAAAACTGTAAAATATTGAAGCAGTTTTCCATATTGAAACATAAAATTATGATATATTTCTCTGCGTGTAAAATTATCAGTTTTAATCATCTTTATGTTTTATGAATTGCATACTGGCTTATGAAAAATATGCAAAAGGAAGCAATCACCTTTTCTTGCAAATTAAGGAAGAATTCAGTTTATTTCATAATAAAGTGTTCTAAAAATGTGTCCTTTTTTTTCAAAACAACATTTCAATAAAATTTTAAAAAGCATGACTGACACCAAAACTGAACGTTTTCTTAGTAATACAATAGCAGGGTAAATTATTCCTTTTCTACCAGATGACATAGTTTTTGATCACAAATTATTCATATTTAATTTGAAAAAAATATATCTAAGGAATTTTTAAAGGGTCCTGTATTATTTATCTGCCCCATGAAATAGTTATTTTTGTAAGAACATCACTGTACACATTGAACTTCTATATATAGATGTGTCATTACTTTATTTGTCTTTGTATTAAAGTTGCATTTGAAATTCTACATGTGTGGACACAACTACATAATCACACAGCTTGATCTGAAAAGCAATAAATAAATTATATGCATGGGGCATTTATTCTGTGCACACGGGGTGACCCACTGAACTACTGCTGAAATGGATAAAAATAAATTAGTAATGCATATTCTAAATCATCCCTCTGGTACCACCCTTACCAGGAGTATTGATGAAAAATGATGAAGAAGGTAAACAGTTTTAAACTATAGTCACTGTAAGTGAATTTTTAATTTCAGTGACTATATCCTTCTTGGATTCATGTCTTTTATTATACCATGCATCTTGTTATTCTTTTGGTTATATTAATTTGTTGATTTTTTTTCAAAGCATTGTTCATGTTGTGCAACAACTTGATCTCTGAAGAGCTGCATTTCTTTCAGTTTCATTCCCTGTGTATTTCTAATGCTGAATGCATTTCACCTCTATAGCAGAACCTTGAAGGAGTGATCACATTCCTGTAGTCCCTTCCTCTTTACATCAGTCAGAATAAGTAGATTTTGAAAACTAATATTTTGATTAAACACTAAAATCTGAATTAAAATATATTACTTATTTTTTACTTGTGCATTTTGGGCAGTTAGGTTTTATTATTTATTTGGTAAGAGAAAGTAATTTTCATTATACAAATAAAAGCAAGAACATATGAAGCAACTCCCAATTCATATATATCTTAAAATAGAGCTGTTGTAAGTCTGTCTCACCAATTTATTTTCCTGTGTTTACACCAAAAAATACATCAGTAACTCTTAATCCATAAAGCTACATTTAATCAGAAAAAA
>VXAC01004244.1:0-58575 GCA_013399225.1 Rhipidura dahli
ATATATATATATATGTATGTGGACTAGGAAATCTGAGGGACCTCTCTGAAAAAGTATTGTATTATTGCAAGGTTCTCTCAGTTCCTCTGTCCCAACCACTCAGCGTAGGGAGTCCACTTGGGCAAGAAGAGCTCAAAACGGTACCAGGCGCTTTGGAAACTTCTGTCCAGGCCAGCCCCCTCCAGCCACCCTGGGTCTGAGACAGGGCAGAGACTGGTACTGCCTGTGCAGGAGGGACCAGAGCAAGGAGCAGCAGCTGGCCTGAGAGAGGCTGGGAGACAGACTGAGCAGGAGGCTGCGAGCAAGAGAATGGATGATACTACATATTAAATTGCACATTGTTTTACACACCACCTTATGTGTTTGCATGAGAGGTTTCCTTTTGGTTCTATTTTTTTAAGCTGATTTTAAACCAAAACCATATTGTGTTGTTGTGTTGGCTTTTTATTATTATTACTATTGTTATTGTTATTATTATTATTATTATTATTCCATCTTTCTCTTGTTAATGATGAACTGAATGGGTATAAAATCCAGTTTTTTAACTTATTTTTTAAGCTGGCTCTATTGTAAATAGAATCTAGATCTGTGGTGTTTAGTTACAAAATACTTTACTGGCCACATGGAACAAATGTACTCAGTGTTTAGTTACAAAATACTTTACTGGCCACATGGAACAAATGTACTCACTGAGTTGTGTTGCTGTGAAAAACCTGGGATGCTGGACTGGCCCTGCACCTGTGGGTGCAGGTGGAATGACCTGTTCTGGCTTGTGGCAGCACACTGGCATTCCCTTCTGCATTGGCCACTGGCAGGTAAAGCCCCCAGCTGTGCCTTGGATGGACACTCACATTTTCCAGATCAGTAAGAGAATTGAAAAACATCCTCTCTTCCCTGCTCCATGCCAAGTTCCCGGCTCTGCTGTGTGCGGGTGCCAGGGATGGCTCCCCAGGGGCAGGGGCCATCCTTCAGCACAGCAGGACCTTGCCTGGCTCTGCCTCTGACCTCTCTGTGTAAATCCTGTTGCTGAAGCTCTGCTGCCTCTCCCAAGGCCACCCCAGAGCCCTGAAGTGGTGCTCCAGCTCACAGGCTGAGGGGCAGGGGGTGCAGAGCTGCCCCATGCACTGGGCACTGGCATTTTTCAAGAGAGGCGACTGTTTGCACCGAGACACTTGGCCCTAAGCTGAGACATGTCTGTCTTTGAGGACACTTTGGCTTCTGTGCTTGAGTGGCGCTCCAGACCTTTGTGTGGAGCTGGAGGACACTCGTGTGGCCTCTGAGGAGTGTGTGCTGGGTACCCAGAGTTCAGGTACGAGTGCTCCCACCTTACAAAGAGCTGGTGAATGCTGTTCCTCAGACAGTGCCACACACCACAGCACAGGAGGTCACTGTCCAGGCACGAGCAGGTAAGTGTTCTCCTCCCCGTTTGGCAGGGATGAGCTGTGTTCCCCTCTCCACAGGGTGCTGGTTCTCAGTGCGTCAGTCGGTGCCCATGCCACGGCTGTCAGTGTGAGCCAGAGCTGCTGTAAGACTGTCCAGGTGCTGCCTGGGGAGAGGCCTCCTTTGCCCATCTTGCATCCCAAGGAGCCCTGCAGGGACCGAGGAGCTTCTGGGCCCGGGACATGGCGCTGCAGGAGGGCCACAATCCCATCTGCAGCCCTGAGCATGGCAGAGGGCAGAAGGATTCTGCTGTCAGTGGGACCGACCCTAAAGGAGCACACAGAACTTTGGCAATGGATTCCTGTCGGGAATCCAGCCCCCTGCCCCGCTGGTCCTGCTCCAGCTGCTATAAATGTCGGTCCCTGAAGAAGTGGAGTAAGTGAAACAAAAGTCCTTAAGGTGCTAGTCACACATTCCTATCTTTTTTTTGTCTTTTTTTTTTCTTTTTTCTGTTTTTTTCCTAATAGCCTGTCTCCCTCTATCGAGTCACGTGGAGAAAAAGATTATGTACTCCATGGCATAGCTGAGAGTATCGAATCGATCATGACAACAGTAGTTGGTTAACAGTGTTTCTTCCAAGGAGACATATATTTTTAATAAACAGAGAGTTGCAAAGAACTCTTGTCTTTGAGACCTTCTTGCAGAGTCCATTATTGTGTACCAGATCTGGGTTTTTTGATGCTGATCTTGACAACTCTTGATATGGTCTCTCTATGGCAAACTGAAGTGTTGACAATGGTTTAGGGGAAAAAAAATTGTCTTTTTTTTGTATGAAAGGTGGTGCCTGAGAGCTTGCCTAGTGGAAAAAGGAAATCTTAAAAAGAATTGAAAATAAAAGAGAAAATAAAAGAAAGGAAGTGGGCTTATTTAGAGCTGTAACTCAGCCACTGAAAAGTGCTTTCGGTTGGGTTGTTCTAACCCAGGTTAAGTCTGACACAACACCATAAATGTATTTTGCATCACTACTTGAATTGTGGGGAGGTTGCTTTACAAATAATGGGGTTTGTGTGCTGCTACATAATTGTTCTTGTATTGGATATAAAGACAGCAAAGTAAATACAAAGGCCAGCTAATATAGAACTTCTTTTTACAGTTTTAACATGCTGTTTAAATATGAGAGTTGTAAAGTAGTATAATTTTTAGTACCTTCAAGTGCAGAGAAAAGGAATGTTCAGTGGAAGATAAATGTGGTTAAAGGAGTATCACAGTACTTCTGTGCCTGAATCTGCTTTGTCCTTTAGCTGAGCTGACAGAAAGGTGAAGGGGTTTGGTTTTAAATACTAAATTTCTTTTTTTACTTTCAAACTGCACAGAAGAGGAGCAAGTTGAGATTTCAGGGGAATGAGGATGTTGTACCAACTGAGCATGGGCATAGAGTTTGCTGACTGTTCAGTTTGTGAAGCTCGCTGGACAAATTCAAAACCATTTAGAAACTCCTTTAACTGATCAGATCAGCAGCCTGGTGGTGGAGGTTGTCCACAAAACACCAGAAGATTAAGCAGGTGCTAAGCAGATCTGATGCTAGAATTACCACTCTCAAAAATCAAACTGCTTGCATAATGACGGGCAGGGAGTGATGAAGCAGCACAGAAACTTTGTCTGCTGCTGGCTGCCCCAGCTCTGCCCAGCCTGTGGTCAGTCCCAGAAATGCTGCAGACACTCCTCCCATGGCAAACCATGCTGTGTCCTGAGTTTGGCATCTCCATCTGCCGTAGCAGGGGAACGTTCAGGTTCCAGGGGGCAGAGGAACACGGGGCTTTGTTCTCAAATAAACCCTGTCAGGCTTGTAAGGTGGAACAACCTCTGGAAGAGAAACCAGCCTGTGAAGACAAAGAAGGGGGCATGAAGAAGGAACTTGTTCTGTTAAAGCTGTAACAACCCATTTTCCTGGCTAAGGACAAGTTGCTCTGCCAACCAGGACATTAGGAAAGTCCTGGCCCAGACAAGAGCAGAGCATTGTCCTGATAATGGTCCTGTCTAGCTGTGAAATGGGGGTGCTGGTTCTTTTCTCTCCCAAGATGTCCTGCTACACCTGCCTGTAACAAGCATGAAACTAATCTGCCCTAAGACACTTCTAGAAAATTAGACTGTAAGCTGCTTGTGCTGCAGAGAAACATGTCTGTGCTTCTGTCTGCAGCTCTGGGTAATTAACTGTCTTAGCTAAGCAGAGCAGCACAGGATCTGTGAAGGTACTGGAAGAGGGGCTTCAAAGGAATGTAATTATAATTTTGTCCAAAATATTCTCCCCACTGATGGTGCTGTCTTAGACACGCCTGTTGCTAATGATGCTTGGCAGCACAATTTTCAAGACCTTCTGTTCTCTGCCTTCCTCAGGCTGTCACAGCAGGATTCATGGCACTGAAGTATCTGCTGTGAAGCAGGTAAAGTTTTCATCATGTCTGAAGTGTCTCTGTCCTTCAAGAACCCTTGGGTACACCTTGACCTTCGGTGTTTATTTCTGTCCTTTGCTTCCAAAATGAGGGTCATGTGTTTACCTTTAGGGTTTTTAACCCTAAGGAAAAACATTACACATTGTTTGGGTCAGTCAGTGCAGCACCTCTGAATGGTACAAGCACATGGGAGCACTTATGGGACTTGCAATACCTGGTTGGGGCCACATTTGACTCAGCATAGGGGTGACTGTGGTATTTCCTCCCTAGTTCCAGTGCACTACTTGACAAAAACTTCTGCCCAAGCCTCTAATGAGCTTCAGCCCTCTTCCAATTACCTTGATTTCTGATTACTGTGGCCACTTCTAAGTGGTAGTGGCCAGGCCAGCCCCTCTTTCTTTCCTGCCTCTCCCAAATGCTCCATGCAGCCGCAACACTGGGAGCAAAGCTCTTCCCACACTGGTGGGAGCTGCACCCTCAGTGGAAAGCTGCTGGAAAGGCCCCACTCTGCTGCACGTGCCTCTGGGTGAGAGGTGCTAGAAGGGGCTCTGTGGCTCAGCAGCTGAGCTGGTATCATCTCTGCCCTGCCCCATTCCAGGACTCTCCTCAGCAAGGATGTTTTTCCCAGGGCAGGCTCCCTGCAGCCACAATCCCATCAATCCCAGATGGTCAGTTTAGAATTGCCCTCTCCCTGGACCCATCCTGCAGTTCACACTGCAGTTCCCTTCTGCCTCTGCTCTGTTGCTCCTCCCCAAACGGTTAAATTATCAGATTAGCGGGGAAAAAGGGCATAAAACACAGGCTGGGGAAAGGGGGGAAATTTGTGACCTCCTGCCCTGGAGGATCCATTTGTGTTCTCAGAAGCAGGGAGGATTCTGCAGTACAGAACCAGCGTCCAGCACACTCCTGAGCATCCACAAGGATGTGTAAATAGGAAACTACTGCTGCAATGCCACCCTCTGGAGCCACCTGTGCACATCCAGGGATGAGCACACAGGATCTCTGAGCTGAAAGAAAACAGGGATCAATGAAAAGATGAGACTGGGGGAGGAATGAACAGCACTATTTTTTTTTTTTTTTACAAGAGCTGTTGCTGGTTTAAAAAGATTTATAAACCACAGTCACCCTCGATGGGCTACTGAACTGTAAAGCAGCATTTAGCCCAGTAAATGGATCCGCCTGCATCTGCACCAGCAAACACCTGCAAAGGTCTGATTGCACACAAACCACCTGCTGGGAAAGGCCACTGGAAATGCAGCTAATTAGAGTCTGATTCAACTAGGAGAGGAAATCTTGCCCTACTTAAACCCTTTGGTAAATACTAACCCGGAATAAAATGTACTGTGTAAAAATGTGCAGGAAGAGATGAGTACTGTAAGCAGAGTCTGTAACTTACCTGATCTGGGCTCTTCAGTGCTGACTGCAGCATCAAAGAAATCAAACTGAGTATCTCCAAGGAAAAAAATTCAAACCATTCTGGCTGTAGGCAAACCCACATTTAGAGCTTGCTGCCTTCTATGGCTGTATGTAATTACCTCCTTACATTTGCTGGGCAAACGTGACCTTTCTCATCAGGTGCAGTGTGACACCTTTACCTGTTTATGTGTGCGCAAGTCAGAACTGAGCAGTAATTAAAGCCAGCCCAGCAGGCTCCAAGGGGATCCTGCAGGCAGGATGGATACCTTTGAGTTTGTGGCTTTGTTTACAGTCCCCCACTGCTGTGATGCAGCATGGATCTCCAAAGCTGTGACTCCAGAAGAATTTCCTGTGGCATTTCAGACCTGGCATTTTATGGATTCAAAGGTATTTCTCAGTGAAACATGCAGCACCTTGTGCATTAGAGATCTGAAAGCAGTGTCTCACAGAGACCCCACCTACATCTGGTGAACTGATTTAAGTTCACCATTAAATGGAGAATTTACACTAAACAGATCCATCCTCCTGTTAAGGAATTCCCCTGTGTGACCCTTCAGATGCCCCTCCCAGGGTCACACGTGCAGCACCCCACACTGTCACTGCTGGGATCAAAGCCCCTTTGCAGTGGCAGCTCCAGTGACCCGGGGGGTCCTCGTTTGGCTCTCTGCTCACCCCACACTCACACAGACAGGATTCCTTCCTGGCTCAGTCCCAGGTTTCCCATAGCCAAGTCCCAGACACGTGCTCAGGCTCTGACTTGCTGAGCACCTGCCTGGCCCAGGGTTCAGTGAGCTGGAAGGGAGGAGTGCAGTCCTCACAGCACCACCAGTGATAGCTGCAGCTTCTTCCCTGAGCTCAATAGTGCTGGTTTTTCTATTCCAACTGACTATGAGACCAGCAAACAGCTCTGAATTCTTGTCCACACTGAAATGGACTGGAAGCTAAACAATCTGATAAATATTTATGCAGGAAGGCAGCTATGACAACCAGAGGAGATGGAATACTTTTTAAAGACTTTTATTGTGCTCACTGCCATTTACTACTAAAATCAGATATTTAAACCAACCTGTTACACAACAGCAGAGGCATCTCATGAAAAAGTTAAATATTTATTTCTAACTGTTAAATAGCTCCAGAGAATGAAAATTATTCCCTAGAGGAAAACAATCACATTTAATGAACAAATACCTCCTAAAAAGTACATAACTTCTTTGCCAACAAAAAGAAGATCCTGGTTTCTTTTCCACTGCTCCCATGACCCTGTGCCTTCACAAAGCCAACAGCCTCTCATTCAGCAAATCGTTTCCAAGAGAGGCTGCTTTCCTTTTTTTGTAGTTGTGGCTGTCATTATTCCTCATTTGGAATAAATCCTTTTGCTCTGTCCAGCTTGTCCAGAATCTCACTATAGAGGCAAACCATCTGGAGAATATGAGCACCACAGTTGTCAAAAAGGATAGATAAAAATGCATCTTTCAACTGAGTAATAGAGAACAGAACCAAGGGAATAGGTGGGAGACTACCACCAACTTCTAAACCTAAAATTTCAGATTGACGTAAAGATTTTTGGCAGAGGTTCAAATACCATGGTTTAGAAAAAAACAGATCAGTGCAACCTAACAAAAGTGGTTTTATTTACACTGTCATAAAGCATAGTTTATATCTGAGTCTTACATAAACCTATTCACGAAATCACAGACATTGGGAGTTGATGTTGAGAGTGGAAAAGACTTCTTATTGTCAGCACTTATTGTCTTAACTGATGGATTTTAAATGGTGTAAGAGTTACAGCCAACCCCTTGACTGTTCAGTTTGTGCACAAGAGAATGAATGGTGACACCAGCCATTGCACCAGTTACACTGGGTTGCAACATCGAGAGGAGCAGCAGCAACCAAAAGCTGCAGAAAGAAGCTTACTTGCAACAGAGTAAGAAAAAGTGTCATTGCAAAGTGTCACCTACAAAGGTACTAGCCTGGAAACTTCTCCCTCACAGGAAGTGGCTAAGCTACATCTGAGAAGATGAGCTTCAGTGATTTTCTTCACACCATCTTAAACCCTGTTTATAAGACATTAGATTTTACTAGAAACCAAGCTTGAAAGTATTCATGTAACAGCTGATTTAAGTAAACTGGTACAGCTCCTTGGCTTTAGTTATAGCAGGCAAAGATACAAGGGTCTCCCATGGCCACAAAGAGTCAGAAGTTTATTTCCAGTCACCCATTTACATCATCCTTCCAGTAAAAGAATGCTACATTATTCTTTTTATTGGCTATCAAAACTTTTCTGGCCTCACTTTGAAAAATCTTTTAGCATCAGGCTCCCCCAAAATATTTCGGTACCACAATTCCCCTGAAACTCTAAAGATCATCAGCAGTGGTTTATTCATCCAGATCCAAATCTCAAATCCAGGGCAGACATCCAATCCCATATGCTCATATCCCCCTGTGTACACTTACATGGCCTTCATAGTTTTTCTTCAGAGATCCTAAGTGATTGAGGAAACGCATTCCCAATCCACACCACTGCTCAGCTTCCTTGTATTTACCAACAGTGTACTGAAATATTCCTATATTCCAGGCTCTTGTCATCAACCAAAGGATCTCCATCTCTGGATAAGCATCCTGAGGTAGCAAACAAGCAGCAGCAGCAGCTCATCAGAAAATAGAACCTTCATTTTAAAACTGACAAGTCAAGAGTGTGTTAGAGTTTAATTTTAGTGTGGGAAAACAGTTGGGTTTTTTCTTCCTAAGCAAAGGGAGAAAAAGCCCTTACAAAATCCAAGGAAATTTGTAATGCAGTCCTAAATATCCAAGAGACATTCCTCTTGAGGTCATTTCAGTGTATTCATAATTACCTCAAGTGTACCTCTTGAGGTAATTTTCATGTAAGAAATCTTAGCAGCTCCACCTATAACACTGTGTAATGTTCATTTTACTACTGATTCTCAGTCTAGTGAGAATTTTTTTTTCAAACATGCTCAGGATCATCTCCCAGTCTTTTGGTTTCCTGTTCAACTTACTGTGCTGCTGACTACACTCAGAGCATCTTCAAAGTAATCCCACACCTCCTGCAGCACACAAGTATCCAGGTCTGTCAATCCAGTTGGCAAAGAAATGTTAATCAAACTGTGTAAGCATTTGCTGAGGATTGAAAGAGAGCAAAAGAGGAAACATGAAATACCACGTGCACAAACAGTTGGTTTTTAGTATCAGGAGCACACTGAGTTATGTCTCTGTGATTGTCAGACAGACAAGTCTACCTTGGTGCTTACTACACTCATATTCTTGTAGCAGAAACATGCATTTTCCTATATCAGATCTTATTCATACAAACTATGCAAAAACAGAGCCAAGAGCAATTAGTACTTAATTATCTTCATTGCTGGTCTCTACAGAATACAGAAGGAAAACCACAGTATTTCCTAGGGTGCTACACATGACAGCAAGAAAAAAGTACCTTTTCTAACTTCCCCAACAAGAGCTACATAGGCAGCATCCTCAGAAAATCAGTAACAAATACAGGGTTCTGAAAACAGCTCTTTCTCAGTGTGAAGTGAGAAAGGCAATATCAACAGTTATCTTTGCCAAGTGCCTACTTCAAGGAACTTGGAAAGGATAAGTAACACATAAATATGGTAAATAAATCACATATGAACCATGGCATTGGATCACTACCTTACAGTTCATGGCTTTCTTCTCAACCCTGAATTTCTCTTCATTGTCTTGGAAATACCCAGCTCACTACTGCAGAGTAACATTTGAAATGAACACCTCCCTCACAAGAAACAACCAGAGACCTCTTCTGGATCCAATTTTCATTTTCATTCCTCAATAGATTAATTTATTGGAAACAAGACTGTGCCAGAAAATAAGCCAAGTAAACAAAATGCAGTTAAAACATCTATTATTAGAGAGTCATCCTTCAGAGGCACATTGGTTGGCCAGCAAGAAGTGGAACCTTGAATTTAAACTAAAATCCACTTTTTTTTTTTTTTTTTCCAAATTGCAGGCTTTATTCCCTGTCAGCATTTCCAGTCACAGGCTCATGGCAAAGCTATGTGATAACACTAACCTAAATTTCACAGCATCAATGACAGCCTGCTTTCTGTGAAGGTTTAGTGCACTCTTGAGAGCTTTCTTACACAGTACAGGATACCGAGCTGGAGATTCCATTGCTAATGCTTCAAAGTAAAAGAAAATAGAGAAGAATAAAAGATAAATTACTGAAGTCAGACTTCAATCTCATAGGTCACTAAAATAAACTACAGCATGTTGCCAGATCCCTTGTGAAAAACAACTGAAAAGAGATCTGCTTAATGCCTGGGCTGGTTACAAGCTAGTGCTTCTCTCCCTTTTTCTTACAAGCACATCATCAGTGAGGATGAGGCAGAAGCACAGAAAGCTTCATAATTCACTGCTGCTTACCTCCAGTACAGTAATACAAAAATACTGTGGTGGGGAGCCCTGTCTAAAGAGTTTTTTTTGTCTCCTTGAACATGAAAATCCAGATGGAAACCTTATGCAGGAGCAGGATTTCAGAATGGTGTCTCCAGGCACTGGAGCATTTTCCCTCAGGGCAAGGAGAACAGAAGGTGTTTATGCAATCCTACAGGACACCCTCCAAAGACTTGGTAGTCCTAAATGCTCCTCATCTTTCTTGGATCCTGCCCTAGATTCTCAAGCATGTTTTCATGGCTAGGACTTTGTGATGAAAGTATGGCACAGTGTGGAGAAGTGCTATTTACAAAATGACTTTACAAACTTTAAGTTGAAACTTAATGTTATCTTTGTGGCTTAAATATACTTAAAGTATCTATCCAAAGCCCACAACCCAAAACTTTTGTACTGGGGCTTGAATCAGTGAGGGTCATTCTCTGGCCTTTGCCAGTCTGGAGCTTGTAAAAGTCTAGCTGATAACTCCTTTCCAGACTCCCAAGCTATATGGGTGTCTCAGGGTCTAGAAATGGAAGGATTTGGCAATTTTCTGGTTGATCATCCATGTCATCTGGTATTTCAAAACACAGCTTTCCTAATGTTGCTGAGATCCTAAGCATCTCTGCTCCAGGACAAAATACATATGGTTAGATCAATTTTCTGCATGTTGTACAATACATTATAACCCTAGTCACCTCAAAAGAACAGGAAAGAGAAATGAAAGCTTTTTTTTGTGTGACTTGAATATCTATAAAAGTCCTTACATGCAATGATTTCAAGTGTCTTGATCTCTATTTGTGGCTGCTCCCAGACTGATTCCATAAGATTGTGTAGTGTTGGATCATTCAGTTTGGATCTTGCTTCAAATTCATAAAGCAGCAACAATGTGTCTGTTGGGTCTTTAGCAAAATCTCCTGCAAAAGAGACAGGATCACCTGTATGTAATGATGAATTTTCTCAAAGCCACAGGGTGTACTATAAGGTATAAATTTTGCTTCCAACGGGCAGGAAAACCATCAAGGCACTCAGACTTAACAGTAGAGCAGGTGGAATTTGCCATTCAAGTAATACCTAATGGAATTTTTCTACCAATATCCTACCAGAAAAAGTGAATCATGCATCTGCCAGGCTAACAGTCACTAAACACCTCAGCTTTTATCATGTCATCTATCTGCTCCAGTAATCACCATCTGAGACAGCAATTCCACATGCTCTGTATTTTTCATTAATACTGTGTGACTAAACATGTGCTGAAAACACACACTTTGTAGCTTACCTGTTAATTTCAGAACCTTCCATATCTCCTTGCATGTCTGAAGATGTTGAAGGGCCTGACTGAAAAGCTCTGTCTATTTTACAGAAATAAGTAAGTTATTTTTGTCATAGTTTTAAAAGCAAAAGGAATAATGATGTCAGAACTAACTATAAAATAAATTAAGAATCAGCCTAGTTAGTAAATCACCTATATCAGTTACTGGCTTTTTTGGGTTTTTTTTCTCTTTTTCAAAGACCTCCACGTCTCAGACAAAGCCACTTCACACTGAACGTTTCATTAGCCCAGAAAGAACCATCCATGTTCCTATGGGACATAACTGTTTTAGCTCCCAAGCACAAAACAGTGCTATTGAGACTGCCAAACCACTAAATGCCAAACACAAGTTGTTGTGCATTGCCCTCCACAGAATTTTCTACAATCACTCTGTACCAGACTTCTGTAGTTCCTTCACAACCACAGTATGTTAACTTTAATCTTCTCACCACAGTAAGTACAATGCCCTCTTCCTCCCCTCCCCATAAATAGATATATGCATAAAAACAAACAAACAAACAAACAAACAAACAAACAAAAAAAAAGTGAGTTTTATCACAACCACAGTGGTAACTACTTTTAGCAACAGCAATAATTGTCTTTCTGACTAACCCACATTTAGCAGCAGGATCCTTACTATATATATATATATATATATGGTAGATTGAAATTCCTCTAAGTGAAGATACTGCCATGATCCTTTACTGATACAAACCCATTCAAATACACTGAAGTCAACAGAACTAATTTACAGAAGTCCAACATTCACAATTGTCTGGAAAGGTGCATCAATTCTAAGTAACTATGAAATATTCCCTTGCTCACATTCTCAATATCCTGTTCTGAGTGAAAAAACTAAGACTTCAAAATCAAAAGGAAAAAAATGCTACACTGGTACATTCAGAAATAATTAATAGGCTTTGCCCTACCTGTCCTGAGGGTGTTACTTGTTGTCTCCCCATTTCCAGATCAACTGCAGCTGCCATTAACAGGCATGTCTTCTGAGCAATTAGAACAGCTTTGTCAGAGGGACAAAATTGGGACAACTGACACCAAAAATAGGAAAAGGTAATGAGAATTTCACCCATATAAAGCAATTTGCTTGTGAAGAGATGATTGTTGACCCTCCTCTATGACACTTGCAGGAAACAGTCGTGAGTAGTATATATCCATATTGTAATTTTACTTGTACAATTACACAAAAGGATCATTTAAATATAACGTGTAAAGCAGAACTGGAGTCCCCTCTCCACAAACACCTACAAAACTGACAGTGTTGGTAGAAGTTTTGCACAAAGATTAGGATTCAAGTACTTAACATGCTTGTATTGATACAGTTTCCAAACATCAGAATCCATTTATTTTAGAAACTTCTCGTAGAAGTCTTAAGTTTATTACTTCCTTAAGAAACGGAATGTAAAGTATGACAATAATGCACACATTTTGTATTACAAGTCAATCTCCTTGTGACAAAAATGCTCCATCTTCAGAGCATACAAGTATGTTTCCATGGAGATACCCAAACCATGGATGTAACTTCTAAAAGAACTAGACAGATGAAAATATTCCTCAATTAGACACACTATCAGCAAGAGTAAATACCTGGAAAGACAGTACAAAAAAATCCCTCATCTTTTCAGGGCTGTCCTTGAACTGTACAGCTAAGTTCCAGGCTAACAAAGACATAAAGATAGAGAATAGAATAAAAATCTGCACTGCTACATGTGTGCCCATCTAATCTCTAGCAATAAGCAGTTCATGTTCTACAGTTCTATTTCTGAGTCAATATGTCATCAACAGCTCATTGAACAACAGCAAGAAATACTGTTACTCATGATTTGTTGAAATAGCTTATTCATGCTTTCACATTCTGCCTTGATAATTTCATCACAACCAAGAACCCACTGTAGCACACACCCTGCCCTCACAAGCATGAACTGGGACAAGCATTTTCTTTTATTAGTTAACAAAGCTAGAACATGAGTGGAAGTGTTGAACAGTATTCCCAAGACAAATAAAAAAGAAAAAGGGAAAAAAAAAAAAAACCTACAACATCTTTGAACCATTCTTCATTTTACCCCAGCAAGGTCAAGTATGAGGCAATTAAGCACACAACTCTGAGTAATAAATGGATGAGCATCTGAAGGCAAAAAAATTATTTATGTACAAGAGCTTGACCCAATTAAATGTTTAGATTCTACAGCAACTTTAACGTTAATTTATTCTATAGGACATGTTTTTGTGGTCTCTGAGTTGTTTATCCTGTGAGTGAGAACATTGCCTTTGAAAGGTTATGAATCCACTCATTCTCATGTCACTGTATTTGACCTCTGCTGCTTCTCCCCCTCCCTTGCTACTCTTTATTGGAGCACAGTTACATTGTGAGGATGTGTGCAAAAGCAGATGTCTTCTGATACTGATTGCATCTGTTTTCTCTCCTGTATGCTCTGACAGAAGCACAGATCTGAAAAATGGGTTCAACCCGTTACCCTATGCATATATTTTTATTTATAGACAGCAAATGAACTAATCCTTTACCAAAACAGTGTAACAAACCCTACAAAATGAGGATCCAGAGACAACACTACGCATAATGTTTAGGGCAGGTCCATGGGAGCTGCATTTCCCACTAGAAACCACTTTATCTGTGATAATATTTGCTGTTTAGATTTCACAGTCTGTAGTTCAAGCCAAACTCAAGGGCTGCTATTTTAAAAGGACCAAAAAAGACAGAGGAGATTTGGTTTACGTTTTGAGAGTGTAACCTACCAACTTTTCTAAACCAGTGAGCTTCAAGGATCCTCATGTCCCCTGTAAATTTCTCTTCTGTGAAAGACTCAGCCAGTTTCTTGTGAGCTGCAGAAAACATAATTCAATACAAAAGTACCACTTTCGTGGCAGAATAAAAACATTTCCAAGTCTAATCCCTACACTACAAAACAGAGGTTTCCAAAACTCCCATGTAATTCCTGATGAAGACTTATTCTCACAACTTCAATCTAATATTCTTCACCAGAAAGCCCTATAAAAAACAACAAAAGGTGCATCAAACAGCATTTTCGAGAAGATGCCAGCAAGTACTGCCTCTTCTAAGTTTACTGACACTGAAGTCTAATGCAGACTTAATTTCACAAGAAGGGGGCTTAAATTTAATTACAAGTTTGAGGCCTTCCTTCTAGGAACCTTTTATTGATTTAATTCTACTCTTAAAACTCTTCTACTTGCAGCAGTACTGCAAGTTTTTGATAGCAAAAACCTGTAGCACTGAGATCCAACTTCACAATACTATTGAATCTCCAGCTTCAGCTTTCATTGATTTCACTGGGAAGTTGAGAGCCTGGACTGAAATAAGGAGTCTAAATATTTTATTGGTATGGATCTAATCATATCATAAAATGTTCACATATAGAAGAACTCCAAAAAATGCAAATAAAACAAAAACATACCCAAGTTCAAGTAAGTCACTATTGATTTGATATCTTCATCTCTAGAATGGAGAAAAACTTTAGTTTTAGAAAATTGATTGATTTTTTTCAACAGAATGCATTATTTATGTTGGAATATATTTTCCCAGTTATGGATAGATCCACTCTTCTCACTCAGGACTTCTGAAAGACATCCCACTAGAGTTGAAGTTACAGAGATTGCTTAGCTCCCAGCCTCCATTAAAAATACCTGACAGGTATATGCATTAATAAATGCAAAGAGCAAATATTTAAAGAAAAGTTTATACAAGTTGAAGATATGTTCCTATGGGATGTCATTAGGTCAAGCTAGGAAGTCATCTGGGTGGACTTTTACTAGCATAAAAAATAATCTCTTGATTACTCTGCAAGAAAAAAGCCCAGAAAGAAAACATCACACAATTTGAACAACATATCCACCATGAGAAAATGGTTTTTCAAACAGACCCACCTTTTCTCTGCATTTTCTGCCATGACTTTTGATAACATCAGACGGACCAAACACCTACATACAAGAAAAATAAGCAATGAAGAAACAAGACTTTTTTTTCAATGGTGTAATTTGCCCTAATTTTCCTGAAAGGACCCCACTTTTCTTCCTTATGCTTATTCTTTTAGGTATATTGAATGTTGTAAGGCATTCAAATCCTGTTACGGGCCCCAGCCAAGTTGTCTTTAGCTGGCACTATCTGAGACCTCAGGAATTCGTCAAGGTTAGAGAACTGTAAGCTATTCTAAATCGGGAGAGAAGCAGTCTGAAGAACGAGATAACAAGACAGCAAGAAAGTAAACAAAGAGGGACTGCACCATCCCGGACTTGAACCAATCAGGGTCTCTGAAAGGTGCATGCAAGGCGCGTGGACAATACGGGCGACCCAATCGGGTCATGCGTGATCGCGTGAACGACAGCAGCAGGAATGCATAAGAGTAGTGTAATGTAAACAATAAACGGCTCTTGTGTTAATCAAATTGGTTCATAGTACGGGGGTCCCGTGCGTCCGCAATTGAACTCTTACTTTAAGGCTGCAAATAATTGTTGACAGTCTTGTAAATGTTCAGACAAATATTCCAAAGCTTTGATAGCCACAATTTGTTGGTCATTCTGAAAAGAATTACAACATGTTTTGTATATACTGCACTACCTCATTTACCACAAAAAACCCCAAATCAAAACAACAACAAAAACAAACCCCAAAGCAACCACGTATTGGAAGTCCATGCAGGAAAACGAACAAAGGACTAAGCACAGAATTGCCTGAGAGTGCAGAGAAAGCTCTAAGGAGAGATCATATGATTCCCTGCACAAAGAGCCTGTGGCAAGAGCAGCACTAGTACAGGTTGGTAAGGCTTTCATGCCTCACAGGGCTAGGGACAAAGCCCTGATAGCCTGAAATGCAATCAGCCCATTCAGACTTCGCTCAGGCCACCAACCAAGAGGCAAACAGGAGGGACAAAGGACTTACATCATTGATTTATGTGTATTTTATACACAGGTTCCCCATCTCACATCAAAGAGCAAATCCCAGAGGCAGAAGAAGATGTAACTTTTTGCTAACGAGAATTTTACAGAAATACACAATGTAATATCCAGATGGCAACATTTATAACTCAGATTTCTTTATTTTCCTGTCAAAATTTTAAAAGATACCACTTCTTTCTACATGAAATTAATTTCTTCTTTCCATTACACAACACATTTGAGCAAGACCTTTGCTGTGGAAGCATGAAATACTAAGAAATCCATGAAATACAGAGAAATACTAAAACTAGGCCAGGTTAAAGATGTTACAGCTGTCCTACTTATATCAATAAAGGAAAGTAAAGACAACATTATTTGTTCTACCTCTAAAGCAATTTGGGCAGCTAAACTCAAGAGGTTGCTGCCTGTATTTTTATCCACTCTCAGCTTGTCTTCATGTTCTGATGGCTTTTCTGCTAGCTTCCCCATTTCAGTAACTGCTTCCACAGCTTTAAGAGACAGAGGGAAAAAACAACATTTTTATAGAAGCAATTGGAAGGTAGAAAGTTCTACTGTTCATTTTAATGATTTATGAAAGGCTTTTTTTTTTTTAAATGAAAAGCCAAGACAAGAAACCCTGACCATACCAGCACTTCTCCACAAATATGCATTTCTGCCTAGGGAGGTGCCAAAAAGCTTTCCAAGCTACTCATCCAAGGAAACAAAGATGCCATACAAATGATGCTCATCTCACATCCTTAATTTTGTTCTGCTAAGTAACTGTTTGTTACCAAAGACAGAAGACTTGCTCTAATACATTGTCTGGGCATCATTCCAAGCTCCCACATCTTGGCTTGTGCTAAGGGTGTCACTGCTTTTATGTTCACACTGTGCTGTGTTTCCCACTCTATATTATGTGAGCAAATTATGCTGTCAATACAAGTTGTATAGAGAATAATTAAATGGCAGAGAACTCATTGGAAAATAAGCTCTGTACATTACTCTGTACTTTAAATAACTATAGACTCTATTTCTCAATTTTCGTTACTTGAGCTAAGATCCTCATTAAAATATGAAACAGCAGAACTCATTATAAAGAAAGAGGCTACAGAGATACAACATTCTGTAAGTCTTCTCAATAATTCATGCATTTTTTTGTAACTTCAGGCTCCATTTGTCCAGAGAAATTAAGAGCAGCAATAATGGTTCCCTTAAGGTTCATATTGTACATGCATACAAAAAAGCATAGAGTGATTCTCATGCTGGGATGCTACTAGAGTTTCTGCCCATGGGAAGATTATCCTCCCCAGCCAGAGGCTCCACCCAAAAAAAATCAAATACAGCAATGGACTCAGCATATTACATACTGTGTGCAAAAAAAATCCCACTTTTACAACTTAAATCTACAGCCTGACATTTTCAATGATTTTAGAGACCCTTATTCTAGCTACCCTCTGCTGTGTCTTTCCCAAGATTAACAGTCCAAAACTGCTTAGTAATTTTTAATATATTTGGCACTTCTGCTCCTTGTTGTGGACCCTTTAACTTTCAAGCTCTACCTTTATCAGTATTGTTCTCCATCACGGCAATCTTATAGACACTGAATTTAGTAAAGATGCTGTTTGGATCACACCTCTCTGCTTGTTTAACTGCCTCTTTAGCCTATTCACAGAAGAGATTAAAGGAAATCAGTAAAACATCATCTTGAAATTAGTATATAATTGGCAACAGAAGAGAGATAAAAAGATACACAAAATGTTAATGGTTACATTGTTGATATTTATAGAATAACTCAAGATGTCTGACAGGGCAACATCTGCCCTTGAAACAAAAGTGGTGAGACCAGAAGACAGCACCAAAGGCTGACCAGAAATGAAAGAGCAAATTCCTCAAAAATAAAAGCAATGCAAATAAATACATAAGTATGTCTATATATGTATTAAATATACCTTGTCAATTTGTTTCAGATGAAGATAGCAAGAAGCCATGTTCCTCTGCAGTTTAGCCAAGTTCTGATCTATCTGCCCAGGTGTATAAAAGCTGGCAGAATAATTGTACCAGTGAAGGGCTTCAGAATAACTTTTCTCCTAGAAAATAGAAAAATAAAACAAAACTCAAACAAACATGACCATATTTGGATGATTAACCTGCCCATGTCTTCCCAAAATTTTTTTAAAAGGTCATAGCAAATGAAAGATTTAGATAGTCAAGTATATTCTAGTGTAACCTTCAGGTTGTGCCAGGTGCAGAATCCAGCACTTGCCTGTGTTAGATTTCATACAGTTGGTGAATGCCCAGCCCTCTAATTTATCCAGACACTTTGAGAGACAGTATGCAAAGCTTAACTGAAACCCAAAGAGACGACACCAACTGGTTTCAGCTGATCAATGAGGTGAGTGACCTTGTCCTAAAGGAAATCAAGTTTGACAAGCAGGACTTCCCCCTCAAGGACTAGTGCTGGCTGTGACCAATGACTGCACTGTCCTTCAGGTGTTTTTCAATAACTCCCAGAATAATCTCCATAATTTTACCAGGCACTGAAGTGAGACTGACAGGCCTGTAGTTTCCAGGGTTGTCCTTCCTGCCCTACTTGAAAATTGGGATAACTTTTGACAGCTTGCAGCCAACTGGGACCTCTCCAGATTCCCAAGACTACACAAAAATCATTGAGAGGCCTCACAAAGACACCTGCCAGTTCTTTGAGTACTCTTGGATGAATCCCTTCAGGCCCCATAGCCATGTAGGAACCAGGTGGAACAGGAATTCTGGCATTAACTGCTCCCATGCACAAACCTTAAGATGAGGCTACCTGAAACTTGATTTTGTAATTGAAAACAGCACCCAGATGGATGAAAATAAAACTAGTGCCAGCTGGAACAAGGCTCTTAGTAACAGTTTGCACTCTAACCAAAAATAGACATATCAAAGAAGTCAGAAGAAGATTTTCATTTTCACTGATATAAATGAGAACACTACTATTTGGTCCCAAACCTCATAATGTTTGGCAGCTCTGTCCCACAAGATGATGTGCAGCTGATTCAAGGCTTCAGGCAACAGCTGTTTCCCAGTATAGTGACCTGAAAAGATACTGCAAATCATCACTTCGCAAGAACTTTATGAAGCACACTGAGAAGCATCTAAGAACTATCCATTTTTGTTACTAGCCTGTACAGGAACACAGCAATAGCTTCAGCTAGGAGCCAGTGTTTCATATCCTGTTTATGGAAAAAAACCCAAACCAACCAATCAAACACAAAATCCAAAAAAACCCAGTGGGTAAGAGGAAAAATATTTTTGTGCTCTAATGATGTAAATGTAACTCTTGCTCCTAGCTAGATGAAACATGAAATAGGATTTGTTTTACTGCAGATCTGATAGTCAAAAAGTACTACAGTGCTTCAGGTGCAATAGACCTGAAAAACAAATTGTTATCCAGCTGCCCAAACAAGGATATGCAACCTGTCATATACTGACAAACAGAAATAAATTGGGCTGGATGGACAAAGTATTAACATTACACAGAACTCCTGGTTAATGTTTCTAATCCCACATATATCCGTCCCGCACAGTCTACATTAAGAAGGAGGAATTGCTCTAGCAAATGAATTTAACCCTGAGCTTGATCATGACTGTCATTCAATATGGAAGTTGAGAGTCGCCAAGTAAAAGAAACATAATGGAAAATAGACACAGAGAAAAAAGTATGAGAATAAGCAATAAAAGTGAAAATTAGAATGCAAGACCTTAGCCAGCTATATCCAGCTTTCAGTAAACAGCAGTAAAAGATGGATACAGACCTATAATAACTTCTTCAATCTTTTGCTTAGCGAGCAGCTCCCTCTTATTCTGCAACAGGAACTCGATGTGGAGCAGGGTAATTTTTCCAAAGTCAGGTGAAGATTCAAATCGTTCAGAAACAGATTTCAGAAAATCAAAACCAACTGATTCCCTATTCACAGAGATGCATTTTTAAGAGGTTGCACCAGAAGAGCTGTTAATTTTCCTTTCTAGAGATTAACATATTCACATCATACAGCATGTTTGTCATTCAATCACACTGACAGAATGAATCAAGGTATGAATTTGTTACAGTTCATCTATTCAATAGCAGCTTCCTCTTACCCCATGCTTGTTCCACTGTATTCATAAGTTTATTCTTCACACTTGCTTCAAGATACAAGCATATACATATATAATCACGATGGAGCACTTAACAGGGTAAAATTTCATGTCTCAATTTATTTTGCAGTAACTTGTTATCCTTCCACTGTTTTTGCCAAGAATGATTCTAGGACTCTGAAGTCATTCTGATGGTTGGTTAGAAGAAAGATGTCAGTCTGATGATTCCAGACATATATTAAAACTACATAAGGAATCTTAATAATTCCAAAGTAGGGCCACAGCACTGCATATTGCCACTATACTTATTTCACACCCTGTTCTGTTGCTGCCATAATCAGTATCTCCTTGCTATAGAAGACAGGCTCCCTCTTGAAACCATTTACCTCACCTCCGTGAGCTTTTATTTGAAATAAAGTATCATTGTATAATATATTTTCTTTGCTTAGAAAGAAACACCTCAAAACTCCAAAATCATGTTTACCCCCTAGTGATGCTTTCATACCTTCCATGTTCCAGCAGCAGTTTGGCAGTATTCAAACAAAAGTCTAAAGACATCTCAAGGTGCATGAATTCTGCAAGAGCTAGACAGAACACAAAGCACTTGAGATTACATAATCAACTTAGACACTTAATTGCTCAATTTACCACTTATCTCTTACAGCTTCCTTGAAAGATGGAAACAAAACTGAACAAAAAATACCAGCAGCCATATAATAGACCTACAGCACAAGGAAGAATAATGTCTATTGTGTTTTGACTTTCCTTTCACTGTACAGCTAATGCAGTACTACAGAAAGGTGACAGACTGATAGCCCTGGAATTGTAGTCCTCTGCCTCTTTAAACAGGAACAGCATAGGCATTAATAGAACAATCTTTTGCCTCAAGCTGCCTGCTATCAAAATGTCTCATCCTTATCCAGCAGGAACAACGTAACACTGAGGTTGGTGCTCAGGCTGCGTGTGGTATCACACTGCAGTGGGGCCTACTTCAGCATAATGCCCCCAGCATCAGCTGGTGGTGATAAGAAGGTATCAGTTTTACACCACTCAGATAAGGTTTAAAAATTGTTACTCTGTCCTGAACCTCAAAAACAACATAGGTACATTTGTAGTTTGGATGAGATCAGGGAAGGAATACACAGGGACAAGACCGTAACAGTTGTTCAAAGAAGCATTTCTAAGGCAGATGATACAAGTGCACAACACAAGATTTTAGTGACATGCTTAGAACTCAGCAGGAATCTTCACTCAAAAGACAGAGAATTGCAGTACATGGACATAACACTTTTCTGCCAGCCATACAAGAGAAGATACATCCATTTATTAGTAAACTTGCTTGAAAAACTGACTGGAGGCTTAGAATTACTAAATAATAGTGGAGTGTGTTTTGATAAGCAACTCTATGGTTTCACAATTCAAACTGCAAAACACAAGTCAGCTACTGTATGTTTATTTGAAACTGTAAGTTTCAAATAACTGTCTGCTTGAAATCTGGCTGAAATTCCCCAGGAGCAATGTGAAGTGGAGTTACCATTTCTGCTAGTCTGGCAGCATTGAAACCACTCAGCTCTCTGCAAGAAATTCCTCATCACATCCTACATTTCTCAAATTATTCATTACACATCTGATGCTTTCCAACCATGGAGAGTACAAAGCCTCTCTTCCTTAAGATGTCATTATTTATGAAACTAAATTTCTCTGACACATTCATTATCCTTTCTCTATTAAAGTCTCCCCAAAAACTTTCTTATCCTCTCATTTCACACCAGACTCAGTTCTGTTTAAGTGATAAATGTGAGGAATACAGAGCAAAGAGTTTATTTGATCTAAATAAACTCTTGTAATACAGCTTTATAACAACACACTGATCAGCACGTGGTATCTCTTGATCAAAATCTTTAAAATTCCACACAGAGAACAGCAATGCTTCACCAGCCTTTCTTCTGTGTTGACCATGTAAGAGTCAATGCACCTTCATCCTTCTGAGTAACCTAATGCATATGTATAAATAAACTATAGCTTTACACTGCTATATTTTCACTGTCTTCATTCTAAACAGCCTTCAGAGTCTTCCCCTTTCCCTATTTGCAGCAAGGCTATTTAAATTGGCATCTGGAAAACTCCTCTACGAACACTGAGTACAGCGTCTCACAGTTCAAAACCAAAATGACATTTCGTGAATGCAGATTCTGCCAAAAACACAAGAAATTATTGTTTTTCTATGCACAACATGGGCAGTCTCCTTGGCTATGGAGTAATTTGACCTCACTATGAAACCTAGACAGAGCTGTGATACCTGAGTTGATATCTTCATCTGATGCTCCACTTTTAAGAAGGATTTTAACTTTCAAGAAAAACCCTGCTGGATGCAAATTCTCCTGCACAATGAAAAACAATACATTACTTGGGCAGCTCTTTGTAGAACACAGATCCTGTGAGAGTGCAGCACATTCATAATACAGACAAATATTAAGAAATCACATACTCCCCACTGTGATCTTCAGTTCCATTTTAATGACTGAAGCAAGTGGTAGGCAACTTATGCAATAATTTCTTCCTAAATGCAATCTGCATACTTATTATTTATTCTAACACTGCCAAAAAACCCACAAAGATAATGAAAGCAAAAGATGTAAAATTCTCATTTTGCTGTGGCATATTTTTGATACTTTTAAATAGAAGCTGAACATTAGTGAATGATAAAAACATTTCCTGCTTTTCTATGTGTGAATTGGCTGGATCAATCTAGAATTAATATGAGCAGATTCAAAGCAGTTTATAAAAAGAAGAAATTTTGGGGGCAACAACAATGGGAGCAATTGTAAATAATGAAGACTGTATACTAAAGTTCTCACTAAAATAGTGCATATTTCAGGTTCTGGAATAAACATTTTCTTCTGGGTTTCCATACCCTCACACAATATCAAAATGTAAATTATCAAAAATTATGATAAAAACACTTTCTGCCTCAAAAGCTTTGCAAAAGTAAACAATAAAGGGACAAAAGGCTTAAATACTGTAGTAGAATGTCATTTGCATGACTAAAACACACTGTCTTTTATCCTGAGCTCATGAGCATATGCATCATGATCTGTCTGTAAATTCAGGCAGCATGCAGAAACTGGATTTCAGCTTCCATTTAAAACCAAACTTTATACTTAAGACTTGTTTTATACAAAACAGAAAATTATTTTTTTAAATGATAAGACAAATAGGATTTTTTTCAATTTCATTTACTCCACACTAACATGAAAAGATAGAAGCACAAAATTAATTCAAGTCTCTGGGGGAAACAGAAATTGTGCAGGATCAAGACACCTCTCTGTAATGACTGCTTAGAGGTATGTGAACTTCCTTCAGGGTGGCTGGTATGTTTATACACCTCATTTTTCAGGTCTGCTCATGTGCCTCTGCCTGGGTGTTGCTTTGGGGATCCCCCAGATAATGAGGTAATGGAAATAATTTTACTCTTTGTGTTTTAGCTGTGGGTTTGTGGTTGTCCTGGCTGCCTGCCTGCATCAACTCACATGTCAGAGAAATTTTAGTGACACCATCATCTACTATTAATAGATAGGAGGCAGGAGAACAGCTCTACTTTTTACATGCAAAGAAGTATTTTTCTACACAAAAAAAAAAAAAAAAAAAAAAAAAAAAAAAAAAAAAAAAAAGCTGGGAACACCAAAACATCCTCAGGAGCACAAAAACATAAAGCAAACACACCTCAATCCATTGTCAAGGATAACACACCAGTGATCAGTGTGGTCCATTTTATCATGTCAATAAATGCTCAAGTTTCATCTATTGCAATCTATAAATAGAGCAAAAAACACTACCTGATTTGCCAAGCTTATGGCTTTCAATGCCTTGTCCAGGTACAGACTGCAATCCCACTCAAAATAGGTCGTGGCTAACAATCGCAGCACTTTAGCCTGGAAACAAAAAAACCAGCCACAAATGAACATACAGATGAGCACAAAAGACTTAAATTCTAAGGTCCTGAAAAATAAAAGCTCTTTGAGTCAAAAAGATGCCTGCCTGGTATCAGACATATAAAGTGATTGCTCATTTCTGGGACATATCCAGTCTCAAAGCAATGCAGTACACACAGGACACGAATCAGCCAGAATTCAGAGAAAAGCAGAAGGGTAGCAAGGAAAACCAGGTAACTGGAAACAAAAAGAATGAAAGAAGAAACTGAAATAACAGGAGGTACACACTTCACAGAGGAAAACAAACAAACAAAAAAAAAACAGGACAAAGACCAACATGATGATGGACTTCAAATATATAAATTATTTACATAAAGAGGAAGAGATTAAAATCTTCATATCCGCAGTCAGAAGTAAAAGAATAAAAAGACTTCTGAATGAGACAGAGAAACATCTACCAAAAATGACACAGCTGTAACTGATGATGTATTCAAAGAGAAGGGGAATGGAAGAAGAGATGGCCTTTCAAGATCTACTTCAGCCTTACTTTCTACACTTTGATTTCTGTGAAATAGTAGAATCAAATGTGATTTATGGGCGCTCATCAGTGACTGACGCTCATAACAACTGAACTTGAAACTCTGCAAAACTTCGTAACAGACTACTAAAAACGAGACCAAGACATCACTGGGCAGGTTTGCACAGAAGAGGCAGATAATACACTGGAGTCAGTTCAACAAAATCCTCCTATTTGTAAATAGAAATTTCTCTGTTTCTTACCTGCATTTCTTTGCCAACAGAATATTTCATGTCCATCTTCCCAATGTCATAACTCTGGCTAACAATGATAAATGAAAGTTAGAATTAAACAGGATGGCAGAGATAAATTTAGTATTCTGATATGTGCAAAATTCCTATCCTCTTCCACTTCCTAAGCAGTCAGAAACCACATAAATCACACAAACTAATCTCAGTAGTCACTTTTACTAGAGAACAAAAAGTTTTCTTTATACCCTTACATTAAAAACTGTATTCAATCACTTTCTTCAACCTGCTGCAGCACATTCTGTAACATCTTCTCTCCAAAACTTTCATTAGGTTTTATCAATTTTGACCACAGAGATTTTGAAGAATCAAGTGTTTCCAATCTCACCTGACATATAATATAGTAATACACAAAATCTATACATGACTGGTCTCTAAATCACAGCACATCAATAGCAGAGACAGAACCTGGAACGTGTGATTCCCCATTCTTCTTCTAAAAGTTAAATGGCAGAACAAAGAACTACCCAGGAGAAAACACAGTAATAATTCCACAAAACCAGATTTGATTACAAATGCTGTGAATGAAGAACTGTTAGAAAAAAAAACAATAACTGGGCTCTTGTTCTGATCTAATATATTCTCAGACCAGGGAAATCTTAACCCACTAGATGGAGCCACACTCCTTCTCCAGATTATTATTTCCACTTTGCAAAGCTTTATTTTCTCCTCAGATTTTGACATCAGGACTCGGTATTTCATTTTCCATAAGAATAAAATATAAAATAATCATCAAAGCACCAGCTGTAACTAATTCTAAGCATTTCTACAAATCCTCTTTGACAACACATATGACCAAATAATTTTGAATTTGATATGTTGCCCTTCATTTTCTTCTAATTATTCAAAAAAATGAGAAGACAAATTCAAATTTCCTGCACTGAGGCTGTGACCATGGCATGAGGACACTCTTCCTCATAGTCTACATTTTCTCACCCTTAGTAGTTCCACAATAGTTATTTGGATCCTACCCTAACAGTCTCTAACCATTCCTTTTTCACCTTGATGTTTGTGCCTTTCATCAGTCAAGGATTCTTCAGAAAACTAATCTCTTTGGAGGAAATGCTAGGGAAAGAATTGGCAAGAACGATTGGAAGGTGACTTAAATTCTAACGGCATGAAAATCCATGTGGGAAACAGACACAGATTTTAGGCAGTAGTGTACAACCATCAAAAAGTATCTGCTCAGCTAATTTGGTTCAGCTAAAATCTTGTATTCTCACATTTTTAATGAGGCCTCTATTTTCCCTTGCTCCCCCATCTCCTTCACACACATTTTTATATCTCAAAAGCAGGGATTTGTTTTATTTTGTTTTTGCAGATTACCTGAGCCAGAAGGAGCTCTGTTCATACCTCTTCCTTTCATAGGTTTCCACTCCAAAATTGTAACAGAGGATTGACAGGTAACAGGTCTGTAATAAAAGACTCCTGCTTCTATAATATTCTTATAAAACATCATTAGATCTGTGGCACTCCAGTCCCAGGTTCTTTAAAATGCATTTTACTTTCAAGATATATCCACTGTTATTACTCCTGGCCTTTTGCAAGGGAATATTGAAGATGACTAAAATGGAATCATTAATTCAGTGGGAAGTGAAGTATCATTAACCTGTCCAGGACACAAAAAACAGCAGGATTCTTGAAACATGAGGAACACGGGGTTCCTCAATAAATCACTCTGAAAGCACTAGAACTGTGTAAATTAAACAATAAAAATTAAAATATCAGAGGAAAAACTGTAATACTATAAACTTTTTTTTTTTTTTAATAACAAAGAAGTTTTACATAATTAAAGGAAGAGGACTCTACCTGCTCCATGATAGGTTTCTTCTCAGCATGTCTCTTTGGGGTTAAAAAAGGATTACAAGTTTTAGGAGAAAACTGTTTTTGAATGCTTGGTTATTCAGAGCTTTATCAGCCAGCCCTGACAACATCTGTTCATAACAACTTGCCTTTCCTTTGAAATGATTTGCAGCTGTCATATGCCATCCAAAGAAGAGACAAAAAAAGTCATTTTACATGCTAGCAGGCTGCCAATATTTACATCCATTTTGCCTCTGCAGTATCTTTTTTTCCCCAAATATAAATTATGCTTTTTGCAAGTGACTGCAGATTTCAAATTCTCAGACAAAAATGAGAAAGGTAGCACAACATCTTGCTTTGGGTTGGTTTGGTTTTGGTTTTTTTTTTTGCAATCCAGAGGCAAAAGCACAGACTGGGTATATGCACAAACACAAAAAAAAGATTGTTCTCAGATGCAAAGCCTTATTTTTCACAGGTTCATTTGTGAAGGTTTTCTTTTCAGAAGAGAAACTTTCCTGTACTGAGCACTAGTTCATAGACTATCAATGACCCACAGTCCTCTCCAGCTGATCTCTGGTACCACACAACGCAACAATCTTGTGATACTCTCCAGGGATCCTTTGGTACAATGGGAGCCTGGAAGAGTTTAGGATTGAGAGCTACCCAGCAGTCCAAAAGTTTTGAAATCACTCAGCATTCACTAGCTCTTTCATTTTTCCTTGTTTTTTAAATGCCACTCTTTAAATCAGAAGGAAGTTGTATCATCCTCTCGTGACCAGAAACCTTTACCTTGTCTGCATCAGTGCTCCTGGTTTGTGAAGAGCTTTCATCACAAGAAGCTTAATCTTATTTAATGAAGGAGTTCAAACGGAAAGAATGAAATTAATTTAGGATTAAATGAGAAACAGGAATGCAAAGATCCCAGTGAACATTTTCAAAAAGCTCTGCTCTTATGATTCAAATCAAAGCTAGACCCCTGCAAAAAACTTAGTCACTCCAATGCACTTGAACAAGGCCTGCAGACCACAAAAAGCAATGTAAAATCAGTTGGAGTTTATTTTGTTAAACTCCAATCATATTTCCCATATTTTCCTTTCAGAATTCGGTCTGCCCCTTTGAATTTTATTACCTGTACCAGAAGGACAGGAACAAAATGTTTCCTAAATACTGGGAAAACATGTAAGCAAATGAAAATAAATGCAGGGAAGTTTATTCTGATATGAAAATAAGAGACTTTTATATCTGCAAACAAAAAGCTAATCTGCATATGATAGTTTGGGTTTTTTTGTGACACAAGAACTACAATAACTACCATTAAGTGCAATGGCAAACCTATACTCATAGCTCTATAGTTCCATGAAGATTAGTACTGAAGGTAGTCATAGACTTTGCATATCAAAAACTTTGTAACTCAGCTCTTGTCTTGTCCCAACTGTCTCCAGACGCATGATCACATGGGTACAAGATGCAATATACAAGATCAAGATGTGAAATGCAGCTGGTTCTGTAGAGAGTAGATGGTATATTCAATTTAGAAATCTTTTTGCCTTTCTTGCTGATTTGTCTTCTCATTGTTAAGGAAGAGTTTATCATTCTGTTTCAAATTCTAATCTAAGAGAAGCAAGAAAAAAGTGCACTTTGAAAAAAACTCTGCTGTTTCCATGCAAAATTTTGAGCAACAAAATCTCAAAGAGGAAACCAACCGCAGAAGAGACCTTCAGTTCAGACTACTTTTCAAAATTTTATATGGCATATGTAATCTCTTAATACAAAAAGAGGAAAGTAGGTTCTCAAAGTTTGGAATGATAAAGAAGGGATGATTTCACTTACTTCTTTTGGCAATTTCATCAACATATCTTTGCAGCGCTGCACGCACATCACCGCTTTCTGAAAATCCCCTTGAGCAACTGCCTGAGAAAGCAGCAGAGCATGCCAACAAACTGTTAGTGTGCAACTGGTCTTTAAAATTCACTAAAAACCTGATTCTTTAAAATAGGACTTGGGTTTTTCACATGCAATAAAGCTAGGTTTGGGATTAGGTATCTGTCCTTGCAGTGCTAAAGTAATTCTGTGTATTTCTACATATTGCCAGATGACAAAGACATCCAGAAAATCAGCAGCCCTTAGGTAGTGTGCAAAGGCCAGAGATGTGGGACAAGATCATTCACATGTTAAAATTTAAACCACCTCTCATTTTGTCTCCATGATCAAATTAAAAAATATTGGCCTTTGTTTTGTCCTGTTTAGGGTAGCTCCTGAGAATTTTGGAGATAACAGCTCCCCTCTAGATACCGAGGTCAGTGCTGTGATCAACAAATGCAGGAAATTAAATTCTTTGTATTTGAACTCCTATGTCTGTAATACTCTGTAGGATTGATAAGAGTTCTCAGACACTTTGGTCAGGCAAAACAATTCCTCTCAAAACTTAGAATTTCTAAATTACATACTTTAAATCACAGTTATTTTCTTGTTCTCCATCAAGCACAGGACATTGTTGGAACTGACCCATTTATGATTCATACAGGAAGCTGTTTATTTTATAGACAGCCATGCTAGCCAAATCATAAAGCAACAAATCTGAACTAGAAGACATAAACAATAACTGTGATAAATGAGGGAAATTAAAAATTATTAAATGATTGCAACACTGAATGCAAACACGAGATCTGCTATCTTACATCTCAGTGAAGGAAATCTATCCTTTAGCAAGTCCTCAATGCCAAGCATTCAGGTATCTAATAACTGGGTCAGAGTTTCCCTCTGTACCTCTAGTGACTTATAAGCAAAACTGAGAGCACATACTGATTCAGCTTGGTAAGAGAGTACTTTGAAAAGGCTCTTCTCCACATCAGCTCTGTGCACTTGAATATCTGCTTCACTCTCACTGCCCTTCCGTAACTTTGCATACAGCTTTTCTACACTCTGGAAAACAAAGTGCAGGCATCACCCACGGAACTTACAAATAGGTGTGTATGTAATAAATCAAAACTGCCAAAGAGCTTACATTCATGGCATTCTCTAGAAATCCATCTGCAAGACTAGCTTTTCCAACATCTATCCATCCTTTCCCAGTTTTCATAGACATCTGAAGGAGGAAATGGGGTAAAATCTTTTGTGAAAATACAGTCACTTTCAAGAAAGGCAACATAAGTCCTCATCTCATTGTCGCACTTATCTAACACAGCACAAGGGTTATTTCAGCTCTGCAATTTCTGACCAGCAATTCTCACTTCTGAATGAAGGCCTGAACACAGACGCAGCAAAGGACTTATGGTGGCCTACAAGACAGTATTGTAAGACACTGAAATAAATGAATGTGCTGCTCCTATTTTACCCTATGAGAAGATGTGATGCTGACCACACTGTCCAGACATTCCTAACTCCAATGGCTCAGCAAGGTATACCTGTAAAATACAGGTCCCCGCTTCATCATGTACTTTATTTTCTTAAAAGGGAAAAGATGGTATCATCAATCTCATCTTTATTTAAGTGATGAGAAGAGAGAGTCAGCAATACTCCTGCCAAATCACCAGCTATCCTTCCAGAACTAGATGTATATTTCACTCCCCTTCCAAAGCAAATGTAATAAAATTTGAAGACTTCCCTGGGGGATCAACAGTATTTCATTACTCACCCAAAATTAGCCTTACCAAAATCTGTCTTCGAATAGTTCCCTCCGAAGGATCGCTACCTTCACAAAGGCAAATCAGTCTGCAGGCAACAAACCGTACTGCAAGAAAACAGTGCAGGCATTCAGAAGTCTCCTTTTCCCTACTTCTTTTTTTCTTTTTTACAGAAAGTCAGACCCTGCCGTATCTGAAAGACCATTTGGCATTTTAAACCACAAGAGAGAAAAATCTGAAAGCTTCAGGAGTCAAAGCAATCTGAATTTTTGCCAAGATGATTAAAATTGCTTTTCAGGCAATAAGAAAAAAAATTATATATTCTCATTAAAATACCTATTAAGCAATTTAGAGAGAGTTTAAGTAAAATACATGGTATTCAAAGACTTAATTACATTGCAGGTGCTTACAGTAACTTGTCTTGAGAGCCCCAAGATTGCCTTCAGCAAAATAAGGAAATGAAGTTTAATAATCTTTACAGTTTCAAAGTAAAAAGCAAAAATATTTTCAGGCTTTCCTTAGACATCAGGGATGGAAAAGACACCACTTGATGTATTTAAAACAGCCTCTCCCTGGCCCTTCAGCTGTGATCTGAGAACATCACACTCTATTTTGTGTCAACTTACCCTTTTCCCTTTACCTGAAATAATTTATATGATGCAGATTATGCATAATTTTGACTACAATCCCTCAAGACAGGAATGTAGGCCTGACACTGCAATCCCACAGAACCACAGAAAGAACACGTTGAGGGAAAAAACCCCAAAAGCTCACTTCTGCTTTGCCCCAGCCCTGCTCCTGGCCCAAGAGAAACCACCAGCTGTGCACCTGGCTAAAGCACATCAGTAGAAAGAGGACTTAGAATGTTTCTGTATGTAAACATGGATGAGATTGTGTTTTTAATGTAAGTATCTCACTTGATATAAATTAAGTGACCAACAGTCTAAAATTTACATCTGTGTTACTTCCACAGATTTTTAGATTAGAACCGCAGTACCAGAAGGCAAATTACAACTTCCTTTGGTCACATCACCTCTTTACTGATGTTCTGGCATGGAAAGGGAGAGTGATAAGAATGCCTACACTGATTCTGTATCACAAGAAGATAACTATGACACCAGGATGTGTTCTTCTTGAACTGTTTATACAAGCCCAGCTGTACATTTTTCTCTTTCTACCCATTACCTGCAAAGACCCAAACAAATCTACAGCACTACTTATGTACCTATCAGTAGAGAGTGTTTCATTTCCATGCTACAGCACACAGTACACATTCAGGAAGGTACAGAACACACATACGTTTGGCTCTTTGCTCATCACAGATAACAGCACCCATGTGTTTGGTCACAGTCCAGTTCCACAAGCTGACTGCACTCTCTTCAACCTGAAGAGGAGAATTCAATTGTGTTTAATTTTGTCCTGGATGTGGATGCATTGAAATTACTGCTGGAAAAAGAAGCATCTTTCACGTGTTTCACAGGAATGGCCTCTCCACATCTTTAGGCCCTTTTACACCAAAGTTTTCCTTAAAATTCTCACAAGATCCCACAGGGACATGTTGTAGAGTGACCTGAAAACAGGCATGCTGAATGGACCACGTGACACATCTTCACCTAAGATCTGAAAGGGCTGGAAAAGAACTCTCAAGAATCTTATCATGTTTGAGAACTGTATCTGTAGTAAGGCTTCACCTCTTTTGCACATCAAAAAGAACACTAAGGAGCTTATTTACTTTAAATACCTACACTGGGAAACTTGATATTAGCAAAGAACAAAGGCTACCAACTATACACCCTTGTTAAAAAGGGTGAGGGGCTGTATTTCCCATCACTTTATTCTACTTTCCATGATAGATTTTGCCTACAAATACACTCCTGTCTATCAAGGAGAGAGTTCATAGCCCCTCTTATTGAAGTGGCCAGATTACAAATTAAGGATTTCTTCTTTCTTCAGAAATAATTTAGCCCAACTGATCCAGGAAGAACTGAAGGATAACAGTTTTATGCTCTTGTATTTCTTTACGTACCGTACTAATCACACTTTCTGTTATGACACTTGCTAACCTATCTTGTTCTTTGTTGCAAATTTAGGACTTCCAAAATCAGTGTGCCTTAGCTGATAATTGCTACTAATTAAATGTCTCTTGAAATTATAATTTTGGAGGGAAAAGTTGAACAATATCTCAGCTGGTCTTTTTTCTTATTTCAGATTCATGTATTACTCACCAGATTTCTTTTTGAAAAAGGACTTTTAAAGTAGATGCTTACTACTTTCTACATACTCCTCTAGGAGAAATAAACAGAAGGAAAAAAACCAAACACTATAAACCACCATCTCATAAACTTTTATAAGGACTGAAAATGAGTACTTCCAACATAATATTGCATACTGGGTTTACCAAGCAGGTAAAATGACATGCTTGCTTGTTTGTTTTCTTTCTCAGGTATCTGCTGTCATTATGGAATTCACAGACAGGACAAGAAAGCTCTCCTCTGACCCAGTACCAAATTCTTAATGCAACAGTGCTCTCTATTTCCATTTTTACTTGAAATTACAACTAGATACTACTAGTAATTTGAAATAATAAATCCCTTAACAACACCAGTAACCAGTAACTTTTCCCATTATCACAGAATGGTGTGGGTTGGATGTGACCTTAAAGACCACCCAGTTCCAACTGCCTGCCATGGCCAGGGACACTTTTCACTATCCCAGGTTGCCCCATTCCCCATCCAACCTGGCCTTGGACACTTCCAGGGATGAGGCAGCCACAGCTTCTCTGGGAAACCTGTGCCAGTGCCTCCCCACCCTTACAGTATCTTACTAATATCTAATCTAAATCAACCTCCTTTCAATGTGAGGCCATTTGCCCTTTTCCTGTCACTTCATGCCCTTGTCCTAAGTCCCTCTCCAGCTCTCTTGGAACTCCTTTAGGGACTGGAAGGTCTCCCCAGAGCTTTGTCTTCTGGCTGAACTCAGTCTGTCTTTGCCAGGAAAGGTGCTCCAGCCCCTAAATCACCTTCACGACTTCCTCCAGCAGGTCTACATCCTTCTGATGTTGGTGGCCCCAGAGCTGGACACAGTACCCAGGTGGGGTCTAATGAAGAGCAATCAGTGACACACGTTTTGATTTAGGATCATCATTTCGCACTGACTTTTAGAAATAACATTTCCCACTTTATTTTGGACTTTCACGCTATTGGGGTAAACAACGAAGAAACTAACTCTTTTCTTTACATTTCAGTAGTGCTGCACATTTAGCTTCACCGCAAAGGACGGGAATTAGCAGCAGCTGGTATTTACAGAGGTGCAGCACCAACCTGGGCCAGGGCTGTGGGGTGTGAAGCACATACACCCCCCGTTTCTTCAGACAGGCTGGGAGCGAGGGGCTCTCCCTCTGCCGCCTTCCCATCCTCCTCAGAGATGCCCTCCGCCGCCTGGAACAGCTCCTCGGTGAGGGCGGCAATGCGGGACGGTGCCTCTTCCCTCAACAGCTCCTGCACCAGCGCTGTAAGACAGGAGGACAGCGGGGCGTGACACACAGCCCAACAACAGCCGCCGGCAGCGGCGCTCATCGGGAAGAGAGAGCCCGCGACCTGCAACACCTTCCACAGCCGCCACCCGCAACCCCGCCATGACCCCTCAAGGGAGCTCTGCTAGGGGCGCGGAACCGCGGCAGCACCATCCCCACACTGCGCATGCGCGGCGCGCTCCGACCCTACTCTCCTGGCGTGATCCTGTGCCGCCGATTGGTTGTCCGGCGGACCAGCCCCGCCTCCCCGCCCCGAGTGACAGCCGGCACGGCCAATCGCAAGGCGCGGCGGAGCCGCGACCTTCGCGCGCCGCTCTCGGCGTCCGGTGCGCGGCGCTTCTGGAAGGATCCCGGGAGCGGGGCCGGGGCCGGGGCGGGCGTGATGTCGGGGCTGCTGCACACCACGCTGAGCGGGCTCAACAGCGACTCGTACTGCGAGATCAGCCAGTACCGGGACCAGCACTTCCGGGTGCGCCCGGCGCGGCGGGTGGCGGGGCCCGGCTGGGGCGGGGAGGGCTGAGGCTGGGGTAAGGCCGTGCGAGGAGCCGGGCAGCGGGAGGGCACGGGGCGGTGGGAGCGGGCCGGCGAGCGCGCTGACCTCGCGGCCTGCGCCTCTGTGCCCGCAGGGTAGCAGGCAGCTGCAGGAGAAATCCTTGAAGATTTCTTCCACGCTGTACGTCGGCAATCTGTCCTTCTACACCACCGAGGAGCAGATCCAGGAGCTCTTCTCCAAGTGCGGAGATGTCAAGAGGATTGTCATGGGTCTGGACAAGATCAAGAAAACCCCCTGTGGCTTCTGCTTTGTAGAGTATCCTTTCTGGTTCCCTTCTGTCAGCACGCGTGTGGTTGGCACCTGTAGTTCTTCTGCACAGCAGGTGTGTCTGCACTGCTGCTGGAAGGGTGATAGCCAAGTGCTTCCTACCAGGTACATCCCATCCATCCTTGTGTCTTCCTCTCCACATCCTGAGACTGATTGTATAGTGGTGCCATATGTGACAAGTGCCACCAGAGCTGTACTTTCTGGAGGTGGCAGAGAGTCCCTTTAATTCGTTAATTTCTTTAATGGTTTTAGGGCCAAAATAAGAACTGTTACAGTCAGCCTGATGTTTTCCATGTCCAGAGTACATGTTTACTTTCTCACCTCAGCTGCACACCTGAAGGAAGTAGCAGGATAAGCCATGGGGGTATTTTCAAGCAGAGGGGTACACGCTCATACAAGTTGTGCCAGGAGCTGTCTGTGCAAAGCTCTCCTGCCTGCTCCTTTTGTTCTATTTCAGTCAAGTTTTACATAGTACAGAAAGGCATATTACTGATTTCTTGCCCTTAGCAAGGCTTTAATGTCTTTGTTCCATGTCTTGTCTGTGCAGGTACTGACATTAAAGTACAGAATCCTTTCTGAGCATTAGCTGGTTTTAGCTGGGATTTACATGAGTGTGGTTTTTTCCATGGGGAAGAGCAGGAAGAGTAGAAAAGGCTGGAAGGCAGCGGAGGGGGGCATTCTCTTTCCCAAATACAATAGTTCCCTTTTTTTTTCCCCTGTACCCAACAAAACAGAACTCTTAGTTGTCCTTACAAAGTGCCTCAGGTACTACACGAGAGCAGATGCTGAGCACGCCATGCGGTTCATCAACGGCACGCGGCTGGACGACCGCATCATCCGCACGGACTGGGATGCAGGGTTCAAGGAGGGGCGGCAGTATGGGAGAGGAAAGACTGGAGGACAGGTAAAGGCAATGCCAGTTCATCCCTGAGTTTGATCCTGTAGGACTCTGTACTTACTTGCTGGTTTTGTCTCATGGAGAACAACGTGCAGGCTATAAAGATGTGATAATGAAGTTTAGTCACTCCCGGGTTGTTTCAGTAATTGGTACCTGGTGTTAAAAGTTGGAAATAGAACTTAAAGGCCATTTCTGTCAGGCACTCCAAACTTCCTGCAATGCAAGCAGAATGTTCCCTAATCCAAGCTAGTACCCTTGAAATGATCCAGAATTTGAGTAGAGGGAAACAGTGTGGCTGCCAGGCCAATCTCATAACGCAGCAGTTTCCCCAAGGGCAAAGATAAGGTTTGGATGGGATAAAATGTTCTGCAGGCCAAGCCTGGCAATTCAGAAAGATGGACTGAAAAGCTAAATGAAAATATTTTGGGGTCGTCTTTGCTTCTTACTTGAAAAAATCTGAACCATCAGATATATCCTTATTTGCCATTTTCACCACCATTCTCACCTTTTTGGTGGATTATTTGAAGAGATCTCAAAGGAGTTTAAGTTCTTCTAATCTGAACTTCAGTTCCCCACCAACTGAACAAGGAGGGGATGATGATTCTAAAGTCTAGGAGGAGGCAGGCACTTCTGCTACTAATACTTCTTGTTGTTGTGCCCCAGGTGCGAGATGAATACCGGACAGACTACGATGTGGGAAGAGGTGGCTTTGGCAAGATCATTCAGATGCAGAAGGCAAATCACCAGCCTGCAATCTATTAATTGCCCGTGGGTCCTAGCTCGTAGAGGGCTCTGTCCTTCCACAGCTAGCCCTGTTCTCACATTTGGGATCAGGGTATGGAGTGAGATCCAAGTTCCAGCAAAAGGAGACTCTCCTTAGACTGTGGATATACATGTGTTAACTCTCCCTTCTTTCTGAGCTAGAGAGGATGTTCTGTGCTGATACAGGGCAACAAGGGAAAAAATGGACAGCTCTGTAGGATTCTGGGCAAGAGGAAATGCAGCATGTCACACACACCTCATGCTATGACATACTCTTCTTGTTGCACTTAAGCAGTTGGCTTCCTCCAACCTGCAGCTGCAGCCATGGTTGCTTTCAAATGGAACTTTTTTTAAAAGCTTACAACCACTGGAGCCCTCCAAGTGCCTGGGCACCTAGTGGGGATGCACTAGAGATTTCTAATTTACAACCTCACCTGCTTAATGAACAGTATCCCTGTTTGAATGGGAGAAGTGGATAAGGTCTTGTCATCCACTTGGAGGTACTTGCCTGCACATGCCAGCCCTTGGGTTAGTCAGAGCCTGCAGAGCATTTCTCTATGATGCCCCCAGTGCTGCCTGGCTTTTCAGATCCTTGCTGTTCAGTGTGATTTTGTTAAAAGTTTCTGTTAATTTTTTTAAATAAACAGTTGTATTGGGTCTGGCTGAGATGAAGGTAATTTTACCCCTAGCAGCCGGCGTAGAGCTGTGTTTTGTATTGGTAGCTAGGAAGGTGTTGATAGCACACCAATGTTTTGGCTATTGCTGAACAGTGTTCCCACAGCTTCAAGGCTGTCTCTAACATTCCCACCTCACCAGCAGGCTGGGGCAGGGACAGTATCTTGGGATATTCCAGACCATATGGCATCTGCTCAGCAATAATAGCTAAGAGAAAGGAGATGGGGGGCATTCCTTATTACAGCATCTGTCTTCTGGAGCAGCTGCTCTGTGTACTGAAGCCCTGTTTCCCAGGAAGTGGCCGGACATCTCCTGCTGGTCAGAAGTAGAGAATAAATATTTAGTTTTCCTTTGCTTCCACGTGCAGCCTTGCTTTTGCTTTATTAAACTGTCTTTACCTTGGCCCACAAATTTCGTTCCCATCTTCCTTTCTCCCTGCCCCCTCCTAAAGAAGAGGGGAGTGAGAGAGCAGTGGTGGGTACCTGGTGTCCAGGCAGGGTCAGCTCACCACAGTCCTGTTTGGTGCTCAGTGTGGGGCCTGAGACAGTGGCAGTTCTGTGCTAAGTGTGCTTTAGCCATAGTAGTTACTAAGCAGGCAGCTCCTGTCAGGTCAAGGTTTGGTGGCTGCATTTTTTATCTCTTTACTTTGCTGGGCTTTGGGAACATGTTGGTACAAACCATGGCTCTGTGCTTTGCCCTGGCACTGCTGGCCTTGCTCTGCTGGAGGAGCTGCCTTGTGGAGAGGATCTCATTTCCCACTCCCACCTGGTGTGGGTGGCTTTATTGTTCCTGCTCACAAGGTCCTGCTCACCCTTATGTGAGCTGTTTAATACTACTGATTAACACTGTTGGCATATCATGGGGTCTGTGTAATCTGGTGTCATCCTGGTTTAAGAGAAGACAATTTTTGGGTGAGTCAATACTGAAATGTGCCCTGAGGTGGCTGATCCGTGGGTGGCAGAGCATGTGGAAGGATTTGGGCAAGTGCCTGGGCTGGTTATCACCTCCCATAGCCTGGGACTACACCTGAACAGGCAAGTAATGCTGGCAAATGGACATGCCAACTGACAGAGGGTGCCTACCCTGGTGGAAACCAGCAGCTTCTGGCACTGTACTGGGGCTTTGCCTGTGCCTGCTGAGCCACAGTTCAGGGCTGCCAGAGGGCTGTGGTTAACTCAGGGACCCAAGCCACCTCTGAGAATATCTTGACTGAGACTGGGGACAAACCCCATATGGGGGGATAGTAGAGACAGGAATCTAAACAGCAATTGCCCCAGTTGTGAAAAAACCCCAGTGGACGTGGAAGTCAGTGGGTCTTTATCAGTTATTAAGGGAAGAGGGAGAAGAAGGGTTCAATCACGAAGCTGGTCCTTCAGAAAAGAAAATGCATGAAGGAGCAAGGGAATTCGGAGAAGAAGCGGAAACCAGCCAGTCTGACCTCATCAGAATTTAGGGACATGGAAAGATTACAGGTATGTGGAATCCTGACTGGCTGCTTCAATGCTAGGATAACAGCCCAAAGTCAGCAGGAAGATAGGGAAGCCCAACAGCTATTCAGTTCCTGGGGACAAAATAAGATGGGTGTCAACATGTACCCATGGATGTGATCGAGATACCAACTATCTGTCCATCAGCTAACAAGAAGGAGACACTAGCTTTCCTAGGCTTTGCAGAAAGTGCATTTTCCAGGTTATTGTTAGCTTGTGAACCCTTCTCCATTGAGTAAGCTGGACGAATCACAGAATCACAGAGGGGGTTGGGTTGGAAGGGACCTTCAAGAACAGCTAGTTCCAAGCACCCTGCTGTGGTAAGGACATCCCTGAGAGGAGAGTGGCATGAGTGGCTTGGTGGGCACCTGGTATCCAGCCAAGGTCAACTCACTCCAGCAGTGAGTACCACACCAGCTGGAGTTTGTGTGTCAGAACCACTTTCTCTATGGCACAAACTGGGAGGAGGGGGGACACATATGTTGGTGTCTTAAAGCTGCTGTCACTTGCAAACACAGAGATGGACACTAGGAAGGTGCATAAGTCTCACCATGTCTCTCTGCACTTCTGTCTTGGTGCTGGCTTTTCCTCTCCTGATGTGCAGTAGCTCGTGGCTGATGTCAGAAATAAGTTGCTTATGAAGCATACAGCTGCTCTGAATCAGACCAGTCCTTTGGTTTCACATCAGCAGTTCTAGGAGAACTTTCCCTGTCCTGTCACCTCTTCCACAACTGGAGTAGCCTATAAAACATAACAAATGCTCAGTGGCCACTTCAGAGGAATGAACCAAGAACTCCCTATTGTTTGTTCCAATTTTAAGAGCATGGCTGGCACTCTCTAGCCTGTTCTTAAGTCCAAACAAGATACTGGAAGAGATGCAAACCCTTTTTGATCTGTCCCCAGGAACCTCTCAGCTGGGGAAGGTAATTCCATGGAACAAGTTAAATTCTGTCTGTAAATTTGGTTTGTATTATGTAAACAATAGCAGCTGCTACCTGCCCAGTAATATGTCATGATTTTTCATGCATTATCTCATCCAGGGTGATAGAAACTGTTGCATACCCATCTACAGACCAGGCAGTTAAATTAGTTTAACACTCACAGTACCCCGAAGGCTTGATAACTGAGATAGGAGGGGTGTTAGATTTAGTTTGTCAAAATGTCTCCTACCCGTTTGTTTCGCAAGTCAGGTTGCTGTGCCAGTACAACTGTCACAGGTCTTGAAGGAACTGCATGTTTATTCTTCAGTGGGTTTAAGCAATGACAGCATTGCCCAGCCTGTGATGCAGGCTGCCCCTGGGATGCAATGAAATGGAACAGGATATCAATTTAAGAATGAAAAATACAAGCAGTCATCCATCCAGCCTTGCAAAGGACTATCAGTGTGAGATCCTTTGTGGAGAATATGAATTAGAGATGGAATAATTGCCTGAGTAAACACAGCAGGAAAATGGGAAAGCTTGAGGAGGACAGGGGGATGTAACAGCCATAAAACTCTATGATTAGCAAAGAAATCTGTTGTGTATGAATTAGGGAAACCAGCACACCTGTGCAACCCATGGAGATCCTGATGGTGACAGAGAAGGGGTAGTTCATCAGGAAGTGGCCACACTGATGGAAAACTGCCCGCCTGCACCATAAATGTGCCACTTGCCCTGCCCGTGCTGCCTCTGCCATCTCCTCTCCGCACCACTCACTGACGGGCTTGCTTCCACTTTAGTGAGGGTGTGGGTGCCTTTGGGATACAACTGTCTCATGAGAGAGGTACTCCTCTGAGGCACCAGTGTGACATCCTACGGGCTGCAGGCATCGTCACAGCATGTTGTCAGCTCCAGGACAGACTGACAGGAGCCACCCTTTGGCTGATTACAGCATGGACTGGGGGAAAAGAGTGGGAACCAGGCACCAGCTGCAGCACTGGGAAGAAAGGAGAGCAAGAGAAGAGCAACCACCTGGCAGCAAGTCATCATGCCAGGCCTGCAAAGGCAAAGTGAGGCGAGCATTAAGCCTGTGTGATTATGGAGCTGGCTGCTTGCCACAGCTCAGGGCCAAGAGGATTATTGGATGCACACAGGCTCCTCACAGCTACTGGGTCATGTGTGTTTAAGCTCACCACAGAGAACAGAAGGGTTGGGGCCTGCCTGGAGCCAGGTGAGTAAGGAGTGATAAGAATCTCACCCATCACCAGCTTTGATCTTCTGGAGCTCTTCTGGACTGTAGGGGCTTACAGCACAACTGCAGAAATATCAGGAGCTGGTATCAGTTTGCCCTGTTAGACCAGTGACTCCATCTGCCTGGAGTCGATTCCCTAGATTCCAGGACTCAGGCCCTGCAGATGATTTTTGCACTCAGCAGCCAACACAGCTCTGCTCCACCAGCAGAGAAGGGGATCTGATGGTGCTCACTGGTTTTACAGGGAAGAAAGTGGCACATTAACTCCTCGCATTGAAGTATTTGGTGTTACAGAGCAGAGCAGACTTGCCAGCCCATTTTAATTCCCAAGCAGATCAAAATTTAATCTGCTGCTGCATCTCCACTTGCCAGGGCCTGTTGTGGCCAGGGAGCAGTGCAGGGGCAGTCTCTGCAGCTGCAGCTCTCCCTCCAAAGGCTCAGCAGCGCAGCCCCCCATCTCCATCCTGCTCCCAGCCTGCATGGCTACACTCATGGTCTCTCGGCAGCCCCCCTAGTGGCAAGCAGCTGATGTCCAGAGAAATACTCCAAAGGCTCCACCAGGGAAGCCCCATGTCCCCCAAAAGAAGCTGGATATGAAGTTATGAATGCCATGGGATGTGGTGGAGCCAGATGGGGAGGGAGGCTGAGAGTCACCCACTCTCTGCACTCTCAACACCCCAACCCAGCAGCACTGCATGCCTGGCATGACCCCAGAGCACACTGTCACCAGCCAGGTCTCCACTGCTATGCCATCCCAACCACCTGCCTGCTCACCCTCCAGCTCCCCTTTCAATCCAGGGAGGAACAGCAACAAGGAAATCACAAATCAGACCTTGGGAGGAAATGCCCCAACTGTCAGGGCAAACCACACGCAGCTGTGTTGGGGCTGGATGCTTCCTTCCCCATAAGGGTGTGTTAGCACAAACCTCTTAACAGCAAAGCCAGGCTCTGCTATTTGCTGATTTTCTCAAACCACAAAATGGCCCCTTGCAGACTGGTACAGGAGGGGAAGCCTACCCTACAGCCCCCAGCACCTGACAGGCTGCACCAGAACATGCTTCTCTCCCAGCCCCTCTCTGCAGGATGGAGCCCTGGGCTGCTGTTGGAGCAGGTACAGGGTACCCCAGGCTGCTGGGATACCGGGTACAGCACTGGGAGCAGATGGTTTGTGTAGACAGCACACACTGAGGTTCTGCCTGGGTGTTGTTCACCCACCAGCTGATGTGCTAAGATATGCAGTGACACCAGCATGGCCTGGGAAAGGCAGAAGTGCTGCACAGCAGAAGATGTGGTGCCATCCCTGGCAGCCCTGCTAGCCTGCATGGAGAGGGAGGCAAGGACCCCCAAGAGTGGGTGTGCAGAGCTGGGGCAGCCTCCACAGGCTCCAAGGGGCAGGATGCCTGGCCCAGGCTTTGGGGGTGAACAGGGCAGCTGCACCCACGGCTGTGTGCCACTGACTCTCCAGCCCTCCACAGCACCACGGAGGCTGCCAGACAGCTGCTTTCCCTGCTGAGCTGCCATGGTGGGAGCTGTCCAGAGCTTCCAGAACCCTGCTCCACATCCAGAGCTCTGCCTGTCCCAGTGGATGCCCGGGATGGGATGGCAGAGCTCAGTGGGATGGCCTGTAACCAGGCACAGATGTGCCCATGGGCACAAACAGAAATGGGCATGGATGTGCATGCGTGTATGAGGGACACAGGTACAAAGGCACAGGAGGCTGCAGCAGTGCCACACCAGGGGGTGACAGCTGCAGCTGTATCACAGGCCCATTGCCCCCTAGCCTTGGGTAACAGCACCCAAAACTGGGTGCACAGGGACAACTGCAGGCTCAGGGCTCAGCCGAGACCCATGTGCTGCCCCTGGCCAGAAGACACCCACGAGGAGGGGTGGTGAAACCAGCACGGCACACAGAGGCACCAGCCTGACTAGGAGGGCTGGGAGACCCTGAGGAGTCACCTGTGCCCAGGGGCTGGAGCCCAAGGCTCTGGCAGGGCACCCTAGCCCATGACACTGGGCCAGTCAGTGCCTGGCCTGGGGCCAGAGCAGGAGCCACAGCCCCTTTCTCTCCAGGCACAGCCCAGGGGCAGGGCTCAAAGCTCCAGCCCAGGGGCCAAGCAGAGCTCATGGTGAGGGTCCCTTGCCGCTGACCATGCAGTCACCCTGCACCACTGCCAATAAACAGCGAGAGATGCCAAAACCAAGCATGGTCCATCTGCCTTAAATTAGTTTATTTTGGATAATAATGTCAAGTCTGATTTAGACCAGACCAAAATCTGGAAAATCATCATCATCTCACAGGGATGCAGCCCAGCTTCTGGTCAGGCTTCCTCCGCAGGGCCATTTCTGGCACCTCCAGGAGGTATCATTTCCAAGGCCTTTGCTGTATCCACTGATCTGGGACCTACTGGCACAATACCTCCCAGCACAGGGCCTGCAAGGCAGGGCCGTGACAGGCTGCTGTCCTGGCCCCCAGGTACCAGCAGCACTGTCTGGAGCTGGTTTGGCTCCAGCTGGTTTTGGCTGAAGCACTTTGTCACAGCTCCTGGCTCACTGTCACAGGGGACAGGGCAAGGAGTGGTGGCTCCATCTGCACGGTTTTGGGCAGGGATTGCACCCAGCACAGCTGGCTGGGACCAAGCACTGTTCTGCACTGGCAGCAGCAGCCTGGCACCCAGCCCAGGGGCCTGTAGGGTCCTGCCCTGGGGCCCATGACCACAGGGCATTAACACAAGATGCAGCAAGACCAACAGGAAAAAGCACTTAAAAAACGTTTAATTTAACAGATTTAAAAACTGGCTTTAAATTTACAGAAAGGCAGATGAGGTTGGACACAAGTACAGCTACACTGAGGACATCTCACAGACACTTGAGCAAGATATTTATACCTAACAGCATGGTCAGGGCAGCACCAGTCTGCTGGCAGTGCCAGGAGCACCAGAACAAGTCATACTGAGCCTTCCTGCAGAGCTCCAGCCATGGCTGCCCTGTACATGCCTGGCAGCTGGAAAGCAGGGAGGAGAACACAGCCACAGGACAGATGGAATGAGGACAGCTCACATGCACCAGCATGTGGGGCCTCCTGTGCACAGGAAAAGCCACTTTCATGGTGGGAGGGCTGTGCTGGTGTCACTGCTGCTCTGCAGGACTGGAAGAGGACAGAGATCAACCCTGGGCCACCAGTGCTCCCATCCAGCCAGGGCACTTCTGTGTGAGGGGAAGGGACAGCACAGGACCCAACTCTGCAGTCCTGTGTTTTGCCAGTGGGTAGGGTCAGAGACACAAACACCAACTTAAGGAACAGTGTAATACATACCCTATAATTTCCATTTTGTTATAACTCCTCAGTTTCCTATTACTGTATCCCCCAGTTACCTGTTCACAGAGTTCCCAGTTGTTTTCCTGCATAATACACCCTGTGACTACAGTCACTCAAGCTTCACAATATCCAAACAGAGCTTATTTCATGCTATGGTACACCACACGGATTGTCTACTGTCAGTGGAGGTAGTTGGTAAGCTAATTGTTTCATAATCACCCACGCCTTAACATACAATGCAATTATTAAAACAAAAATCAAAAGGATTAGCATCAATAAAATGACATCAGGGTGAAGCACTCAGCTGAGAATTCTGGTAGCTGTAGGCACCCATCCAAAAAGAGTGTCCCACCATCAGTGTTCTCTGTCTTTCTTCACCCACTCCATCACAGGCTGTATTTCTGCCATGCCATGATGGACAGCAATCAAAGTCCTGTGTCCATTCTCTTGTGCTTGTTGCAGCAAGCACCTCAGGTCTGTGTGTTGTAACAGTTCCTTTACCAGTTCATAGCAATGGGAGTAGGCTGCAAGTCTTGAATCAGGGCACAGTTAGATTCCAAAAATTGACAGATATAACAGGAGGTAAAAAACTAAAGAACTTCATTTAAAAAATATAAACTAAAAATAAATAACTAAAATCCTGCTCTTGTGATAAAATTACAAGCACAAATATTGGAGTGACTACCTATATCTTCAGTAACGTTATCTACAAATAAAAAATCACAAGAGGTTCTCAAGCATCTCATTTTATACAATATTGCAAAGTATACCTCTGACTTTCAGATCCTGGCCAATCATTTTCGGTAGGGTATTTAGTCTCGTGAATTTTATTCTGAAACGCATCCTGCACAAAAGAATCTAAGCTCAAAACTAAAAACTTCTTAGAGCCCCCTGAGTCTAGGGTTATACCTGATGCTCCCTGGTCATGCAAGCACACCATCCAAGAGAAGAGAGGTTCCCCTAGTCTTCGCTTAAACTGTTCAAATATTTCATTTACTTCATGCTGAGTATAATCTTTTATAGAGTATCCCTCCTGACCTGCTGACCATTATCACCTAATTCCACCTTTCATCTCCATCTACAAATTCACCTGGGGAACCAACCTTATCAGAATCCACAGAATCCCAACTATCTCCATTCCATTTACTGGGATCCCACTGCGCACCTGCCTCTGCAAACACTCCATGCATTTCCTTGTGATTTGCTTGCCCCCTCCTTTCCTTATACTGAGCCACTCCAACTGCAGCCTTCTCTGCTACAGTCTGCTAAGTGTCCAGCTTATCAGCAAACAGCTTATTTTGGCACTTTAGCATTACAATTTGGTTCTGCAACTCATACATCTGTCACCATGTTAGAGCATTTCAACAACTGCTCCTTTTGTTGGTGTTTTGTTTGATATACTGTTAACAAAATCCATCCTTGCCTTCCCAAACTCACAGGTTCTTTTCCTTTCTCAGTATGCAATTTTTGGATGCATTTCAATACATACAGCAGTTCAGCTTCTTTTAATTGACTTCCCCATTGCTCACATGGTCCTCCCAATCTTAGCCCACTTGAAGGCCAGTGAACTGTAAGGAAGGTCTTCCCATTTTGGAATTTTGGACAGGACTGATTCCTTACATTTAGATTTAAAAAGCAACAGTTTGTTCTGACCCAGCTGTCTACGCCAATTTTGTTTTGCTGGTGGCTAGGGTCAGAGACACAGACATCAGCTGAAGGAACAGTGGCATTTACTGTGATGTAAAACTGCAAAGAATCATGAAAGGATAAGCTAAGCAATGCACCTAACCATTAGCAAAGAATTACAAAGGGATAAGCTGAGCAATGCTAATCATTACTAGGAAAGAAAGCCTACAGTGACTGAGAAAGGTACATCACCACTTACCCCAATAAAATAAATCATCCAAATCTGAGAGGCATCAGCTGTGGGGGGAAACTGTCATAGCCAAGGACTGGAGAACCACACCAGTAACTGGGAACTCCTGCAGTGTCTCCAGCTCTGCAGGACACGAGGCTCCCCAACTTTGCCCTGACAATGGCCCAGTTTTTACACTGCTAAACAAACAAGCTGACATAATTCCTAATTTCATTTTCCTGCTAGCTTTCTCCCAAAGCCTGGCCAGGGCTCAAGGAAGATCCAAGGGAGTTGTCCTTGATCCTACACCCCCTAATTAGGCCAGATGTGGCCTTATCCCATTTCTAGATAGGGAATGGTGAACAAATGTTTTGCCAATAAATAGACATATATAACAATACTTTGTTAATGGGTGGAAACATACATTTGGTTGGAGTGTTCATCCGAGGTCAGCTTTGGTTCAGGACTTGTTGTTCAGGCCTTAGTACTTTACTCTGGGACTCAGTCTCAGCAGGAAAGGGGATGGATGTAGTCTGTGGATCATGATCTTGTCCCAAAGTGGCAAAGAAGTCCATGGAGCACTGGTGCTCAGCCCCTCAGACTGCAGCAGGCCCAGGGCTGAGGTCCAGTCCAGGATGGTGCAGAGGCTTTTCTAGGATGCAGCACAGGCTCTTTTAGCTGTTTTTGCATTTTTCCCTTCCACACTGTTCCAAATCCCGTAAGTGAAGTAAATAATGAAACCTGCAGGACAGTTTCCATTATGAAATGTGCAGTGGTGGGCTGTCAGCACTAACAGACCCCCAGGAGAGACCCGGGGACACTGCACTCCCCACCACAGGACACCTACCCCCAACCGTACAGACGGCAAACCGCACCCAGGTGCCGGCACTCAGCTGTACCATCAGCAGGATGTTAATGAAGATGCTGAAGATTGGCAGGAGTGGGAGGAAAGGTACCTGCAAGAGACAAGAAGTGCTGTGTCAGATGTGCCTTGAGGGACCACGCTGGGCTCCAGGATGCTACCAGCCAGCAGAGGGACCCCCTCCCTGCCACAGCCCAGAGCACCCAGGCACTTCCACGCTGAGGACTGCACCTCAGAGAGACGCTTTAAAGAGCTCTGGGCTTTCCTGGTGACTGCCTGGCAGCAAGCCCTGGGAGACCCTGCAATGCCCAGGTCCTGACAGAGTCCATGGAGGTGCAGACGCCACGACGCAGAGGGGCTGCACTCACTTTGAAGTTTAACCTTGCGTTGCTCTGCGGCTGCCTCCAAATTATGATGGTGAAAATGAGCAGAGCCACGAGGAGCAGCACCAGAACCACAACACAGCCCACACTGGCATCCTTCAGTGCAGCCACATTGAGGGTCAGGACCATGCAGATGACTGTGATCAGTGTGGCTGCAAGAGAAGGGGCAGTCAGGGGGCTGCACAGCACATGGCCTCCCTGGGGCCCTGAGCCTCACCAACAGTGGGCTGAGGCACCCACTCTTCTTGCTCCTGCTGTCCAGCACCCGCTCTCTCTAACACCCACCTCAAAGCCTCTGGAAAGTGCTTTGCTGGAGGCACTTCCCAGACCAGCAAGCTGCAGGGAGCCTGCACTTGGCTGGGCTTGGACCCAGCTCTGACGCTTACCCAGACCTGGCTGAGCCACCCCATTCTGGCTTGCATACAACGGAGCCATTGATCAAACCTCGCTGGCCGAGCCCAAGCACTCTCAAGGGGCTGAGGACTGCCCTTGCTGGTGGCCAGCGTGGTCAGGCTCATCACAGGGATCTCCCACAACCACCTGCACATCCCTGGCTTAGCACCTGTGTCCTCCAACAATGCCTGTGCACCCCAAACCACAGCTGTACCCTGCACTTGGAACCCTGCTCAGGGTTCAGTGCCTGCTGGCACTGCCAACAGCAGCTGGCAACCTGTGCTGCCTGGCCCCTGTCCTCTGCCTGGCATTCTCTCCATCCCTTCCCAGCTCTGCAGAGACATGCCAAACACTCCAGCCCCTGGCAGGAGGGGACACCAGCTGCCAGTTCCCTCTCACTCACCAATGACCGCCACGCAGAAATAAACAATGCGCCCTGAGAGCGCAGTGGGGGTGTCCCCAGGCGGGTTGAACAGCATTGCCAGAGACAACGTCTCTTTGTGCTGGGCACTGGCAGCAGTGATGGTCGGGTTCATGATCACTCTCTCCTCCTCGTTCCCATTCAGCTCCAGCATTTCCATGGCCTGCGGGGAGTTCAGCTGTCTGGGCTGGTACCTGAGCAGGTAAGACAAGCTTGCAGCAGAGCCCAAGGAACTTCCTAGCCCAAGGGAGCAGTGGGCAGCACCCTCATATCCCTGCTGCTCCAGCAGCAACCCCGTGACAGCCACTCCAAGGATATGCCCAGAGATATACACAAGCTCTGGTCAGCAGCCTCCATCTTGGGGGCTTGACACTTCCCCAGGCTGCATGCCCCTGGAAAAAAGCTGTGGCTACAGCCCCCAGGACAACATAAGGAACATCCACCCCGGGCACCGCCAAACACGAGGAGTCACCCACCGGAGGATGAGCACACACACTGCCACCAGGGAGTAGGCCAGCAGCGTGCCGATCGACATGAGGTCCACCAGGTCCTTCAGGTCAAGCAGGAAGGCCAACACCGCTGCAATGAGGACACACAGCATGAGCACAGCTCCAGACCACCGCAGGGCTGGGTGTGAGGAAGTGGCCAGGAGCTTTACCTGCGAAGAACCCTGAGACGATGGTGGCTATCAGAGGGGTCTTTGTGCGACTGTGGATCCGGGAGAGGAACTTGAAGAGCAGCCCATCCTCTGCCATGGCATGGATCACTCGGGGCATAGGAAACATGGAGCCCAGCAAGCTGCCATGGAGAGAGATTAGGCAAGCTGTCTACATTTACCATTCAGAAGGGGAAGGGACTGGCTCTGTGCCAGGAGCAGGATAGCAGCTGGACAGAGCAAATCCCCAGCCCAGCCAGGATGAATGCTGCCAGAGCCTGTGCTGTGCCAAGCAGTGCCAGCAATAGAGCCAGTCCTACCTGGTGGAGAGGGCACAGAGTGAGCCCACAGCAACGGCGTAGCGGGCAGGCTCCCAGCCAACTGCCTTGAAGGCCTCAGGCAGAGGGCTGTTCTTGTTCAGGAGGTAGTAGGGCACCATGAGAGTCAGGGACGCAGAGACCCCGAAGTAAGCCACGAAGCAGATGAAGAGGGATGCAATGATGCCAATGGGGATCGAGCGCTGGGGGTTCCTGGCTTCCTCCCCTGCACAGACACAAGAAGCCACATGTGCCCCACTCCACTGCACAGCATGGGACAAGTGCCCAAGAGGATGAGCCAGAGCAGGGACTGTGCATGGCAGCACAGGACTGGGGAGCAGCAAGCAGGGGCTGCTGGAGAGGAGGGGTTCCTGGCTGTGCTGCTGCACTGGCAGAAGGGATGAAGCTGCCTGGCAGCCTGGGCTTACAGCCCCCCTGGCCATGCCAGCCCTTCCCCCGCACCAGCAGCTCCCTCTCCCTACAGAGGCTGTTGAATGGAGGTCCTCCTGGAACGGAGGTCCTCTGTGCACCTCGGCTTTGCAAAGGTGTGCTGCACCACACTCACAGCAAGGGGCTTGGCAGCAGGAAACGAGGAGGTTGCTGGGCAGCCCCTGGGGGCAGGGTGGCACAGGCAGGGAGGTCAGGCAGAACGGCCTGTACCAGCCACTCACTAAGTAGATTTCTGGGGTAATGAGAGGAAATTAAGAGAGCTGCCTGTGCTCCAGGAAGCAGCAATTTTGCATGAACCCAGCCATTTAGAAAAAGCCTGCTTGAGGCTGGGAAATAACTAGGAGGCACCAGTAATTCCCAGCATTGTCACAGCCTCAGCTCAGCAGTCAAAAGGCTCCCTGCTGCTCTGGGAGCTGTCTGTGCAGGCAGGGTGCAGCCCTGCTCCCACCATGTGGTGTAATGAGCCACTTTTCCTGGCGCAGGGCAGGCTTTGAGCCCTTTTGTCTGGTCCAGCTGAAGACACAGACTCCACAGGGAAACCTCCCACGAGCGGTGAGACCAGCTGTTTTCCCACACCACGGAACATCCTGCCTGTCAGCTCCCAGCCAGCTGCTGACTGCGCAGGGGAAATGCCCACGCCACCCTCACCCGAGGCAGTACCTGTGGTGGCAATGCAGTCAAAGCCCACAAAGGCGTAGAAACAGGTAGCAGCACCAGTCAAGATCCCTTCCAGTCCAAAGGGAACAAACCCACCAGAGCCAAAAGCTTTTTTCCTGGAAAAAAGGGAGGAGAGCAGCTGCCATGGGGTACAGGGACAACAGGGCCTATGCCTGCCCTGTGCCAGACCCTGGCCTGGCACGGTTGCTGTACTTACATGTTGTCCGTAGAGTCTGAGTGCGAGCAGTTGACACAGTTCTCTGAAAGCTGCCAGTTCTTGATGTCTCCCTTGATGAAGCCAGCAATGATGACAAAGCTCAGCACCAACAGGTTCACCGCCGTGAAGATTTTGTTCACGAGGGCAGATTCGCTGACACCAAAGGCCAGCAGTACTGTGGGGACAAGAGAGGTGAGTGGGGACCCATCAGGCTCCTATGCCATCACCCATGGCAACATAGAGCCGTTCCTGCACACTCACAAGTAAGCAGCAGAATCAGGATTACAGCAAAGAAGTCTGGACGCTCAGCCAGCACTCCCGGCAGGTGCATTGCGGTCTTGTTGGTGAAGAAGGTGGAGATGTGGTTGCCGATGATGTTGTCAAATGCTGCACTCCAGGCTCGAGCCACACTGGCTGTACCTGGTCAATGGCAGATCCATGCATTAGTCCAAGCCCAGGGCAGACTGGCACCAGCCACCTGCACCTGAGCACCCACCTCCCTGCTGATCCCACCCCACACCCTGCCCCCACAGCACTGCACGCGGTCCCCAGAAGCCCCCCATGCTGCATGGCCTCATACCTATCACATAGGAGAGAATGAGGTTCCACCCAGCTATAAAAGCCCAGATCTCACCAACAGTAACGTAGCTGTAGAGGTAGGCAGAGCCGGCCTTGGGGACACGGGCCCCAAACTCTGCATAGCAGAGCCCAGCCAGTACGGATGAGAAGGCAGCCACCAGGAAGCAGAGGACGATGGAGGGACCAGCCATCTCCTTGGCTACCTCCCCGGCCAGCACGTACACACCAGCCCCTAATGTGCTGCCCACGCCAAGGGATACAAGGTCCAGTGTGGTAAGGCAGCGAGCAAAATGTGTGTCACTGGAGCTCAGGTCCACCATGCGCCGGCGGATCAGCTTCTTCCCAAAACTGGTCATTTTTTCTCCCAACATCTTGCCCTCTCCTTGGTTAAGCTCAGATGTTCAAAAGCCCTTCAAGAGAAGAGAAATGTGAAGCTCAGTGTCCTTCAGGCAGCAGGACTGACACTGCAAGGGGCAGTGCCGGCAATAATGTCCACAGGAGCCTGCTCCCAGCTCACCCATCAGCACCACACCCCTGCCACACTGGTTGGCCAGAGACCGTGGTCATAGCACCCTCCAAGGCACTGTGGGGCTACACATACCCTGCCTGCACAGCCCCTGCACCAGGACAGTGAGCCAGGGATGAACCCAGCCAGCCCATTGTGGGAAATGCTCATTGTTCAAGCCCTTTGTGGTCTCAACTATGGAACCCATAGGTATGTCCCAGAGCTTGCCCACTGTTTCCTAGGCTTGGCAATCTGGAAACCCTTCAGCCCAAACTCGACTGCTGTGCACATCCCTCCAGCCTGACACATAAGTGTGCACAGCAGCACTAGGGTGGAGACACTTCCTCCAGCACAGAATGTATCAGGATGGCTCACTTCCTGGATGCCAACACTCCTCTTCTGCTTTCAGTATCAGTACCATCTTCTCTTTAGGGATGCATAACCAGACACCATGGCACAGGCCCCTGGTGCAAACACCTTGCCGGCTAACAGTGCTTGCTGAGCAATCTGCAAGTTCTGCAGGCTGTAATCACCCTGAACGTGTGACATCCCTACTCCTCTTACTCACAGCAGCCACCCATCCCCAAAAAGCTTTGAAGATGAGCAACCTGTGAAGCAGGCATCCAGCACAGAGGAGCTGCAAGGAAAGTGGCTCCCAATGCCCGTGGCCACGGCTGGCACCTGTGCCCTACACTGAACCATCCATCCACCAGTGTCCTCTCCCTGCTGGCTTCTCCCTTCATTGGAAAAGGTAGCACACTCCATCCAGGTGCCCAGGACAGCATGCCACACTACATGGATTAGCATAAATACACAAGGATAACTTTGTGACCCGTTTCCATAGAGAAAGATTATCAGGATCACAGCGGCAGTGACCAACTCGGCTGCTTCCCCCAAACCATTCTGTTTCTTGATAAACCTCCTCCCGAGCTAGCACGTGTCACTCAGCCTTGGCCCCAAGGAACTGTCATAGCCCAGGCAGCCTCTGGGCCAGATTTCAAGGGAACTAGTCCCCAACACCGGCACCCCTCTCAACCACTACCTGAACAAATCTAGCTGCCTTCCCCAGCGCTGCTCAATTGTTCCAAGGATTTCCAGTACCCGACGCCAGCTCCGCATGGGTAGACGGAAAGCAACGTGCTTGGCGGCAGCTGCAGCCCCCCGCTGCATCCCAGTGCGACCCGGCAGCCACCGCATCCCGCCGCGACTCGGGGTAGGGCTCGGGACCGCCACCCCAGCCCCCTGGGGTGCACCTCTGGTCCCGAGAAGCGCCAGTCAGACTCCGTACTGACGGACAGTGTCCGGTGATGCCCTGGGTATGGCAGACCCGAGCGGGGAGCCACAGCGGGACCGGCCACGTGCGGGCGGGCGGCAGCTGATGCAACAGCGGCACCGGTTGCGCCAAGCCCCTCCCGGTCCGGCGGCAGCGCCCACCGCCACTCACCAGCGGCGCGTCTCGGTACGCCTCGGCTGGCTCCGGTGCGATCCACTTCTGGTGAACTCAGCTCTGCTCACCGCCGCCGCCGAGAGCGTACAGGGGAATGGGCTCTTCCTGCGATGGGGTAGTACCACTGGGAGTAGGAAACGAGCCCTCCTCTCCCCATCCAGAGCCGCCCCCGGGCAAGAGGCGGGAGAGCGGGAGCAAACGAGCGCGAAATGATGCTGACGAGCCCGCCCTCTCCCATCCGCACCCGCGCCCGGGGTTCCCCACAGTTTTTAGAAAATGTTAGTTCGAGTAACCAGTGGCACCGGGGTGAGGCACGGCTCGCCCAGCAGGAGTGCGGCTGCTGCGGGGGGCAACCGAGACAGGGCAAAACACCTTCCCTTGTTCCCTCAGGAAAGGCCTCGGAGGGAGCGGCTGAGGGTCCCCCGAGTGCAGATGTGCCATGAGGACAGAGCCTGGCCCGGCCTTGCCCCGGCGCTGCCGGGAGCGAGGCGAGGAGGTGAGGCCAGCCCTGCTACAGGCGCTGCGAGCAGAGCTCAGCCGCAGGCCTGGAGGGCGACTCTCTCCCGACCTCTGTATGCTCCGCTACAGCCTCCTCACTTCTGGGAGCAACAGGCAGCTCTAAGTCATGGGAAACACCACGTTTGAGAGAACTGTTCGGCAGCCAGGAGAGAGGCGGGGGGGCNGCAGGCTGCGCCTGACGCAATCCAGTGCTTGCGTGTTGTGAGAGCCCATTCAAAGTGGCAGCTCACAGGGAGGTGAGCCAGCTCCTCGCCGGTATCATTGGCAACACACTCTGCTCCGGCGCCGCTGTCGAGGCAAAGGCTTTCCAGTGGCTTGCGGAGCGGAGCAGAACACAGGACGCAGGAGCGCTCGCTAGGCAGCTGCCTCCCCTGCCTCCTGTGGACGGGCACACACAGGGGAGATGCGGCGATGGAAACACACGGCAACCTCACGGTGATGGAAACGCCAGCTCATGCTTCTGAAAAGCAGTGACGCAGGCTCTTCACCCGCTTCCCAGAATCTGCACTTCAGCAACGCCCCTTTCCTCCCTGATCGACCCCGGAAAGAAGAAAGCTCAAGATGCAGACGGCAGCATTGGTGTTACTACTCCCCACTCCTTCCAGGGCCGCCAGCTGTAAGGCAAGGACCCAACTGAGCAGCACCATTGCCGAGCGTGGTCTTAGGTAGAGTAGGCAGCACCAGAGGCACAGCAGAGTCACCCTGTCTCAGACAAGCGGATACTGGGTACCCAAAACAGTGAGGGGGCAGATGACATGATTTGCCTATTACCAGAAACTTTCTTGCGACATCAGGCGTTGGGAGGCAGTGTCTGGAAGGGAGCAGCACCAGGACACTGGAACATGTCTCCAGCTCCCAGACCTCACATGCAGCTCTGTATGTGTCTTCCCAGTGTCCCAACCTCACCTCCCAGTCTTAGTTCTCTCCACTCCCATCATTCAGGGCCCTGATCCAGCAGCACAGGCCAAGGGCTGCGAGCAGGCTGAGGCATCAAACATGCCAAGAGCACATCCCAACAGGAGCAGCAGGAAGGCAAACAGTAGCAAGGCACACAAAACCAGCATCAAAGAAGGGTAGGGGATGGCTCCTGCCCATAAAGGGGGCCAGAAGCCCTGCAGAAACAGATCCACATCAGTCCTTGGATGCCCCCATCACCTTCCACAACTGAAGCATTACAATATTTCAGATTGGAAGGGACCCATAAGGACCATTGAGTCCAGCTTCACCCATGGGTGCCTCTCTGTTTACAAATAATAAATCTAGCAGGGCACCTTTTCTAGCCAGCTCCCTTACTACTTGCACCAAGAAGTTATCTTCACCATGCATGTACAGGGAACCCCCCCACACACCATGTTAGGGCTCTCTGCTGCAGATCGTGCTGGCACTGGAGCTGCCCCAGCAACCAAGTACCAAGCAGGGGAGGGAGATGGGAGCTTATTGCAGGGCTGTCAATCATAATTAGACCTGTACAGGGGGGTATAAATCTTTCCTGGGGGCTTTACAGCTGACCCAGGGTCAGGTTTTACAGGTGACTCAGGGCCAGGTTCAGCAGGTGATTCGGGATCAGGTTGATAGCAGCTCATTTCCTGATCTTCAATATTTGGCCTTATCTCAGGTATATCAGGCAAACAAATATTCTCCACTTTCTGGCCTCCAACACAGCACCGAACAGTGGGACTCTCCAGTGCCTCACACAGACACAAGGCAGTGCAATAAGGTGCCTGCATCAACCTACCGCAGAGAAAAGGCAGCAGAGCAGAGGTCCCAGCGCCAGCATGCAGGAACAGTGAGGGACTGAGTCCCAAGTGCTGCTTCCCTACCACCTGCCCCCAGTCACTGATAATAAAAGTCATTAATAGCCAAAGGCTGCAGAAGCCTAATGTGCCATCAGCCAGCACTGGCTTTCCCACATCCAGTGTGAAGGTGGTCTAAGGAAGAAACCTGCCTCTACAGTTGCCCACCGCCACCACACATCCAAGCATCCCACCTGGAAGCACCAGGTTTGTCCAGAAAAGCTTCCCTAGAGCCACACTGTACCTCCGTCCACCAGCAGCCAGCTCCTCCTTGTAAGCTGAGCAAAACCAGCCACAGCCAAGAACAGATCTGCCCTGTTTGCCCAGTACTTTGGGGATCAGTGGGCAGCACTGGGCACTGCCTCTACCCAAGCAGACAGCAAGCATCACTGCAAAGAACATTTTTATTTTAAATACAAGGAGTTAGAAAATTAATTCATTCAAGAGTTCCACATATATCACTGGCCCAGAGGCTCATGCAGCCAGACAATGGCTGTTGTCTGTCCCCACGTCTCAGCTGTCAGTCTCTCCCCAAGTCACCACTATCGAACACTGCTGCATCTTTCACACAGACTCCTGGGAAGCAGAAAGTGCTTCTGGCACTCAGCACCTGACCCCTGGGAAAGGCCGTGAGCTGTATCCTTTCCACCTGGCAGCCCTCAGTTACACCAGCAAGGGATCACTGGAGCCTCCCTGCAGCCTGCCCAGAGGTGAGGGCTCACCACAGTGAGGGAACATACCTGCTGCTCTGAGCTGAGCCTGCAAGGAGGAGATTGTCTGCTGACAGGCTTCACACTGGGCAGTCTTGTCAGCTGCAGACAGGAGGCAAGAAAGTGTGTGCTCAGCCCATCCTAAATACCTCACCCCCAGACTCTCCAGGGCAGCAGCTGAGATCCTGCTCTACCCCCTAAACAAGAAGCCAGCCCCATTCTCATGGAGCTGCAGGCCCTGGGCTTCAGGTACAAGCACAGAGAATGTCACCTGGATTGCAGGTGTCCTGCAGTCCTCAGAACAGCCAGATCCACATACCAAGCTCACCCTTCACTCGCTCCAGCTCTTTCTTCACACGCTCCAGTTCCCGGGACAGCTGATCACCTGCAGGCTGGCAAGAGCAGGGTGTAAGTGTGATGCAGGGATTTGTCACCCCCACTGCAGCATAGCCACAGCACAGCCCATCCTCTGGAGGAGCACTGCAGCCCATCCTGCACTCCAAGCCCAGCACCCTGGGGGTCACTGCCAGGGCACGTCCATCACAGGAGCAGTGGTGAAGGAGCCACTGTAGCAAGCATCTGCCAGCACCCATGGGAAACAAGAATACCTTTGGCTGGCTGCAGCCACAGAGTGAAGAGCCCTAAAACTGCACACATTTATTTTTCAGGTAGAAGATTTCCTAACTTGGAGCTTCATCTTGCTGAGGGCTCTGCTCATCCCATCCTGGGGCCATGTCCTACATGTCAGGACATATAAAAGTGACAACACAAGCCACAGAAGGTTTGCGTGTTTCAAAAGGCCCTTAGAAAATCTAACTGGACAGAAGCCTGCAGTCCCCTGAGCACAGAGAGGTGGTAAAGCCATGAAAAAAATGCACATGGTCTTGTGTAAACCCCAGGGAAAGGCTAAAATAGCTCAGGTGCCAGCCAGGAAACTGGCAGCTCTAGGTCTCATCATCTCCCACCTCTGGCATAGCTCTGGCAGAGGCTGAACAGTGCTCCACGGTGACAGGACGCAGCTGGCTCTTACCTGCTCAGCAGGGACTGCATCTGCACACCCTGAAGTCAGTCCAGGGGCCAACTCACTGGACAAAGAGGACTCTGCACACACCCATGTGTGGTCAGTCTTACCTGTGAAGAGAGGTTGTCAGCACTAGAAACCTGCCATCCTCGGCTGCTCTTCAAGCTGGCCACGGAGCTGCTCCAGACCACGGAAGGGCAGAACCTGTCCAAGAGAGTCAGAAGTCTCCCAGCACTTCAGCCCAACAGCTGCTGCTGGCTTGGCCTTTTATGGGTGTTAGTGGGAGAAAGTGTTCCTGAGTGGCCTCGCTCCCAGCAGCTCTGGGCTCCTGCTAGGAGTCTGCTCTCACAGGGAGGGCAGGCAGCTGCCCCGGGCAGGGTAGGACAGGGTTGTCCAAGCGGAGTGGGGACACCCTCCTCGCTTCCCTCCACCTCGGCAGGGCTCAGGACTGCAGGCTGCCCAGCGGCAGTTCCTGCGAAGGCAGCACCCCCTGCCTGCAGGACCGGCTGGAGCACCCTCAGCACTCCCGGTCAACCAGGGCTCATATGGGGAGTAGCACTGCCCAACAAGCAGCTGCCCATGTTTTTCCACACTCCTCCCAACACATGGCAAGAATCTACACCTCCATACTGCTCACCTGCTCCCAAGGCAGTCCCTGCTGCAACAAACCCTTCTTTGCTCTCACCATTTTCCTTCAGCTCTTGGGTTCTATTGCACACCAGCTCCTGCGTAGTTGATCCTGAAGTCAGACACAGGAAAGGAAAATAAAGAGCATCGACCCCTGCTAAGAGAGTGTCCTGACTGAGCACAGCCACTCCATCTCCTATGAATGAGCTTGAGCACCAGATTTGTTCAGGCTCTTTGCTGGATGCATCTCCAGCAAAAGACAGAAGGCCTTCACCTCCCCACCTCTGAGCCCAAGCACATGCAGTCCCCCCTCACTCCTTTCCCCAGGATCAGTTTTGACCCTGCAGCCAAGATCTGAATGTTCTTCCCATGGAAGCAGCTCCCCTCTAACATGACTTTGCAGCCTCCGGGGCTTCTGCCAAGACTCACCTTTACAGAGGCAAAAACGCTTGGACGAAACCACTTTTGCCGGAGGCCGCAGTGAGGAGCGGGAACCCACGGTAGCACTCGCTGTAGAGAGCCTTGAAGAGGGCTGTTTACAACTCCCAGCCTTGACAGCAGCTGTTAGCAGACAATAAGCACAGAGGCTGCTATTCCCAAGCAGCTCCATCGCCCCCTCTTCAGGCATCCCAGGGCTCAGCCAGGCTGCCTGCCCTAGGGCTACAGGCACCAGTACCCGTGACCCCTCAAAACCATGAAGTGAAGGCTGCAAAGCCAACAGGCTGCCAGCCTACACTGGCGGGAGGTCAGACAGTCTGAACACAGCCTTGGGGTATGAGAATATTTCCTAGGCTCCTACCTGTGCCGTTGCCATGGACCCCCCACTCCCCATGTTCTCTCCCCAGCCAGGCTGCAGCTCAAGCCCTTCCCCTTCTCCCCTCCAGATGCAGCATCCTAACCCACGCGCTTCCCTGCTTCGCGTGAAGCAACTGGCAGGTGCAGAATTACTTTTCATCTCTCTGGCCCGGGGAGCGGGTGTGGGAAGTTTGGAAGGCTGTGCCTGCTGCGAAGCCCTGCTGCCATGCTGAAGCCTGGACCTGGCAGGAGTCGTCAGCTTCAGCCTGGTCCCTGGGGGAGAGAGAGGATTTGCAGCGCCGGGCGGGCAGTGGCCGTGCCGGGCTCCCCGCAGTGGCCCCGCTTACCTGGGGGCTGGAGGAGCCGCGTTTCCCAGGCTCCGCGCCCCGTGCCGGCTGCGGGGAGCTGCAGCCCCAGCGAGGCCCGAGTGCGGGGGAGAGCGAGCCTGGAGCGGCCGCGGCCCGGGGTGCGGGCAGGGCTGCTGGGGCGGCCGCCA
>VXAC01004244.1:67719-98211 GCA_013399225.1 Rhipidura dahli
AAAGGAGGTTAAGACTGTTTCAGTCCTCTGCATGTGGCGACCTCGTGTTCCTTTATCTTTCGTCTAAAGAACTCCAACAAACAGAAATGGAAATGTGAGAGCTGGGTTGCAAAATAGCCCCTTAACCTGTCCTAATGTATCGGGGTGGATGCCATGGAGACTGGACTCTAAGGAGTGTGATCTGTTGCTCTCACTACAGACTGGAATTACACTCTTCTTTGCAGTATTTATTAGCAGTTCATCCACACTGCAGTTCTGCAGGAGGTTCAGCCAGCATAGTTTGGGGCTTCTGTGACTCTAGCCACGTGTTCCTCTGCTTGTCTGACTGAGCAGTAGGTGAGGAGTGAGAGTTAATTTCAGACAAATAAATAAATAAACGTCTGTTTCTGGTAGGTTGGCTTTCAAAAGCTGGGTCAGCTCTCTGAAGTGGCGCACCACGTGGTGGTATGAGTGCAAACGTTTGCTCGAGAGGGTAGAGACCTGCTGAGAGAGATGCAGCTGTCACAGCTGAGGCTGGCACACATCACTGCAAAATTTTCACCTTTCCTATTTATCACTCACTGGCACTAGAGAGTGCATCTAGTTTAACTAATATGGATTATTTTCTGTTACTCCTATGTGTAGGTTGAATCCTGCTTATTAAGTTCTGATTTGGGACAGTGCTTGGGTTTTGGTGTTTTTACTGGAAGAGAATTCTTGTTTCCTCAGGCTAGGGCTACCCTCCTGGTCCTACTGCTCCTACACGCAGTCATGTTAATTTGAGAGAACTGGTGCATTTTCTTGCTAGGACTATATCTGTGTGTCTGTTTGGTAGTAGGGCCTGAGATTAAAGTTCAGTGTGGCTTCTGAAATGCTCCCCTGATACCATGGTGAAGGTGGAATATAGTGAAGCGTCATGCTGGACTGGATGCTGGAATAAGTATACTTCTGGCTTGATTCAGTGCTGATGTTCTTTTGTTATATCCCTTCATGTGTAATGGGGCCATCAGTCTTTGGTTTTACTTTGTGCTTTAATCATGTGTGACTTTTGGGACGTGTGCAGGTAGATTTAAATTTCAGAAGTTCACTATGAGAATTTGTGCACATACAAGAGTGAGATTCCTGCTCAGATGCTGTCATAGCTTTTCTGCGATTGACTTTTTAGCGTTAAGTTTGTTTCTGTTTTTTCAGCCTCGGAACAGACTAATTCTGGCTTTAGAAGAAGAAAAAGAAACTTCTTGCCAAGTAAGATGAGGGTGGGCAGAACAACTGTGGTGGGAATCAGCCTGTCTTATGATTAGGGCAGTTTAAAGCTCCTGACTTTAACCAGCAAACAGAAAACCATGATTCAAATACAATATGTTTTCTTTCCTGCTCACTCTCAGAATCCTGTTGGCAGAGCTTGGCAGGGTGTGTGACCATAGAACTTACTTCTAGTCTTTCTTTCTGTTAACACACAGTTACATAGGTTTGCAGGAGGTTTTGTTTTACTGACCTTAGTCTGTTTGCATTCAGATGCCTTAGGTGAAGGGAGGTCAGACATTTAGAGTTTCACAGATGTGGAGTCAGTCAAGTCAGTTCAAGTTGACTTTTGTGGACTTGGAGTAAAATTAATAGGTGCATATTTAAGACAAGCTGGATAAACAAAAGACGTGTCTTCACTTGAGGAATGGACAAGTCTGGGGTTTTTTTGTTTTATTCATTCTTGTTATTTTTAGAGCTATGAAGCTCTGCTTACATGTTTTGGGATTTTTTTTTTTTTAATTCTGTAAAATAAAAGAAAAACTTCTTGAATTACCTTAGCTTCAGTGATTTCTCAATTTTGAGGTGAATGATTCTGGATAAAGGAAATAAATGTGAAGCTGCTGTTAAAGGTAGTTGTAGCATTTTGATGCCTGTTAAGATGGTGGTACACCTCTAGAGTTTTTGCATGTGTGTCTCGTTTAGATGAGCCAAACTGATAACACGTTCAATTTGTATGTAGTGCAGTTCAATAGAGAATTTTGAATAAGTAATTAAAAGCAATATCTTTTAAAACTCTTAATCCACTTTAGTTAATATAAACCCCATAAACTCATTGTTGTTTCATAATTAATTTCGAGCATACTCCAGTGTACAATTGGGGGAAGTGCAGCTGTTACAGGCTGCCAGGGTGTAACCTCCATGAATTCCGTAAGAAGCTGTGTTTTCGAGGAAGATGGTGTTTGCTGTTCTTGAAGTGCTTCAAGCACCTCGTAAAGGACAGATTTGCAGTGTGTGCAGTCTCTCCTTTCCCTGCAGGAATTTAGCTGAAGTTAAGAATTAACCAGCCTGCAAGGCAGAAGTGTCCTTGCAGGGGTGTGTTTTGGGGCTTCTTCATAATCCTTCCCTTGGTGCTCTGCAGGATAGATTGTGGATATCTGTGGGTAAGAGGATAATTCCTTTTGATTTTGAGATTACTTGTGTTAAGGGTTTTGAGTAAAGAAGTGCATAAACCCTGCGGAAGCATTTTGCACTGGTTGTTACATGCATGAGTGTGAGCAAATTTGGCACAGTGAGGAACAATATGAAGGACTTGTCTTTCTTAGTGAAACAAACTACTCTCCCAAAGCTCTTGTCATTTCCTTTGTCGGAGCAGAATAAACTTTAAAGTCATCCTTTTCACCCTGCAAAAGTATGTCACTGAAACAAAAATTAAGTGTCTCTTATGTATGCAACATAAAGAAGAAAAGATTCTGCACTATTGTGTTAATTATGGGAAACTGATGTCACATCTCTGGTACTCCCCATTGACTTCAAATGTGTGCACGGGTATACACATGCACAACGTCTGTATCCTCATACATACATGTATGTCTGTATATCTGTGCAACAACTCAAGGACCTGGATTGCAAATTAAAAATTACCAAGTGTTCTGTTTGTCTAAAACAGAAGGTGTCATCTTGGAAATTTGTGTAGCTCTTTATCTTTGTTAGACTGGGCAGCATTTTCCTGAAAAGCCTTCCATTCCAGCCTTGTGTTATGCGCATATTGCATGTAGCTGATATTAACTGTTGACCAGATGGATCGGGAGACCTGGCTGAGGGCTCAGTCACAGAGTCACTTCACTGGCTTTCAGTGCTTTAGTGCTGGCTCTGAAGGTCCCCAACCTCTCCCAGAGCTGTGGATATCTGATCTCCTGGCAGAGCACGTGCAGAGCTCCCTCAGGTTGGAGCAGCTGCTCATCCTGTGGCACTCTGAAGCTCCTCCGTGAAAGAGAATAGGCCAGCAGACAAAAGCATGCCTGTCCATCCTCTGGACTATTTCTGCTGTGCTGCAGCTGGTACATTCTACCAGGCTGTCGTTGTGCCTTGCAAATAAATTCCAGTTCAGTGGATACAAAATTACGTGAACACTCGTTTTGGTAAAGTTGAAAAATTTATTGATGTGGTGATTACCAGTCAGGCAACTTTCGTGGGTTTTTCTGTAGTCAGATCTGCAAATAAGCAATGATACGTTCTTAAAATAGGCACATTAGCTGTTTCTTTATAGCTGCTGGAGTGTCCCTGTATCCTTTAAGGGTTTTATTTTGCTCAGATTTGCCAAAACCTTAGCTTCTTAACTTGAACAGGTAAGGGGCCAAATCACTATCAGGAGAACTTTCCTTAATTTCACTAAGAAACCCTTTACCTGGATGGGAACATTTGGTTGCAGTGTTGGGTTTACTTTGACTTTTGGTAATGGTAATTTCTAAATACAGTATTACAGAATGGTTTGGGTTGGAAGAGACCTTAAAGATCATCTCATTCTACCTCCCTGCTGTGGGCAGGCATGCCTTGTAATAGACCAGGTTTGCTTCAAGCCACATCCAGCCTGGCCTTGGACACTTCCAGGGATGGGGCAGCCACAGCTTCTCTGGGCAACCTGTGCCAGGGCCTCACTACCCTCACAGGGAAGAATTTCTTAACATCCAATCTAAACCTGTTCTCAGTTTGAAGCCCCCTTGTCCTATCACTCTATGCTCTTGTAAACAGTTCCTCTCTTGACTCCTTGTAGGCCCCCTTTAGGTACTGAAAGGCTGCAGTGGTTTGAAAAGACATTCAGAACATTTCCCTGTCTTTCTTCACTGAGGCAAAACTGAGTGGATGCCATAAACCAAAAGGAAACATAAAACTTCAGCTCAGCATCTTGGCTCTGAGCAAAGTGTAATTCTGCCCAACCTTCAGCCTGGTGCAGGTTTTTGCATAGGTAAGGTACAGTGTGGAGTCGGGGTGAGTCTATGCTACACTGTGCCATTGAGCTCAGTCTGTGAAGAAAGGCTGCTTTCTGTGACTGTGTTGAGAAAGCCTGTAGTGTTTATTCCTAAATTCATATGGCTGCAAGGATAAGATTCCCCATTAAATCTTTTGACACTAAAAATTAAAAAGCATGTGTTCTAAACTGAATTGGAATAGTGATGTCATCGCTTTCATCACTGGTACTTCATTTAAGTCTTCTTACTCTTTAATGGTGTTGTAGGTGCTGCTTTCTGTTATTTTTGGTTTGTTTTGGTTTCTTGGAAGTTGCTGCTTTGCAAAGGGGAGGGAGGGTCTAGCTGTTAGAACCCAGTGTAGCTGAGGGTGGGTAGAAACTGCTGGAGTCTTGCCTCATGTGGCCCAAATGCATTCCTGCTTAGTCCTGGCTGCAGGGAGATGTTCTCTGTCCCAGCTGCTGATAGCCTAACTGATTTTCCTTAAAGCAGGCAGAAAATAATGAACAGAAGCTGAATGAGGGTTGTTCAGATGCTGTACTGAGGAGTCCCGCATGGAAACCTGGCAAACACAGGTGGATGTTGTCCATCATCTTTCTCTTAACAGAGTATTTTACCTTTTAATCCCGTTAGTCCTTGAATGGTCTGGCTACAGCATGTAGTCCGGCCTAGGTGAGGAGGGAGGAAGGGAGCTGGGCATGGCCAGGGTGTTGTGCATAGGAGAATGGCAGAGTGCTGGGTGTGGAAAATTAGGCTGGTGGCAGTGCATAGAAGTAGGACAATAATGCAAATGTGGGGTCACCAGGTGTCCTGTATTTTAGGTGGAAAAAAAACTGATGAGTACTCAGCTCTGAAGACAGCCCACCATCACATTGTAGCAACATACACTTCGCCCTCCTTAAAGACACTGATGAGCCCTTCTTGTAATGCCCTAAAGAAGTATGAGAATTTTTTTTTCATTTGAAGCCTTGTTGAGTGTGGTTGTACCCCTCAAAAGTCAGGGAAAGCTCGTTTTTTGGTGAAAATTCATCTACTTCGTGCAATGCCAGTCGAACTACTTGAACATTTTGCTGCTACTCTTCCCTGCTCCCTGCCAGTTTTTTTCTGGAAAGCTGCTTTGCTGAACGATTATTCCTTGCAGCACAGCTCAGTTTTCCAGGCAGTCCTCAGAGAAGGCTGTTCCTGGACTGCTGATATTACTTGTTCCAACAAGTTTCTTCTGCTCTATCTAATCCTGAACAGCTTTTGTTGTGTATGCCTGCCTGTCTTGTAAACCGCCTCAGTCTTTGCTTTTTAGAGAGCTGTGATCTTCTTCTCTGGCCTCCCACTGAAAGATTACAGAAAGGAAAGTGTTCTTCCTAAGATAGAGATCCCCATCTGCTGAGCTTGACATCTGTGCTCGTGCTGCCTTCTGGAAGGGGGTTGCTGGAGAAGTGTTTCAACTCCCTGGCTCTGGAGCAGTTGTTTACTTGCCGGTGCAAAATCTGTACAAGGAAGACTTTTTCCTGAAGTCTTTGGAGCCAAGTGGCTGAGACAGGCACTGACAAGTACAGCAGGCGGAGCGTTCTCTCCCCTTGCAGCTTCCCAAGAATGCCATGGCAAATGATAATTCGGCACAATTATAGGCCTGGCAGTGGAACACGTGGAACATGGCCCTGCACTGGGATGAGACCAAGTTCTTTGTATGCCTCCAAGGCAGTGAAAGTGTATTACAGGCAGCTGCAGTGATTGCATATATTTTCTTCTTTTTTTTTTTTTTTTTCCTGTCACTAATCCTTTAGAGAGACCTTTTTGTTAAGAAATTTGATGCCTCTGCAGTTTGTAGTTTAAACTTGATGTTTCCTGGGAGAATGGCCAGGAAAGGAAAGAAGCCACTGTGTCTCCTGGAAGGATAGCTGCTGTGTCTTGTCTTTCTGAGTGTAGCTTATGCTTGGCCCTGAGTCCTCTGCTGGGACAGGCCATGCACCACTGCTGCATGGATGAGCTTTGCTGGGCAGGGCACAAGAGCCTCCTTCTGCTCCTGTAAATGTGAGTTCTGTGGTAGATTACCTCAGCTGCACCTACAAAGCTGTATAGGCCCCTGGAAAGGTTGTCACTTGCCTTCAGTCTTCTGTATGCACTTAATTCATTAATTTTCCATGGTATCTATGGCAGTTGCGCAGAAGGCTGACTGGGCAGGAGAATGGCTTGGTTGTGCTACCAGCTCCTGTGGCTAGTTCCCTGACATGAGACCAAAGCACTGTCTAGTGCTGGGCAGGATCCACAGCAGCACTAATGTTGGTGTAAGGGCAGACCTGGTTTAATGATGAGAAGTGTTGCTGCCCTTTAACTGTGGCTAGGAGATTTTATCAAAGAAGAAGACTTAATGTTCTGGTAACTAAGATTTAGAGAATGGTTTGCATAAGCTGCTAGCCACGCTTCTGTGGCCAGTCCATATATCCTAGTTTGAACACACAATGGTTGTGACCTAGGCCCACCCTTCAGTGTACAATAAATGTCTCTAGCCAAACTTGAATTTTTTGCATACTGTCTGTCCTTAATTTCAGACAGGTTTTGTCTGAATGTGGTTTGCAGGAATCATCTTTGATCTGTGATGGATTTAGAGACACAGGCTGGCATTTTTTTATGGCAATGCTTAACATGAAGCCATAAGTACCACTGTAAGATACCTAAATAAAAAGCAATAACCTCCCCTAACCAGTGGTTGAAGGTGTTCCTAAGGATTTGGAGGATTCCTGCCTGCACCTCTTCCTTCAGGTCATGTTTCTTTATGATCAAAGAGTTGAAGATCTTTGTGTCAAGATCTACATCAAGATCTTGTGTGTTTTGCACTGGGAGCTTCCCACACTGCTGAAGTTGAGCATCTAAAAAGTTAATGTCATCTGTATGTTTCTGGTGTGGGTTGCTTAACATCAAGAAAGGAAATATGTCAGGGTTGCCCGGGTGACTGAACTCTGTCATTTCCTCTTCTGTCGGGTCTGGCTTGCAGTTCTGTGATTATTTTAGCATAATTCATCTGTCCCTGGCTTTCTCAGTGAGATTTGAGGGTGCCCTCCATGTGTGAGGTGTATTGAGTCACTCTAGCAGGTGCATTCTGGTGCTGTCCCACAGCACCTAGGCTGGTGGGTGTGTGGATTCATCTGGAGTTTGGGGCACTCTGGGCTCGAGCCTGCAGCTTGCAGGCAAGCTCTGTCCTGCAGGTGAGTTAGGGCGCTGCGGTGCAGTGGTGAGCTGCCTCCCGCAGTCTGCAGGAGAGGTGCAAAAGTGATAACTCAGGCATTGCACTTTAGATAACAGTTAACCCTGTTGAAAGCAATACTCCGTGTTTTTTTTTTTCCTCTGCCTCCAACTGTACATTCTGTTCTCTTGTTTAGTTTTCGGTGCTTGACCCCCACAGGGAGGTAGTTCAAAAAGCAGAGATCAAAGAGGCAGGAAAAGTAGTTTTCAAGGAAGGGTAAGGCTGCTTTTCAGTTTGGTTTGCTCTCTGAACTGGCTTAAAGGGTCACAGATGCTTGTGTTACGGAAGGATGAGAGTTTGAAGATGAGGAAGGAAGGAGTGGTACAGGAATTACCTGTTTCTACAGCTTAGCTGTTATGTCAGTTCAGCAGTAACATGTAAAATCACTTTGAGACTGTTTCATAAAAGGTACCAGGCTTCAGTGTGCTCATGTGAATCCCAGTCTTATTCCAAGATGTCTTATTTCAAGCTGCTTTTCAGCCAAAATTTAGTTACTCAGATGGTCTCTTAGGATACCCAAGATGCCATCTTGACTTTACAGGTTACTTTCAGGAGAATAAATAAAGAATTAGTGACAACCTAATGCTGCAGCACTGTGCATTCAAAGTTACGCACACTTGCCTGGGAAAAGGGGTGGAATTATTTGGAAATAAAAGCAGCAGCCTAGCAAGAGACAGTGCACCAGTCTGAATTACTTGTTTCAACACTTGAAGGAAAGGAAAGCTTTGTTTAGGGAAGGTGCTAGACAGGAGTATTGTACAGCTATTACTGTGAACAGATCAAATAATAAAACTGTGTAAGAGCATTGACTGACACATGTTCCATCAGGCTCTGGCTCTGCAGTCACTCTCCAATTAAGAAACGTGTATTCTTTGATACCAGTTGCAGCAAGCAGCCAGTCTTCTCCAAATCCTCAACAGCCAAAGGTTAAAACAAAAGCTAAGCCAGGATGATTCTCAGATCTCCTTCTCTCTCCATGAAAACTTTCCACTTTGCCTGTATTGTTTATCTATGACTGCTTTTTTCTAGGATAGTGCTTTTGGTGAGGTGGCCAAAATTAGCATGGTGAGGACTTTTCCAAGAGGAAAAGGGTGGGGAGAGGGAAAGCAGCAGGCAGGAAAGAACTGTGTTGAGAGTTGGTGGAAAAAGATGATAAAAGCACAGTTAATTTGTTCAGAATTAAGAGAGTATGCATGAAAGCTGAAGGTTGTTGTATAACTTCTAGTTTATATGAAAAAGACATTGCTCTTGGACCATTGTTGTGCTTCCAGTGCAACACCTTCTAATGATCTGTAATTTGGCCATCTGAACAAATTAAGTGCAGATATCCAAATAAATGCACAGGCCTCAAGGGGAGTTTATGGAGGATCTGTTCAAACAATGAGATGGTTGCTTCTTGATTCTAAATACTGGCGAGTTTATCAGTTGCAGGATGAAAACTGAGTTAGAGGGTGGTGTACAGACATGTTAACCTGCAGTTTTCAGCAAAGCTAAACCAAAAGGAGGGAGCTGGGAGAGGCAAGGAACATGTATCTGACCCAGCAGAAAGATGGGAAAGGCTAAAACCGGCATGTACTGTGTGGGAGTGCAGTATCCACTGAACATCTTACCCTGGCAGGAACATGCAGCAAGGAAAGCACACATCCTCCTTGCAGAGGGAGCCTGGCAGTCTCCAGGATTCTAGGACTCTTGCTCCTCAGAGTTTCGTTCTCATTTCTCCAGTTTTGGAATGGAGATGTTAATGGATGCACTAAATAGAAGCGTTCTGTCATTTCTCTTCACCCACTCTGTTGCATTCACTGTTATGCTCTGCTTGAATCTAACTGAAAACTGGCCATAAAAATGTAAAAAAATTTAGCCAGGCTTATGCTGGATAAAGAGGGTGACAAAAGGGTGGGAACAGCAATAGCTCAAATTCAGGTAGGGTCATTTTGAAATTGCAGGTTGTATTTGAGAACTTGCTTACTTGCTCTGTGATATGCCTAATTTTTTGCAGATTCTGTATGGTCTTTAAAGTTCTTTTGTGTTAGTATTTTGCTAGCTGAAAGCTGCTGGTTGTCATGGTAGTTTCACCCTTGATATTGCAGTGAAACATGGCACTGCTTGCTAGTGCTGCAAAGCATGTTCAGACAGAAATAGCAGGTTTTTGTTATAACTTTCTTCTCTGGATACTCTCTGAATGCGTTTAAGTTTGTGAGGTTTCTAGGTGGGAGGTGTGTCAACTGTCAGGTCCTCACATTTTGTGGGTTTTATTTCTTTTTTTTTCAGAATTCTATTCGACATAACCTGTCCCTGCACAGCAAGTTTATTAAAGTCCATAATGAAGCCACAGGGAAGAGCTCTTGGTGGATGCTCAATCCTGAGGGTGGCAAAAGTGGAAAAGCACCAAGGAGAAGAGCTGCCTCCATGGACAACAGCAGCAAACTTGCAAAAGTCAGAGGTAAAGCATCCAGGAAGAAGCCTCCTCTCCAGTCTGCACCAGAATCCTCTGCTGACAGTCCTGGCTCCCAGTTTCCTAAGTGGCCTGGGAGCCCATCCTCAAGAAGCAATGAGGACTCTGATGTGTGGAACACCTTCCGGCCTCGAACCAGTTCCAATGCAAGCACCATTAGTGCCAGGCTTTCTCCTATCCTGACAGAGCAGGATGACCTCCATGACGAAGAGCTGCTTCCTTCTCTTGTGTACTCCAGTGCATCCAGCAGCGTTCCACCAACTGTGACTGAGGAGCTTGAGCTCATTGATGGGTTAAATTTGATGTCTCCCAGCTCATCTGTGCTGTCTACCCAGCAATCTGCCTCGAGTGGTCAGATCCAGAGAGATTCCAGCTTTTCCTTGCAGAGCCCAAATGCAGCTGGTCAGACTTTTGGCAACTCCCTGTTTAACCCTGTTGATATTTCACTGCAAAGTTCTGTCAGCCATTTCTCTGCCCCTCAGACCTTGGAAGCTCTTCTGACACCAGGCTCTCCTCCTCCGAGGGATGTTATGATGACTCAGGTGGATCCAGTTCTCCCACAGACTGGTAACAGGATGAGCAGCCGAACTCTTCTGCTTCTGGGTGGACAAGCTGCCCAGAGCAAGATGAGCTCAGGCAATCCACGAGGAAAGCCTGCAGAGCAGCAGGCAGAACCAGTTGGTGCCAGTGTTTTGCCATCAACGCTTCCTATAGTGACATCTCCTCAAAACACTGCCAGCATCACCAGTTTGAAGGCTCCAGTTTCTGCAACAACTGCCCAGTCAGTCCAGCTGGGCAGTCCAGTGCTCCTTTCATCTGCTAGCCCTGCTCCCTTGGGATTGAACCAGGACAGGCTGCCCACTGACCTGGACATTGACATGTACATGGAGAACCTTGAATGTGATATGGATTACATAATCAACAGTGAACTCATGGATGGAGGACTGGACTTTAATTTTGAACCTATTCTGCCTACTCCCAGCTATCCCAGCACCTCACAGGCCTCCAGCCATACCTGGGTACCAAGTTAACTTCAGGAGCACAAAAAGGTAGGTGTAGTTATGTAAAATGCTCAACAGAGGAAACAGCCCTGTCTGGGATGTTTCCTGTGCCCAACTGTGCAACAGTAAAAGGAGCCTCTTTGAAAGCTTAATAAAAAGCTTTTGGAAGAGTCATGTTCCCTTTTAGGAGGAGAAAAAGCTGTACCAGGTAGTCAGCTCCTTTATGAAATATAACAGCAACCTGAATGAAACTCTTGCTGTCTCCTGTCACCCAAGATGACTCCATCACAGGACATCAGGCAGTGCCTACAGCTCTACAGCTGACATGAGAGCGTGTGCTGATTCCATGAATAAAGACATCCACCAATATGTACAGAATGCTTGAACTGAGCCAAGCACATGCTGTGTTTCTATCCAGCTTATTATCCTTGCAGAATTCTCTAGTATGTGTAGTAGCAAAGCATGTCCATGTCATGACTGTGCTTTGGTCTGTGTGTAGCAGGTCACAGTCACTCTTACCACACCTTCTGCCCTGCCCTTACCTGGAATAGAGTCTGAACCAGCATTAACTACTGAATTGCTTCCCATTATTAGAATGGGAAACAGGAATCTTCAGTGTGGATGGAGATGGAAGGAAGAAGGGTGTATTAGTGCTAGCCCATGCACAGCAAAGTGGCCTCTTCAGCAATTTGTCATATTTGCACAAATAGAGTCAGTTTGGCAAATAATGTATATGACAACAAGACTTAAAAATATCTTATTTTTTGAGGGTGTGACACCCTGATTTGAAATACTTAAACCAGAGGCAGTAGAAGAGTTAGGGAATTGGAACTGAAGTCCTGCTCCACACTTGGAACTGAGCTGATGGAAAATGGACAGACTGGAGCATAGGCTGGATATTGGTTGGAAAGTGGAAGCCTTGCCAAGAATATTTCCTTTTTAGGAGGAAGATGTGGTATTTGTTAGTGTTACAAATTCAACTGCTAATACTGTGCAGCTGAGCAGGCAGAAGTAAGGGCAAATTGCAGATACTGCTTCAGTTGTGGGAAGCCCTTGAGCTTCAAAATCATGGGGACAGAAATAATCATCTACTTGACCTTAATACACTTTTCTAGGCACCTGAGTCACTTGGAGGTGGTTTGGACTAGGTGACCTCTGTCAGTGCAGCCATTCTCAAGAAGTGTCTAGACAGAGTAAAATGCTGTCCTGTGAGCTGGTGTTACTTAAACCATGTGAACATATTGATGCACCACTATACATTGACATTTTAAACACAGTTTAACTCCCTCTTACTCCAAGTCACATCCCACTGCTTAGGATTTCAATTCTTGGTAGTGTTCTTCTGTCTGTACCTAACAGATCTCTTTATTGTAGGGAGAGGAGGATCAGTCAAGATTTTCTGTTTCGTTATGGGGCTTTTTATTGAGATGTGTGTTTGTTAACTGTGCATTTGCTGAATTACTGAGTGTCTTAAATTTAATATCTTCAGGTGGAATACAGAAACTCAGTTTTGACTTCAGAGAGAAATTTGGTTGACAAAACAATGGTATCCTTCTGTGCTAGGACTGTTAGCAACTTAGTGACAGAGGCTGTGACTTTTTGAGCAGTGTTTCCACTGGATATTGTTCTGAGCTTTTTTGTTGTGCATTCTGTTTGTTTGTTAGGGTTTGTTTTTTTTGTTTTTATGCCATGCTAGGGCAGGCCATTATATTTGTGGACTTTTCAGGGACGAAATACTTTTCACAGAAGTGTTTTCAAAACATTTACAAGCAGTCCGGCACTCCTGGGCCAGGTAGACAAGACCTCTGTTTACAGCATATCAGGTATAGATTATTTTTTTAAGAGTATAAAGCAGAGAAGCTGGGGAATTATTTTTCAAAGGGTAGGGTCTAGTACTGTTGAAGATGTGGGTATAATCAAGTGCTTGAGAGGGAGAACAGGAGCTCTTAAAAGCCCAGTTACTTACGTTCTTGTTCCATATTCTATTCTGTGTGAATTGCTTAATCAAAACAGAGTTACTGATGTTAAAACCCCTGGATTTGCTTTGTTCCACACATGAAGTTGAGGTGCTACTTTCTGGGAAATGTGCTGGACGTGAAGGAGTGAGATGTGGAACAAGTTCTGAGCCACTATTGTGTTTGAGCAGAAAGCATAACTCCCACGTGCCTCTAGGTGCACTGGTCACAGCAGTGCTGCCCCGGGAGGAGAGCCACACCCTGTCAGTGTGCTTTGCTTCAAGCCTTCTATTCTGTCCTTAGATTATGTTTGCCTCTTCTGAGTTTTGCAAAGCTTTTCTCTTTTGCCTGTATGCTGGAGTCCATGGAGTGGGATGAGGGGGAGCTTTTTCTCCAAAGGAGAGCAACTATTGTGCAAAAGGCTGCCAAGACTGAGAGCCGTATCAGGTTTCTAGCAAAGGGGGAGCAGGGCACTTGTGGAGAGAAATAGGAGTGTTCCAGTGAAAAGAAGGCAGAATGTTTTCTCAAATTAACAAGTTCCAAAACCAAGTGAGCTGCAGATATCAGTGTCTGTGAGGAGGTCAAGACTGTGTCAGTTCTCCCTTACTGCAGCGAGTTCCTCGGGTCCCTGTTTGGAAATCACTGTTCAGGGAAAGCTGGATATTTTTCTGGTGTGGCGGGCCTTTGTTCTTTCATATCCTTTCTGTTACTATGTTTTTCTCCATCTTAAATTCACATTGGCAAAAGCTACTCTTGAGTGATCACTAACATAAAGTTGTCCTGAGTAGTTCCTGTGGGCTTAACTCATAGCCTTCTAGGTCAGTTATGGGTGTAATGCTGAGCAAAAACTGTTTATCAGTTAATCACAGTGATCACAGTCTTGATTTGAGCAGCCAGAATAAAATTGAACTGGGGAAATATTTCTCTTTGTAGGCAAGAGGAAATCTTTAGGAAAGAGTACTTAGAATTATCTGCAGCACTTAGATATGAGCTAGTTGGTGTTACCCATGGTGCTCAAAGCTCCCATGATTTTATCCTCTTCTTGTGAGTTAAATGCCAAAGAGCTTGTCCACAGCTTCACCAGGAGTCTGTTTGAACCCTGCTTGTGTTTCTTTGCATGGAGATTAGACATCAGACATTGAAACTTTGTCTCTGCCCAGCAGCTATGCAGCACCCACAGACTGAGCTATTAGCCAGAGGAAGACAGTCAGCCTAGAAATAGAATTGCCTTTTTTTAAAGTGCTATAGTTTGTGTCTCGTCGGTGAGTGTAAAATCCATCCACTCTTTTGGTGGATATTAGTTAATTATTGTTAGTTGTTCACCTAGACTCCCTGTAGCTTCATAGTCTGAAGAACTCTTTATCCCCTGCCCAGTTTGGTCTGGATTCATGCTTTTCTTGCTCTAATTCCCTTTGCTCCAAACACTGGATTTTTGTCTGACAGAACATAAATAAATAAAACCCTCATAAACTTGCAATTTCCCAAAGCAGCCTGTTGCTCTGGCTTCTGTTACTATCTTTTCTTGTTCGGGGCTGATTCCCTCTTGTGGTTTTTTTGCCCTTCCACAAGTTTATTTCATGCTCACTTTTACTGAGTGCAGCTGATGGGATGCCCTACTTTTATCTCGCTATTTTGCCTTTAAAAGTGGATCATAGACCTACAGTGGTGGTTTTATGTCAGTGTCCTAAGTCTGCTTAGACTTATTCCAAGGCTTGTTTGAATGAGTTGTGACAGCTTTATTGAGGCGAGGCAGAAGACCTGAGAAGAGATCTTTAGACTTTTGGGGGATTGAGGTATCTAAAAATGTTTAATTAGTTGGAAGGTAGATACAGGATTTCTCTAAGTGGGTGAACATAAACAGTTTGTGCATGATCTCTAAAAATTTCTTTTTCAGTCTTTGCCCTAGAAATGGATACTTGGGGTTGTTAAAGATGATGGGTAATTTTCCTCTTCCTTGCTGCTTTCCTGCAATGCCTCCAATGTTAGCCAAGTCCTTTAAACTTCCATATCTTGCAGAGCTTTGTTGGTGCTGTCAGCTTACAGGAGGAATACTTGCTTTTGACCTTCCTGTCTCCATTGTACTCTGAAGCTTGGAGCTGAGCAATTCCATCCTCCACTTGACTCTCTGTTGATTGAGGTGTCTTGTGGTCTGTTTGTTCTGTAGGGGCAGATAGGTAGTAATTAACTCCTTATCTATGCATCCAGGATTCCCACTGAAGCTGAGCTCTAACCAGTCACTATTTTTCTTCTTCCTAGTGTCCTTCAGGTTTTGAACATTGGGTTCTGACTTCACTTCCCACCCCAGCAGAGAAGAGAATGGAGCATGTTGGATTCAGTTTCCCTGCACATCATGCCTTGGGCAGAAGGGGGCTACCCATCTGGGAAGAAGGGGCAACCTGCATCTGGCTGCAACAGGAAGAGTTTAAAAATAATAATCCTGTTATGTGCCATGGCTCTTCCTACAAACCTGACCCTGCCTTGGACCAGCTGGAGAAACCCATGTCCAAAGAGGAGCCTTGGTAAAAACCTCGGCCAGAAGACTCTGTGCCAGGCAATAGTGTTTTCCTGTGTGATGAGTTGGGTTTGCTGGAGGAATGTCCCACTGGCTGTCCTCTCTCTGATATGACAGAAAGTCTCCCAGTGCCTCGAACTGGTGGAGGGCTGGTTCTGCTCTTGCTTGGCTTGCCTCATGGGGCAAAGTAGTTGGACTTTCTGATTAAGCCACTAGATGTGCACTTGGTATCCCACAGACTCGCAGAGGAATTGGAGGGAGCTTGTTGCTAGAAGCCTTGTGGGAGAAGGGTGTGCTGTTTCAGTGTGCCCATCACTGGAGCATCCATCATAGTTCTGCAGGGAAGGGTGCTGTCGTGGTATAGAAGGCTTCCTGTTGTCCCCCTGGTAGAACAGGAGGACACTGAGTTTTTCACTGTGCCAACTGAGCCCCATTGAATCAGAAGCATGTTTTGAGAAGTCCCTATGCTGTTCTCAGCACTTTCCTGATACACCAGGCTGCTGTAAAATAAGCACAGGTGCTAGTAGCTGCTTTCTGGGACATAAAAACATTGTTTTGGGTTTGGTTTTGATCTGTCTTGCTACAGCAGCAAAATGGAAAGCCTGGGTGTGGCCTTAACAGAGCCCTGGTTGCTTTTCAGAAGGGCATTTTCTATAGATGAAATATTTTTTTACTAATCTGGGAACTTTCTACAGTGAATACGAAGCCAATGTAATGTGTGTTCCTATTACGCATCTCTCCATCTGAGAAGGCAACAGTGACAGACTCTTTTTCAGAGCTGTGTTAGGAACAAACACATTTGATGTTTGATGATGTATATGATTGAGGGGAAGGAATTGGCAGGTCCCCGTGGTTTCAAACCACTGTGGGGAAGAGTTGTACATTATTGTAATCTATATGTAAAAGTAGGTGCAAATTACATAGAAGCTTTTCTAAACCTTTTTAAATATATATTATATATTTTAATTGAAAAACGTGATTATTGGATAAAAAGAAACAAAACACATTTGCTGCATCTGTCCCCTTCATACCAGATTAACACTACAGTATGGGAGGGGGCAGGCCTAAGGCATTTTGGGCCAAGAAGCTGAAAATGTTGTTGGAAAAGTGGGAAGGACACGGCAGTGTAACTGGGGAATGGCTGCTGTCCCCAGAAGAGGCGGAGGGAAGGTGCCTGGCAGGGCATTCAGCCACAGCTGCTCGGGCTGGGCACTCCTGCCAAGCCAAGAGCACAATGGAGGGAATGCTAATCATTAACAGCGCTGTTCTCAGCTAATCCCGTAAGTAGCTGGCCTGCAGCTGATCCACAGGACAGATTCCCTAGTCTGCTGAGGAGATGGTGTGGACTGGATCATGCTAGATCTGCTGACACTCTGCATAGCCCTTATGGAGAGCATGATCAGTTGCATTTGGTAGCTCACTTCTTTGGTTTCTGAGGGTTTTTGTTTTCTTGCTGACATTTCTGCTATTGCTGGGGAACTTGAAGCCTGTAGGCTCACCCTCTGAGGTCCACCTGGGATCCTGCTCTGTCTCTATTTTTGCAGGATGGAAATTAGGGGTCAGAAGTTAAGTTCAGAGCATTAGTGGCATGTTCCTGTCACTGTTTTGGTGTTTGCAGTGCAGGATCTGTGGGAGACATGGTGGTTTCATGGTGTTCTAGTAAGCTTGGTCTGGCAGAAAGACTCTCCAGTCCGTTTTGAAGGTGGCTTCAGTTCAGAAAGCTTGTATCATGCAGTGCAATGAGCCATACTGTTTCACCAGCTTGTCTGCTCTGTTTTCATTTTCATTTGAGTGCAGATTGGAACAGGAGTGATTGCCTGGTTGCCTCCAACAAGGAGTCTTCAAAGTCTTATCTACAGCATGCTGTGCCATCAAAGCCTTTGAATAGTTTGATAACCTTTGCTTTGAAGGCTGCCTTCATGGCAGACCTCCCAGTGATGTTCCAAATTTACCCACAATCTGCATGTCTGGCCACACCTCTTTGTAACAAACAAAAAGGCAGCTCCTGCTATGGGATCCCAGGGTTTGCAGACTTGAGGCATGGATGAACATTCTCACTGGAGTTAGTTCATTACAGAGGTACGAACACCTGATGGCACATGCCACATGTAAGAATCAGCCATTCTGAGCTGCAGGGAACAGACTGAAGAGATTTATGTTATTTGGCACATAATATGCTATCTTGTTAGCTTGGGTCTTGATGGGAACTTGATCCAATGATGTACAGAGCAAGTTCAATGGCTGCCCATGATTCACAGCCATGTATCAAAGGACAAGACACCAGTACATGTGGTCACATTTAATGTGAGTCCCTAGCTCATTTCCCATGAAAATGGAACCCAAAGCAATAAAAAAGACAGTTTTAGTAACCAGTGCTTCAGACCAGAAATCCCTGGTGAGCTATTTCTGGCTGAGTTGGTCTGTGGGAAAGAAGTACTGTCTTCAAGCTGTTACAAAGTGTCCCTCAACTGTGACGGCACCGGGGAGCTGGCCTGATCTCTGTCTGCAAGGAGCCTGGCCCTGGACACTCAGGTAGCAGCACCCCAGGGAGATATGACACAATCTCAGCTGGTGCATGTCCTTGACCTGTTCCTGCTGAAGGAGGTGCAGCACAAGGGCTCATCGTGGTTAGTGCCCGACAGTGTGAGTTCAGAAAAGACCCTGTCCTCTGAGTAAGGAATACAGTGCATACCTATTTTTTTTCCATATTCCCAGGCTGTACTTCTGGAGACAGCTCTGGAGATAGGACCACCTCTGGCTGGAGTCCTGCTGTACCAGGTTCCTGGCAGTGACATTTCTGCCTTGCAGTACTCTGTGTAGGTGCTTTCTGTCTCCTCAATATAGCAAGAACTGTCAGTGGTTGAAGAAGCTTGAGAGTGCACTACTGCTGAGAATGATGTTGGGAAGACTCGTGGAGTGCTCAATAAACCATGAATGTAATGTTGCAGGCTCAAGCAAACAACTTCTTTTTTGTATGTTTAGCAGGATAACTTGTATTGTGGGCACAGAGGGCAGGGATGCAGAGAATTTGGGAGTTGTACTGACACTTCATTTTCATAAACCTTGAGCTTTTTTAGCCTGGGATATTTCCTCATAGGACACAGGAGACTCTAAAGTTCCTAAACTGCTGTTTGTGGAAAGGCTGCACCTGGTAGGGGGTTGCTCAATACTTGTCCATTTTTTTGTGTTCTTGCCCAAAGCATTTTCTACTTGCTGCTGCTGGAGCCCGGGTAATGTCTTGGTGGCTCTTCCTGCTGCATTAGCACCACGGGCCCCATACTTTGGGCTAGTTTTTGCTCTAATGAAGGATTGGGCTGGGATTTTGAGAGCAGCTGTGAGTGGGGTGAGAAGGGGCCAGTGACATGGGGAGTGATGCTCCTGGATAAGTGCCTGAGGGGAGTGGGCAGAAGACTCTTGGCATGAAGCATTACTTCATGCTGTGTTCCTTTTCCTCACTGAGCTCAGGCAAGAAGCTTCTCCGTCTTCAGAGGATCAAATGCCATCTTACACAGCACTGAAGCCACCATGCAGCTCAGGGCCACAAAAGATTCCAGGTAACTAGGCCCAAGGAGGCAGACTTGTTGCTTTTATTTACACTTGGGTTTAGCAAATTGCTTGAACTTTCTTTATAATTTAAGCATATTTTACTTCCAAGCGTATATTTCCAGCTTCATGTGCGAGCTTGGAAAATTGAAAGCTTCTTGGAGCCCTTAATTTTCCTTGCTGGTGTGTCTAAAACATGTAGTCTCTGTGCCACTTTAAAAACAGCAGTCAAATCATCCTGATGACAGGAATGAAGCATTCCAGAGCTTGGGTGTATTCATAAACAAGAGTCATAATAGAAGCAAGTAGCACTAATCAGCTTTTCCAAAGGAAATGCCTAGAAAGCTTTTATGTAGATGATAATTCGTTAATTTTCTTAGTTGCTTATTTATAGCCACACTCAAATGCTCTGGGGCTAGCCTTGCTCCAGGATTGAGTAACCTCTGTCTGGTGCCATGGGTGGGAGTGCCTTGGGAGTGGTGTCCTGGACTGTCACCAAAATGTGGAAGTTTGGATCCATTATTAAAAAAAAAAAAAAAAAACCCAAAGCAAATCAATCAACTTTGGGACATGAGCATGAACAGGGAAGAGCTGAGGGCTTGCCTCAGTTGCATGTCTAATGGAAAACATGTTCTAATTAATGTGGGGAAAAGCAAGCAAGAGGTGACTTCTGAAGCCTGAAAGATCTGTCCGTGTGAAAGCTTGGAGCATGTGCTAACCCATCACCACACTTGCTCAACCTTCAGGAAAGGGATCCCCTCTCTTCACTAGCCTTTGTGTCTGTCCCTGCACCCTGACATGTCTGTAGCTGATGGAAAGCAGTATCTGATGGAATCAAATCACTCCTAATACTGTGGTGTAAGGCAGGGAGAAGAGGCAGCAGAAGCTGAAGGTGTAAGAGCTGCCAGTGTTGCACTTATGGTTGTTTGGCTGAGGCAGTGTTATGGTGTGTGGTAGAAGGGGATGTTCTGGGACACAAAAACACAGCCCTGGTTGCTTTTCAGAAGGGCAGTGGTGTGTGGGACTGGTGGTGTGGGGTTCCCCCGGGTGTCTTGAGAGGTTTGGCTACATAGAAGATAGGTTACTTGTGAAAGGAGCCGCCTTCATAGGGCAGTGGGGGTGGTTCTGTGAAATGGTGCTTCCAGCACAGTGGAGTCTTCACCTGGTGTGATCCCAGGCAAGGTTTCTGCATTGCTAGCACAGATGTCTGCTGCACACAGGGCAGGCACCACTACCTGACATAGTTTCCACCACGTCCCCTATGCACTCGTCCACCCATTTCTCACAATAATTTTTTTTTTTTAGAAAATAAACCTCTGCTTTTGTTTGCTCTCTGTAGCAGTGTAACTTCTGAACCATTACAGGCTTTGTTACCATCTGTGCTAGCAAGACTGTAGAATGTGCTAGACTAGGGGGGAATGTTTGAAAAATAAAAACCTGTAATCCTCTGCTCTGTGTCTCATCCAGTTTGTTCTGTTCTCATGGCAAGGGCCAGCTATTTTTCCTTGCCTTGTCTTCTTTCCTCTGCCATCCTCACCTGTTAGGGCACCCCTCCAGTGGAATGCCCCTTAGGTGGCCAGAGACAGAAGGGTTGCAGTGTGACTACCCACAAAGTCTCTGGTGTGCCCTGCAGTGTGTAGAGCCCCTTGTTACAACTGCTGGCAGTGCATGGGGATCCATGGGCTGCCAAGCCCTAAAACTGACCCTGGGGAGTTTTAAATCCTGCAGGAGTAGTCTAGAGTTGTTTTAGCTCTTTCATTCCTTGCCTTTCTAGACCTGAGTGCTGAAGGTGACTCTGTTTTGTATAGCTACATTCAAATATTTTTGTGTGTCAGCAGCAGTGGTGGCAGGTAAGGAGCTCAGAGAGAAATGAGGGAAGGAGTGTAGAGTATGGATTCTACTGGCCTGGTTAGACACACAGAGGGCAAGTTGGAGATGTTCTAACACTGCTGAGGGTAAAGACTCATTTGTGAAATTACACAATATGTGTGCAGCCAGAAAATATGCATTCAAAGCCTTGGATACTCAATATATTATTTTTAAATTCTGTTCTTTGCTACAGTTAATGCAAATAACTAAATAACTCTCAGGGGGTCTTAAGGGTCCTGCTTCAGTTTAATCCAATTTACAAAAATGGGGAATTAGGAGGAGATCCTTGGGGGAACTGTCTGCCCCTTATCTGTTCCTTGGGTACTTAGGGCTTCTTACAGGCACTTTAATGAAGGGTGCTCTTGGAGACACAAAATGCTGAAGATTGTGCAGTTGATTGTATCAAAGGGGATCTGTTCAAAACTTGCCACACAACGGGGACCATGCATTTGCCCAGTAGCCATTAATACTTCTTATTTGAGCATTGGCCTGTGCCATTTCAGCAATGCCAAGGAGAACAAAATGGGACCTGAATGCCTTGGCTCCGGGTTGCTTTTGATGGGTGTGACGCTGTCTTCAGTAGTCACCAGGAGTTCTGCTGTGTTCTGTGGGTTCAGTGCACTGTGTTTGCACCTTTCTTTCAGTCTTGGAGACCTCACAGCTCTCCCAGGTTGTCACTGGAAATACTTTGGCCTATGAAGTAGTTGCCTGCAGAGCAGCTGTACACAAAGCCAGTGCCAAACCAGTTTTTTCTGCTCAAACTCTGGGTTTCAGGCTAGAGTCTTGCTGGTTGATGAACACCTCTGTGCCACCAGTGATGGGCCCATGCGTGGAAGCACAGTGGGGAAGCCTGCTGCTCTGCTGCATGTGTCCTTTGTGGTGGAGCTGGTGTGTGAGGAAGGAGGTCTGGGGCACAGGGAGAGGGTGGGTGCACACTGCCTTCTCCTGGGCTGTCCTCAGCTCCTGTGTGCTATTATTTCCCCTTCATGGCTGTGGTAAGAGCAGCAGCCAGAGGCCTGACTTTGAATGGGTGGGTTGTAGGAACTGTGGCAGTACAATTGCTGCAGTGTGACTTGGTGTTTTCCGTGGGCTAGGATATACCATTCCTCCCACCATGCAGCTTGGGAAGGGCTCAGCTGTTACAAAAGCAGTCCTGGCTGCACCTGCCAGCACTTCTTTCTGCTACAGGTGTTGCAAGAAACTCAGTTACTGCATTGGGTGTGTGTCTGCATCCTCTCCTCGGTAATCCCCAGTACAGTCACAGTGTTCCAGCTCCCATGTGCAGGATATCCTGGAAGGTTCTTGCAGAGGTGAGGTACCCTGTATTCTGTCAGTTCTTCCAGCCACAGAGCAATAGGGAGGAATATCCTGTCCCAAGCACATGAAGGATGCAGGGGGCACCAGGAAGGTACCCAGCATTGAAGTTGCCAGACTTGTGGCATGCCTGCAGTCTCTCCAAGCCTTGCCAGCAGCTCTGCTTGTTTCTAGTCAGGGTTGACAGAGCATGGACCCCTTCATCTTACTGGTGTGACTGGTGTTTGTCTGTGAGCTGGAGTACACGTGTGGCCGCTGCTCCAGTCCCTGCAAGGCCAGCCCTTAGTGCAGATGTAGAGATGAGGTGTAAGGGAGCCAGTGTCACATCACCTGGGGCAGGCAGCCCCTCACCCCCAGCCTGAGCCATGCTGTCCCTGCCTTGTCCCTTTCCTGGCACCAGGTGGTGGTGGGAGGTGAGGATGATGCTGCTGGCAGCAGGCTGGGAGCCAGCCCCGGGCTGCCCAGCACTGCAGGCGTGCTGCTGGCTTTGGGAGTAGTGAGCCCTGTGGGGAACTGGCTGCTGTGGCTTGTCCCAGCCCTGCAGGGGACAGAGCTGCTGTTGCAGGGACAGCAGGGAGACTGGCAAGTTGGCTGGCAGGCAGCTAGGCTGCTGTGGTTAACCAGTGCTACCCCTGACAGCTAGCAGTGCACCCAGCTGCCTGATCCCTGCCCAGCCCTCGCTGGGACTAAATGGTAGTATAGCAGTGTCAGTCCCAGCACTGTCTAGCCACGCCTGGTGGCAGCTGTCCCAGCACCAGTCGTCCTTGCACTGGTGCCACTGTTCCAACCCCAGTACTGACTCAGCTGGTACAGCCCAGCACCAGTTGTCCTGCTATTTTACTGCCCAGGCTCCAGCTTGGCCCAGTACAAACTGGCCTAGCCTCAGCAGAGGGAAAGCAGCAGCAGCATGAATCAGGAAAGAGTAGGTCCTGGTTCCTGGACTTGCTCACTGAGCATCTGCTTGGGAGTGTGAGCAAAATGTTTCTTCCTTAGCTGCAGAAGCAGCACCCAGACTTTGGGGACCTGTGAGCAGGTACCAGTCTGGTCCTTCCTTAGGCACACTCCACTCCTCCTTGCTGAAGTGCCACAGCCCCTTGAAAAACTTCCCTCTTTTCTTGTTGAACACACAGTGCTGCAGCAGTTGCTCATCTGAGCATGGCAAGAGAACATAGCTGGGCTGAACAGGATACCTGTAGCCTCAGTGATCAACTGCTGGCTATGGACCAGAGCTGTCAGTGCATGACCCCAACGTGGCTGAGAATGGGTTTCCTGGCACTTGGGCCATCTCAGGGCTGTGGTCAGCCAGGCATTGCTGTCCTGCCTTCAGAGTCACCACGCAAGTTTGGATCCTCCTCCCACCATCTGGCAGAAATAAAGCACACATCCATGTCAAACATAATATATTTATAGCAAAAATAGGCTTTTTCTGTAGCTTCCATACACAAGGTTTTCTCCCTGTACATTTACGCAGTAAACAGGTCGACTGAAGCAGTGTGTGCTGGCTAACTCGACAGCTGCCCTTGCTTCAGGCTCCCACTTAAAACAGGTGGCTTCATTCCCACTTTGTGGCTGCTCTCTGGAGCCTGCACTGGTGCCCTTGTACCTCTCCAGCCAGGGGTTGTGGCACAGGCAGGAAGCAGCCCAGGGAGATGGGGGAATGGTGGTGCAGCTTCTGCCCCCCAGGCAGAGGGCAAGGCTGCTGTCAGGCTGCCTCTGTTCAAATGGGGCAGTCCCAGGAGTGCCCCCAACCCACATTCAAGGAAAAGCTTCCTGTAGCTTACCTGTGTTGACCACAGGCTCCTCCACCATGCTGTTAAGCAAGTGACTGGGCACAGGACCTCAGCCCTCTCATGGTGGTAAGAAGATACAAAGCACATTAACAAGCCTCCTTTGTTCTCCTGCCCCTCTGCTGATGGGAAGCAGAGGAGGGGCTCAGGACTGCCAAAGTCCCCTGCAGAAACCTCCTGGGCCTGAAAACTGTCAAAGACCTTCTCACCCCACTGTCAGAGATAGCAAAGCATGAGGATGCTCTGCCAGCAAGAGCTTCACAGTTTGGAGTTCGCTGGGTCATCTCTTGTCCATCCCAGAAGGGTTTGGCACGTAGACCTAAAGGACATGACATGTAGGCAGCAAGTGCATCCCCTTGCTGTCCTGGGCTGGGGAAGGGCCCTTGCTAGGAGCCAGCGCTTCTTGCTTCCTAACCCTGCAACTCAGAACATTGCAACACACCCACAAGCTGCTCACACTGCTCCCAAATGAGAGACACGATGGGGACAGGTGCCCAAGGGTGGCTTTGCAAGCAGAGCAGCCACTGCAGCACAGGGAAGGAAGCCAATTCTCCCCTCTGCCCTCCCTGCACCACTGAGGCTCCCACAGCACCCAGGCAAGGAGCGTCCCTCTAATCTGGCCCCAGTCCCCTCCCACTTCCCTCTCCCCCCATGTTTTTGGCAGTCCTTCTTGGACACGTTCAAGTCTCCAGCATCTCAGCAGCACGGACTTGCCTCACAGTTTGGTAATTGCACATAACAGGGCCACTCAGTGACCCCCACAAGGCTGGGGGGGAACTAATGAAGAGGAACAAGACAGTCAAGTAAACTAAATCAAGAAATCCCTCGCTGTCGGTCCCAGCACGACAGGTCCCGCGTGAGTTCAGGGAGAGAGGAGGCTGCCCGGCCCTGCCGCAGCGCAGCTCCCACCATCTAGGAGATCATGTACTGGGTGATGGCCTGCAACGCATACAGCAGCTCTGCCTGCATCCGGGCTTCCAGGATCAGCAGGTTCACATGGACCTGGGGGAACAGCAAGAGAGGCTCAGGCAGCTGCAGTGTGCTGTGCTCAGTGGTGCAAGCAACTGCCCACATGGGCAAGTGACTCTTTTGTCATCAAAATGCCACCAATTTTTCCAGCTCAGGCAGCTCCCCTTTCCTTCTCCTCCCAGTCCTGTAGGCTGTGGCTGCTTCCCAGAGCTGAGTGCCAGGGAGTCCCCTGCATACTTGGCACCAGCATTCAAGGCTGGCAGCAGCACAGTCCCTGACACCCACAGCAGCTGCTCCTGTGAGTTACAGCTCAACAGAGAGCTCACCAGAAAGCACTCACCACTGGGGTAATGACCTTGGAGATGCCTGTGCTGGTGGTGTCCCTGGGCTTATCACAGTGGGCATCCCCATGCCATACTAAGCTCAACTCCTTACAAACAGCCAGTTTCCATTCCCCCCACCTGCCTCAGACTGGTTTGGTGGCTCAAAGATCTCCCATACACCCCCCAAAGCACCCCAGATTGCAGCCCCTGCCCACTCCCAGTCCCACCACAGCCAGTCAGAGCCAGGGTCTGGCTATCCCACCTTTTCACTGTGCTTGAACTGCTTCCAGAACCTGTCAAACATTTCTGAGTTTGTCTTCTCTGGGTAGCAGGTTACAGTTTTAATGTAAACTTTGAGCATTCGCTCCAGGAGCTGATTCACTTCTGCATAGTCATAATCATCGTACCTGTGGGGAGCACAGGGGCAAGTCACAGCCAGCACCTTGCCTGTGGTCTGCCTGGGGCATGGCACAGCCTCAGGGCAGGGGGGACACATGGCAACAGCCACCAGGCACTGAAACCCTGTCCCCAAAGCTCCCCTGCTCTGGCCAGAGCAGCTCAGTATTTCTTCACTGCCTGTCCCAACATCCAGGCAGGTGATTCACCTCTGTCCCTTCTCCATGCTCATCTGCATGACAGACTGAATGCCCTACCCTCCCCTCCCACCTGGGTCAGCTCAGTTTTCTCCCCTGGACCATGAGGTTGGTTTCCCTACCTAATGCCAAACATGCAGTGGATGTAGTTCCAGATACCCCGCTTGAAAACAGAGGGTTCACAGCCCTGCCGCTTGGCCATGGCACTGCTTTGCAGACCATCCACCATCCTAAACTTCTCATCCAGGAGATGCCCAATGTCAGAGTAGAGCCGGTTGACCAGTGAGAAGCCATGGTCTTCCCAGGAGTAATCCTGTTGAGCACAGTGAGAGGATTTTGCAATAGCAAAAAGGAGCTTGCAGCATGTTCCCAGGAAGAAGGGCTGGAGACCTTGGGAAGCAGCAGAATTCAGTGAATATGCTCTGGGGGTGGCTTTGCCCAAGCCACAACATCCCTTATCAGGCAGCTTTTGAATGATTTTGACCCTTGCCTCCATGAGGGCCATGTGAAAAAAATCATCAACCCTTGGGGATGGAAGTCACCTCCCTCTTCCCTGCCTAGTGGGGCAGGGACAGTCTGCATGGGCAACTCTGCAACTATTTACTGCCCATGAGGAACAGAGAGGAGAGAAGTGGAGAGGCAGCAGCTTGCGCCACTGCGCACCAAGAGAGCAGGAGTCTTACCTGGACTCTGAACACCTGCGTCTGATCCTCGTCACGCCGGGCAAAGTCCTGGTATCCAAAGTCAGGGTCCTGCATGTAGCATGCAAGGTTGGTGGCACCGGTGACTTCCCCGTCCGTATCTGCAAAAGGGGAGAACCCTGCAGATGGGTCAGAGCAGTGCTCAGCTGCCCTGTTCCCAGCCACATCAGGCATCAAATGCCAGCCCTTGCTGTGCCCCAACATGCATTCCATGAGCCCCTCTGAACCACACATCATGGAAAATGTAAGGCATGGAGGAGCAACAAACACCCAGGTGTGCCATATGAACTCCCACCCTGCACACCCTCTGCTCCCCGCCCCTCACCTTCCTCTCGGTCCTGCTGCAGCAGCCTCATCTCATCCCTGCCCTCATTCTCCACATGGATCCGCTGCATGCGTTCCCGGAGAGAATCCAGCTCCATGCAGGAGTCCAGGGACTGCGCAGACACAGGTCTGGGGGTGAGGGCAGTGTTCCCAGCAGCACCCCCCCATCCCCTGCAGACCCACCCTCGGGGAACTCACCCGCTTGCGGTTGATGCACAGCAGCTCCTGGCTGCAGCTGTTGCTGGCAGTGGCCTCGCAGAAGCACTGGTTCCCAAGGGACAATGTCTTTAGTGAGCCTTGGCCCCCCAGCCCCTCATCCTGCTCACAGCCACAGCCGAAGACAAAGCTGGCGAGCGCGTGGCAGTGTGCCAGGAGGACAACAGCGTGCACCAGCTCCGCCAGCGACCAGCTCCACTCGCTGATCTTCAGCAGCTTCTGCAGAACATGGACAGACCAGCCATGGGACACAGGCAGGTGGGCAGGGTGCTGGCAGCCCCTGTGGATGCTGCTGTCCCCACTGCCATTCTGGTCCCTGGCTGATAGCCCTTCCCAGTACCTCAATGTGCTCCTTGGTGATGAGCCATGGCCGGTGTGCCAGGATCTTGTTGATCTCGTTGAGGTTGCGGAGTTTGGGGGGGATGAATTCGAGGCCACGCAGCCACTGGGGGTCACCCCCTGCCCGCAGGAACTGCAGCACATGCAGGTTCACCAGGTATCGGCACTGGTGCCGGGCAGCTGCCTGCAAGAGCAGCACATCAGCATCCATGCACTGCCCCAGCAGGACAGGCATCCCACGCCCACCTCTCACTCAGCCTCCAGGACATCATGATTTTGGCCCCTGATGAAAAGCCCAGAGCATAGGCTGTCTGTTGGAGGTTGAGGAGAGCCTCACAGGGCTGAGCAGAGCCCCCTGTCCCCTCTGGCAGGTCGCAGCAGGGCTCACCATGATGGCGATGTAGTGCCGGCAGTCGAAGGGCAGTGGGCCATCCATGTGCATCAGGTAGTGCTGAGTCTTGAGGAAGCTGTCGAGGTACTGTGGGTGATAGCCCATCTGTTGGGTCACCGCCTCCAGCCGCCCCCGGCTCGCCAGCACCTTCACAAAGAGGAACTGGGTGCAGTCAGGGTCGCTGCTGGACATCTTCACCACCTGCAAGAAACACGCTCTGCTTAGCTCTCCTCAGAACAGCCCCCACTGCAGCTGCATGCCCCAGCCAAGCCTGGGCTCTGCAAGGGACAGAGATCCCCTCTTCCAGCTTGGTGCTGTCAGAGGGATAGTCATGGCTATTAGGCAGAGCACTGCTCAGTGCCACAGGTAGTGGGAGGACAGGTAGCAAGACACACAGGTTGGTCTCTGGGAGAAGGCAGTGGTGAGAGGAAGCAAAGGGCAAACTAGGAATGATGTTTCTTGTAGTAGTGCAAGGCCAGATCAGGAGAAACATGACACAAAATATATTCCAGAATGGAGCAGCCCATCTGCCTTACCGCCAGCATGAAGCCCTCCTGCCCAGTACTAAGATGGGAGAGAGCTGGGGAGACAGCAGAGGGGCTCCCAGGCTCCTGTCCTGGCAAGCCAAGAGGCAAACCATGTCCTGGCACCTTCCATGTGATCAGGAGCACACAGAAGAGCTCCCCACATGTTGCAGATAGCATGGGAATTGGTCCTGCAGGACAGGGCACAGCTGTTACTGGGTGTGCCCACCAGAGAAAACACAGATGGGCAACTCAGCAAGGGGAGCCCAACACACCCCCAGAAATGCCCACCCCAGCCTTGCACCAGGGCCCCAGTCAAGCACAGCTCCAGCCCCTCAAGAGGGAGGTGGGAACAGAGGGCAGGGATGTTGGAAAGGTGCCCAGGCAGCTGCTGTGCTCCAGCAAGCATGTTGCCACAATTCCCACCCAGTAGCAGGGTCTGCACCTGCAGCCTGCCCACCCCAAGGTATGGGTACATCAGGTGCTAACCCTTGTCACACAGAAAATCACAGCTCCTGCTCACATGTGGGGACACAGGGAGCATGCTTGGGTACAAAGGATGCTCTCTTCTCGCAGGCTTGAACCAAAATCTCTTGGGAAATTCTGGCCCTGCTGACACCACTGTCTTGTTCCTTCCACCTGTCTCTCCAGTGCAGTCACCCAAAGACTGGTGACTGGAGCATGGCAACGGTGGTGGCATAGCAGAAAACCAGGAGCACTTCTGCAAACCACCAAAGCCACAGGGTGCATGGCAGAGCACCCCAGGGTGAGGGGGAGACAGAACAGGGATGAGCTGTGTGGCAGCACAGAGCAGTTTCACCCACACAGGCAGTGCAGGAAGCAGCTCTGGCTACTTTCCAGCATCCTGCACTTCTGGTGGAAACACCATCACTCAGGTGTCAAGAGATTTACTCAATGACATTTGGAGTGTTCCCTTCACTTCCTCTGGTAAACAGGGTCCACAAAAACCCCAAACTCAAATTAAAATGGAAAGAGATGAAAAGCACCAGCTTCTCTGTTCCACAGGAGAAGATGAAAGACAGAAGTGACCTGCAAAAGCCCCCTACAAAGTCTCTTTGCCTGGGGAAATGGGATGCCATGAGGACACCCAAAGGGCTACAGCCACTGGCATTCTCCTCCTGGTGGGCTGAGGTGGGGAGCCAGGGTCCCTTCCACTCTCCCTGGGGAAAGCTGGTCCCCAGTAAGGAGCTGTGCAAGCAGCCCATGGCTCAGCCTTTGGTGCTGCCAGCTCTCCTCACTCTGCTCGTCCAGGTGATGATGGAGCAAGCAACCAGGCAGATACGTCTTGGAAGGAGAGGATTAAAGGAGGGGGGGATGAAGGTGCAGAACAGCCACCTCCTCGGCTCTCAGCCCCTGGCCAGGCTATCCTGCCCATTCCCAAAAGCACCGGCTCAGCCCAGGATGTCTCCTGCTGGCACCGCCTGCCACATTCCCTCAGTTTTGCCTCCCCAACCTCTCGCATTGCCCCGTGCCACCTTCCTCACCCTCCTCGGCCACAGCCCTTCTCCTCCTCCTCCCCTGCATCCACTCGCACTCCTGGGCAGTGGGAGCATCGCCTCCCTCCCCAGGGGAATTTTAGTGTGTCCGAGCCCCCCGAACTCTAACGGGCACCTCGACTACGTACCCACCACCAACCTCGCCCCCTCCCCGCCCAGCGGAGCCGCCGGTGCCCCGGCGCTCCCGGCCGGCAGCCGTGAGCACATAAAGAAGGCAGGAGGCTGAAGGAACCCGGACACCGCCGAGATGCGCGGGAGAAGGGCCGGCGGACCCTGGCGCACTCCCCGCCCGGCCGGGGCTCCATCCCTTCGCCCGGCGAGACAGCTGCTCCGTCGGTACCGGTGGCTCCTCCGGTAACGTTCGCTGGAGGCGGTGCCGCGGCGGCACCTCTCGCCCGGCCCTTCTGCCCGGGTTTTCGAGAGGAGGGGGGAAGTACGAGTGCCCGCGGCAGGGGTCCCTACGGCAGCGCCGGCGGCCGGTACCCGGGGCCCTATTGTGCGGGCGGCGGCGGCGGCGGCAGCGCCCCCGGTGAGCGGAGCGGGCAGTGCAGGCGGAGAGAGAAAAACAAGTTTGATTGGCAGTGATGGAGCCACGGCGCATCCCGCACAAAGGGGACGGGGACGGGGACAGCGCCGCCGCACCGGGACCGGCACCAGCACCGGGAGCAGGACCAGGATCAGGGCCAAGCCACCGGACGCAGCATCGTGAGAGCGCAGCCTCGCCGGCCCCGGGGACC
>VXAC01004244.1:98274-145327 GCA_013399225.1 Rhipidura dahli
CAGCCGGGCCGGCCCGGTGGAGACGAGCAGGGCGAAGCCCGGTGCTCCGGTATGGGCTCCGGTGGTGGCGGGTCCTACCTGCCCCTGCAGCCGTTGGCATCGGCTTCCTCGGGGGTGCTCCACGCTCTGGGGACACACGATCATGGTGAGCCCGTGCCGTGCCGTGCCGTGCCGTGCCGTGCCGTGCCGTGCGGAGCCGAGCGCAGTGCCAGTGCCGGTGCCGGTGCCGGTGCCGGTGCCCCAGCCCGGTGCGGCCGCCGGCAGCGCAGAGCCGGCACCGCAGCAGGCACGGGGGGCGGGCCCGCCAGCGCCAATCGCCGCCGCCAGGGGGCGGCCGCCACCGTCCCACGTGGGCAGGGCTGGAAAGTTACCGGTATCAGGCAGGGAGGCCCCGCCCACCGCGGGCAGGGGCGGGGCCTGGGCTACCCCGCCGCTGGGGAGAGCTGCCGCTACCCCCGCGCACCGCGGGACGCTGAGGGGAGGAGGGCCGGGGACCCCGGGTCTGGGCCCGGCTGGGCCAGGGCCCGGCTGTCCAAGGGTCCGGCTGTCCAAAGGTCCGGCTGTCCGAGGGTCCAGCTGTCCGAGGGTCCGGCTGTCTCAGGGCTCGGCTGAGGGTCCCACTCTTCTCCCAAGCAAGCAGCGATAGGATGGGAGGGTGTGGTCTTATGTCCCTCTGCCAGGGCAGGTTGAGGTTGGACATCAGGAGGAATTTCTTCCCGGAAAGGGTGATTAGACATTGGATTAGACTGCCCAGGTAGGTGGTGGAGTCACTGTCCCTGGAAGTGTTTTAAGGAAAGGCTGGAGGTCGCACTCAGTGCTGTAGTCTGGTTGACATGGTGGTGTTCGGACAGAGGTTGGACTCGATGATCTCCAACATCTTTTCCAACATAATTGAATCTGGGATTCTGTAAGAGCAGCTGCAGAGCGCTGCAGTCAGTGTTGGCCAGAAAGGTCTGGTCATCTGCAGGGACAGCAGCAGTGGCTGGGGGCTGCAGGTGGCTCTAGAAGTGGTTGGAGAGACCATAGCAGAGCCCACTGCCCAGCGAGATCATAGCACATGACTACAGTGCACTGGGAGCCCTGTGAGACAGCCAGGAGGGGACTCATCCATGAGCTTGATGTTGATTGATGGACATGCTGCCACTGTGAGCCTGGGACAGTGGGGCAGGACTGGCCCCTGCCTTACCATGTGTGAGAGATCAGAGGTGTTCAGGAGTTGGGGCTCCACTGGAGCTTTCCCCAGACCCCGCAGGAGTAGCCTGGGCAAACCCCTGGTGGGCAGAGCTTTATTGCCGCTGGAAACTGGGGACACAGGCAAAAGAGCAGTGCGGCCTTGAGGGTACTGCCAGGATGACACAGTGGCTTGCTGTCTGAGCCAGCACAGGCAGGACACAGGAACAACCACAAAACCATGGATGAAAGGAAAAGAGGAAATTTATTTTTATTACCTCACCAGCTGGAGGATCCCATAAAGCAGCACCCAGGCAGAGGCATACAAGCAGGATGCAGGCACTGTGGATCTTGTTCCACCCTAGAGGATCACTGAAGCTGCTGTTTCTGCTTGTTTATCAAGGAATTGTGTAGTCATGGTTTACCACTGTGATTTGATCTTTCCCACAGCAGGGCAGGAATCTCAAGCATATTAAATAAGGTGCCACTAAGTCTATCACAGGCCTGTGTTATCTAAACACAGAAGTTCTACTTACTGAACACACAAAACTAAACAATGATGAGTATGTTATATGTGTTTTTCTACATCAGCTGCAAGGCACTTGAGCATGTTTACAATCTTCCTCGCCTATCTTCCATTATTTTTCCACACTTGGCCTCCCTGGGACTCCTCATCCCCCGTCTCCCCCTCAGTTGGCCAGTGGCCCCTGCCTGCTCAGCTGCAGCTGCCCACTCAGCAGGACACATCCCTGGGTGTGCTTGTGGGCACCTCAGAGCAGGGAGGGGGACTTGGCAGGAAGCAAGACCGGGGATGCAAGGCATTTGGCAGAGGCATGGCAGGAGTGGGGAGCAGGGCCTGTAGAGCGGTAAGATTTGGGCAGAAAAGCTGTGGAGCAGTGGGGGTGCAAGGGTGCAGGAGTGTGTCACACTCTCCCGTAGCTCTTCTGGTAGGGGCTGTGCTCACTGGGGGCGGCTGGGGGCCCAGGCATTGGAGGTGGCGCGTGGTTGCTGCTGTCCCAGAGGGGCTCATGGCTGTCCTTGGGTGGCAGCTCGGTCACATAGCAGATGTTCTCGCTGTAGTTGGGCTTGAAGCTCTCCACGACATCTTTGGGGACTCCAGCCCATTCCTACAGGGAGCAGAGCAGGGTAAGAGGAGCTGCCACCCAGCCCAGCCCCAACCCTGCGCAGCAGGGGTGAGCCTAGGGCAGGGCTGTTTGCACCACCTTACCTGGAAGTTGCCATTGTGGGTGATGAACAGCTCATCAAAATTCTTGCTGGGGTTGGGAATTCGGGGCATCAGGATGACCCATACCCTGTGCAGGAGAGGTGTGTCAGAGGGGAAGAGTCCCAGCACTGCTGCCCCTAATCAGCTCCCCACACTCACCTTTCTATGCGCACCAGCAGGATGACAAGGACCAGCAGGAGCAGGCAGGAGGCAATGGGGACCAAGATCGTGTGGATCTTGAACCAGTGCAGCTGTTCTTCCACCGTGCCTGGAAAGAGCTGGGGTGGGTGACACTGACCCCCCAAACAGCACACCACCACGGCAGTAGGGTGGGCCCGCAGGCGGCCCTTTGTAGGTGGCCACAGCATTGCTCATGGCAGGGCTCAGCTGGAACAGAGGATGGAGAAGGGGCCTGTCCCCAAGCCCTGCCATCCTATCACCATAACTAGCTGGCAACCCTGTCCTGGCTCAGCCATGCCCTCCAGTGCTAAGAAGCCCCTGGCAAAAGTCAACAAGTCCTACTGGTGGGGTGTGTTTTGCTTCCAGAAGTACAAGGATGCTGCTCCCTGCATCCCACATGCCTGGATGGGTCTTGCCCCTGAGCTGCTGCCTCATTCTTTACTTGCTTAGCCATCCCTCACCCGCTGAGCCCTGCCACGCTCCAGTCCATCCTTGTCACTGTTGTAACGCGGACACGTAGAAAAATTACACAAAGTCCAGGGTCAGGTAGAAATGGTGGCAAGAGCTGGTTTAATGGCTTTTTCCCAAGGTTTTTATATGTTAATTTGCAAAAAGTGAGTTAAATGGCATAAAGTAATTGGTTCTCTGGCCATCCACCCCTTGAGGGGATTGGCCCAACTCATAAAACTTCCATTCCCAAATGTTTTTCTAGTTAAAGCCATAACAATCTGTCAAAAACAAGTTGCAGGTGCAGATATTTATAAACTGGTAACTTTTTTTTTGTTAGCTTGCATGGGAAAGACAGAGTTCTCACAAAATGCTAGAGAGCTGAAGAAATTCACTGCTGAAGCCCTTTCAGCATCTACACATCCTATCCAACTGCAGCCCTCAGAACATACCCTTGCTGGTGGACTTGCTGCCCCAGAAGACAGGAATGCTCCATTCACTCCACAGCTGGGTGCTGCCACAGTATTTGTTGATCTTGCTGCGCACGTAGAAGGTGTAGTACTTCTCATAGTCCACGCTGGGTAAGGAGAAGACATCTCCATTCACCAAGAGCTCCTGCAGAGACATGAGCCATGTGTTGCTGGCTGGGACCACCTTGGAGGCTGGTGCACAGCTCACCCCCAGGCACAGCCACAAGAGTGCAGTGCCCAGGGCTCTCACCGTCCAACTGGTGTCCTTGTTGCTCTTGTACTTGACAGCATGCTCCAGGCACCTGGCTTTGGGGTATGGGGTGGCCCAGGTCAGCTGCAGCTGATTGTTGCTCATGTTGCGGATGGTCAGGTTGACGGGCGCGTCTGGTTTCACTGCAAGGGACAGGTGACACCCAGTGAAGGCTGGCCCCATGCACCAGTGGCCCTGCTGCCAGCTGGGAGCTGATAGGGCAGCTCTGAGGACCCACAGCCCTACAGAGGAGAAGGGGTTCCCCCCACCACTTTGTACCCAGGTCCTGCAGCAACATGCGCTCGCTGCGAATCTCCAGGGTCTTGCCGCCAATGCTGGCATTGATGAAAACATAGAAAGACTGGAACTGTTTGAGCTCATTCTGCTTGAAGTGGCAGCCGACCCTGACACCATGATCCTGCAGGTAATGCTTGCACTCCACCTTGTCAGACATGTTCTTGTACCTGTGTCACAATAGGTTAGCAGGACTCCCCAAGGCCTTGCATGCCCAGCCCTCGGTGGGGCCCCTCTCCCCAGCACATCCCATCCTGCTTGCCCTGGAGACAGAGCCAGCCCCGTTCTGTGCTCAGGGTGGAGGAGCAGCCTGATGCCAGCACCAGCAAAGCTGGCTGTAGCCCCCTGTGCAAAGACCTACCACTGGACATCCTCCTGTAGGACTGGCCATGGGGCAGGGGCACCTACCAGTAGTAGAGGGAATAGTTGACCGCAGGTGTCTCTCTGCTCCCCCACATGCAGGTCATATACTCCTCGTTGAAGAGGACACACTCCACCCCTGCAGGCAACAGACTCTGCTGGGCATTGCAGTGGTGGGTGGCTGTGCCAGGGCCCAGGGGTGCACCACAGAGACATGGCACATGCCAGGTCCCTGCATATCTCTATGAGCCTCCCTCCATGTGAACGAAACAAAGTCAGCTAGCACTGCAGGAGAAAGCCCCAGCCGAGCTTTCCTGGGTTGTAATGTAACACAATGGAGAAAAGGGCTGTTTCCACACGTGGAGGACATCCTCTCGCCAGCCCGGGAGGTCTAGGGACACAGAGGGACTGCATTTCCACAGAAAGCTGTTGTTTTACTGACAGCCAGCCAAGGAGTGGGTTTTTTCTCAGAAAACAGTGGCTGGGATGAGAGTGCCAGGTGGAAAGAGAAGCCTCTTTCTCCCATCCCCTTCCTGTGTGCAGCACTACTGAGGTGACCAGGAAGAAAAGGGCAGCTGGTGCAGATCCACTGACCATCCTGGCCAGCACCCACACATAGCATGGACCAATAGGATCTGCCAGTAGAGTGATGGGGCAGGAGTGCTGCAGGACTAGTAGCCAGGGGGCTGGTGGGGTCAGAAATGCTCCAGCACTGCAGTGGGAGCAAGGACACCCCTCAGCAGGGCTCCCTGGTACACAGGTAGGGCTTCCTGCCCTACATCCTGGCAGCCCCACTGCAAGAGTCCATATAGGTGCCACAAGTCCTGGGGCACCTCGGGGGGTTGCAGGGTCCCTGGTGTGTGCCACGACAGTGCGCCAGCCCACACAGCCCCACATCCTGTACTCATCACCCGCCATCACTGGGGAGCTCCATCTCCCCAGCCCAACCCACAAAATGGGCCCGTGGCCTTCCCATGTGCCCCCTTACCTGGATGGCTGTGGGCAGCAGCAGGGTAGGGACCTGGCCCACAGAAGAGGAGAAGGAGAGACGCAAGGAAGGTGCCAGGAACCGCCATGGGGGACCCTGACCAGAGACGCGTGCAAACAGCCTCACGGCAGGGCTGCTGGCTTCCGCCCACACTGCTTCCTGCTCCACAGCACTGCCTGAACCAGGGGCCCACCCTATGTGCTGCCCCATGGGCCACCTTATGGGGACCACAGCTCACTCCAGTGGGACCCTGCGGCTCATCTCAGTGGGATCCCATGGCTCTTCCCACTGGGATCCCATAGCTCATCCCACTGGGACCTCATGGCTCACCCCAGTGGGACTCCAGGGCTCATCCCACAGCTAACCCACTGCGACCCCACTGCTCATCCCACTGGCACCCACCGGCTCATCCCGCCGGGACTACGTCACCCTTCCTGCTCAGGTCCCATGCCTCACCCCTCTTGGACTCCCCAGTTCATCCTGTCGTGTTCCCATGGCTCACACTGCCATGCTATAGGGATCACCGCCGCTGGGCTGCCTCAGGAGCATGGCTGGGATGGGGATGCCAACGCCCAGCCTGCCTGGATCCTTGAGAGCATCATTGGGAGGCACTGAGGCAGTCGGAAGGGGCGGCTACTGGGAGAGAGTCACAGCGGGGCTGTGTGTGTGTGACAGTGCGGCCGGTGTCTGCGGGGGCTGGTGCCGGTGAGGTGATGGCCGCACCGGGGGTGTTGGTGGCCGGGGTCCCGGGGGCAGCCGAGGCTGGGGGCGAGTGTGGTGGCGGGTGTGTCACGTGACCCGGACAGGACACGCCACTGCCGCGGCGCCTCCGCCGGGGGTCGCGCGCCCCTCGAGCCGCCCCGTCCCTCTTCGTCACTTTCCGGCTTCGCTCGGCGCGGGTTCGGGCCCTCTCGGCACCGCTCGGAACTCTGCTGCGGCGCCCAGGTCTTTCTGTCCTCCCTTGTTCCTGCTTCGGGGACGCTCGGGCCTCTCCGTCCACTTTCGGTTCTCTCCGGCGGCGCTCGGTGCTCTTCGTCGTTCCTCGGTCAAGACTCAACAGTGCTCGTGTCTCTCCGTTAATTTTCGGTACTCTTCGGCAACATTCGGGCCTCTCCGTCAACTCTCGGGACTTTCCGTTGTCCTTCGGACCGGCTTCGGCGGCGCCCACCTGCCCCGGCGCAGCGCGCAGCGCGCAGGCGCGGGCGGCCCCGGCGGCCCTTGTTGTGGCCCGGCCGCCCCGCCATGGCCGCCTTCGGCGTCCTCAGCTACGAGCACCGCCCGCTCAAGCGCCCGCGTCTCGGCCCGCCCGACGTGTACCCGCAGGACCCCAAGCAGAAGGAGGTGCGGGGGCTGGGCGTGTTGGGGGGACCCGGCGTGCAAAACCGCCGTGCCGGGGTCGGACCCGAGGAAGCGCCGGGTTAGCGGCGCGGGGGTCGGGAGCTGGGTGAGGGGGCCCCGTCCCGCCGGGTCCCCCGGGGTTGGGAAGCGCTGGCCGGGCCGGGGGAGCCGCGGTCCCGGTGTCCCAGCACTGCCCTGGGCGGTGCCTGGCAGCGACGGCTGGGGGAGGTCAGGGGAGTAGCCGGGCCTCGCCTCGTTCAGCCCCCGCGGTGGGGACAGGCTGCGGCGGAGGGCCCGGAGGGGCCGTGCCGGGCCCTGCTGACCGTCCTTCCCCCGCAGGATGAGCTGACTGCGCTGAATGTCAAGCAAGGCTTCAATAACCAGCCGGCGGTCTCTGGGGACGAGCACGGCAGTGCCAAAAATGTCAATTTCAACCCGGCGAAGGTGAGAGGCGTCCCGACAGTCGAGGGGTGGGTTTGGCAGGGCAGGCTGCTGGATCCTGGACAGTCCTGCGTCTCGTTCCTTCCTTGTGTAGAGAACTAGATCTTTCCCTTTTGTATGGGTGTTTTACGACTTGACCCTCCGTTTCTGTAGAATCCAAATTCTGCATTCGTTTAGAGCTGTATCCCACCTCTGAGAGAGCAGGTTTTTCTCTTGCTGAGTGTGTTTTGGGGGCAGGTCTGTGTCTGCAGTCTTCATTAAGCCAACATCTAGGACTCCTAATATTCTGCAATTAAAGCAGAAGGCTGTGATACTAGGAGAGGGAAGCTTCTTTTTGGTTTGGTTGCATGATGGTCATGGGTAAAAGAAAAGTATGGTTTCTTGAAACATCTGGAAGTTTAAAAATGGGAGTTATATAATAGGCTTAATCTCCATTTTTCCAGTGTCTGAAATCAAGATGTTGACTTCCTGACAAAACAACCAGTAATGACCTGGGTTGGAAGGCAATCAATAAGCGCAGGATATTTGTTTTCCTTGGCTGACTTCTGTCTGAGAAGCCTTCTGTCTGGTTTGAAAAGTATTTGTAAAGGGTTGTGTCCATCTCAACTTGAATCCCTGCTTGGTTATTATATGATTTATCTAGAAGCATTCATTTCTGCAAGTGTAACAAAGGAGTTAATGGCAGGTTTTTTGTGTTTCAAAAGTTGATACTGGTGAGACTTCTAGTAAGAAAGGTAAATGAGATCTTAAGCACACTGAACAGGTCTTTGACCTCTGAAATTTAATTAATCCTTTTTTTTTTCTTCCCCTCCAGATCAGCTCAAATTTCAGCAGTATTATTGCAGAAAAGCTGCGGTGCAACACCCTGCCTGACACGGGGAGACGGAAGCCCCAGGTCAATCAGAAGGATAACTTCTGGCTGGTGACAGCACGATCTCAGAGTGCCATAAACAACTGGTTCACAGATCTGGCTGGAACTAAACCCCTCACTCATCTTGCTAAGAAGGTATGTTGCAGGAAAGGCAGCCTGGCAGGGCAGAGAGTTTAATCTGTGCCTGTTTCTGGAGGTTTTCTGAAGGTTTTTACTGTTTGGAGAAGTTTCCTGTCTATACATCTTGTGAAGCTTTCAGCTTGAAGAGTGGGTGTAGGATTTGTAGTGCCCTGACTATAGTTATCCACACTTAGAGAACTGGTCTCATCTGTTATTTGGAGGTATGTTCAGCTTTGCCTTTTGGCTTGTAGAACATGAGTGATTTATTTTAAAGTTTGTTTGTTTTTCAGAAGAGCTGCATTTGGTCTGTTGTTTAGATTGGAATGTTTCTGTTGTGGAGGGTTTTTCAAGTTCTCAAAAGTCATAGTGAGAATTATTGAAAATAGTCACCTAAATGATGTCCCAGACTTCTGTTGCAGTGAGGTGTTTCTGCTTTTCAGCAGAGGAGAGTATGTGTGCCAACACTTGGTCTTGGCTAGGCCTACAGTATTTCTATGCCCTGGAGTCTAGGGGTAGGTATTTCCCTGCTAGCTGTGAATTCTGTAGAGTATGAAAGAAGGGTCTTACTCTGGGATTTTATCAGGCCTGATTGCAAGGGAGATAACTCTCTCTCAGGGGAGGCCTACAAACAAGGTACTCGGGAATCTGGTATGCATTGTGGAAAAACATAACTTCCAGTTGTGAAATGGTCTGAGTCACTCCTAGGGGGAAAATACAGTAATCAGATTTTCCCAGAATCTGACTCTTTATAAACTTTGTCCTTCTTTGCGCTGTCAGTTTCCTGAGGTCGTGGTGAAGGCTTGAACCTTTCAGGGTTTCCCCCTGTTTTTTTGCATTGAGCTGCATCAATTTTCATGAACTTAGATGTGAAAGAGCGACTGTCAGTAGCCAAGTGGTCTGAGGCATCAGAGAGTAATGGGGCAGAATGTAGGAAACATAGCAGCTAAATGAACTGTCAGTAGTTCAGGGACTTGAAGATACCTGCCAAATGGGCCTGTTTTTGTGATTTTTTTTTCGTTCCTCTGTGAAAACACACATACTTCTGCTCTCCAGAGTATTGTGTGGAAATGAGCCCCACAGCTGTACTTTCTTCATTGATGTGTTATTGCTTCCTGGTTTATAGTCCTGCAGTCTGATGATTTCACTGGTATCCTCCTATGTGGTATCTTGAATTTTGAATCTTGGGCTAATAAATTCCTTCCTACTATGGTACTCAGTTCCCTGTTTCTCACAGTCTTCTGTTGGGTATTCCTTATATTAGGAGACTTCTGTAACCACTTCGTTTTGCATACAAAATGAAGCATCTTGTCTTCACTTTGAATGGAAGATACTCTGTTACTGACTCAGTCCTTAGTCTGTATCTTTCATAGTTCTTTATGGGCTCTCTGGAGGATAACCTCCAAAATCTTTGCAGGATTTAGGGCGTGGATTTACAGTGATGTAATTACATTTTCTGTCTTCTTTCACTTTATTCTGTTTCTGTTTATACTGAAATGCAGCTGTAGTACTGTTGCTTTCTGACCACAGGTGAATTTTGGCAGCAGGTTTTTTTGAGGTAGAGGTGCTGTATTGCTCTGTTCCCTTTTGACATTCTCCACGCCTACAGCAGGTATAGCTGCTTCAGCTGCTTCAGTTCCTATTCTAAGTGCTTGGTTCAGTTCTCCCTCTCAATTCTGTTACAGGTGCCCATCTTTAGCAAAAAGGAAGAAGTCTTTGGTTATTTGGCAAAATACACTGTTCCAGTAATGAGAGCAGCATGGCTCATCAAAATGACTTGTGCCTATTATGCTGCCATCACGGAAACGAAGGTGAAAAAGCGTCATGTCATTGATCCCTTCATTGGTAAGCACTTTGTGTGAAGCACAGGGTTTGTCCATCACAGATGTCTCCTTCTCAGCCTGCTCTTGAGTAGTAAGAGCTAGCCTGGAAATCGATATAAACTTGTTTCCTGCTGATAAATCCTTGTAACATGTGTAACTGTCTGAAGAACAGGCCCACCTGTGAGAGTACACTGAAAATTAAATCTTAGTGGCCATAAATACTTCCTGGGAGCTTTTCTTTCTCCCTGTTAAGTTCTACTGAGCTCCTTTGGTGCCTAACCTGTTTTTTTCTTACCATACAAAGACTGTAAATTTGCAATTTAGTGATGACTGATAGCTACTTCCCAAGTGAGTATGTACATTTCCCAGAGAATTTTTGCTCCCTGTCTGTGCTTCCAATTTCATTAAGCATTACTTGATCCAACATTCTTTGCATCCTGGCCTGCTCCACATTGCTTGGTGTAGGAGAGTTCCCTTGCTGTGTTCTTGTTTCTTTGGGTTTCAACCTATGCACTATACTGGTTCTTTCCTGTTCCTGGTTGCCAGAGTGCTCACTGCTAACCTGTTTTCTCCAGAATGGACACAGATCATCACCAAGTACCTGTCAGAGCAGCTGCAGAAAATTGCAGAGTTCTACAGACAGCTTCCAGGGCAAGGCTGTGGTTCACCATCAGGACCAATGCCCCAAGAGGTGGAACAGGCTTTGAAGCAGTGGGACTACAATGAGAAACTGGCTATGTTCATGTTCCAGGTGAGGGACTGGCAGAGGCTGCTGGGTGGGTGCATAGCAGAGGAGGATGAGAGGAGTGGATGCCAAAGGATATATTTCTGCAAAATACTGTCTTTCTGTGAATAGACCACTAGGACTAGATGCAATTTTGAGCTCAGTAATAGGACAGGGGTAGCACAGAACTGTGAAAACTTTCAGAGTTATTTCCACTGTTGGAAAACAAGCTGCTGCTGCTCTGCCTTATCTCAGTGGAGGTTACTTCAATTTGTGTCCATTTGGTCTGCTTTTATCTGTGTGCAGGATGGCATGCTGGACCGGCATGAATTCCTGACATGGGTCCTCGAGTGCTTTGAGAAGATACGGTCAGGAGAGGATGAATTTCTGAAAATGCTCCTTCCTTTGCTGCTGCGGGTGAGAAATACACACTTAGCTTGCTTTAGGAGAGTGCTGACTTCTGCTTTGGTCATCTCCTTCCTATTGACTAAGTGGTTAATGAGTTATTTTGCACCAGTAACCATAGGGAGTGTCCCTCTGAGCATCCTTCTTAGCTCTTGCAAGGATGCCCTTTTAGTCCTGCTCTCTTCTGGTTTTTATTCTCCTTTATCCTTTTTTCCTGCACTGGACTTGGTAATCCCTGCCCATGTCACATCTGTGATACTTCTACTGATTGTGCACCAGTACATGGAAACTGCTTTTTTCTTTCTGTTACAAGAGATTCTGGGCACACCTTTGAAGCTCTGGGAAAGCTGGGTGTGGGTACATTTTTATACGTGAAGTCATTGCCAGAGAGCATTTCAAGGGTTTTTATGATGCTTAGTAGCCAGTGGGTGATCCATGATGGTAAGGAGCTCTCTATAAAAAAGGACTGCCTCTTCAAGGCAGTGTCACACAGCGTAGTACTTTGGGAAGGTTGGGGGTTTCTTCTTGTGTTTCTTGTGACAAGGATGTTTTCCCTTCCTTCCGTCTTCCCTGCAGTACTCTGGAGAGTTTGTGCAGTCTGCCTACCTGTCCAGACGTCTGGCCTACTTCTGCACCCGCAGGCTTGCTATGCAGCTGGATGGTGCTGGTGGGCACCCACCACACATCCTGTCTGCCCAGACAGGGAATGCTCTTCCTTCAACTCCCACTCCTCAGCCAGCTGCAGGGAATCCTCCTCCCAGCCCTTTCAGTGACTTACTACTGTGCCCCCAGCACCGGCCAGTGGTGTATGGGCTCAGCTGCATCCTTCAGGTAGGTTTAAGTGATGGTGATTCTGGGGTCAGCAGGGACAATTTACATTGTGTGTGCAGTCATCGAAAAATCATTACAGTCTGAGTCAGCAGCTTCCTAAGTATCAAACCATCCTTGCTGATGTGTCACAGAGCTTTTGTGTCAGACATCAGTGCTGTAGCAGTGCCCTTAACTGACTTGCATAAGAAAAATGGGCTGGAAAAAAGCATTTTGCTCAACTCACAGGTGCCTCGCATGGCTGGGAAAGCTTTACAAAAGAAGGGATGAGAAAGAAAGGTTTATTTCCCATTGTGTATGTCCATAGCAGGTTGTCATTTGGGAAAGGAAATTATGCCGGAAATGAAAGTGCTTTGTAATTTTGACAACTCTTAAAAACAAACATCCCCGCATCAGAAAAAAAGCTCCCACAGAACAAGAAAAAAAACCCCCACAACTGGACAGCACACACAAGAAACAGGCCCTCCCACTTTATGGAAGAATTTAATGGTTTAAGAGTGTCAGCAGGCTTTGAAAAGGAGCTACTCTAAACTCATAATTTTTATAAGTGGGATTGATTAAACCTTACACTGCAGTAAAAGGGCAAGGTTGCCAAAGCCTTATTGATAGATGTTTGAAGAAAGGTGCTGTTGTGACACGGTGTGATTCAGTCCTTACTATCCTTGTGTCAGAAAAAGATAGGCGAGTTCTGTTCAGTGTGTGCATTCATTCATGATTGTGTTTTTCTTCTTCAAGAGGAGAGTGGCTAGGTCAGGTGGGTCCATGCAGAAGGAGTGGAGATAGTTCCTTCCAGGGGAGAAAAGGCTTGTTAAAGCAGAGAAGGTTCCAGAGAGTGCAGGATGGAGCAGGAGTTGGAGAGGAAGAGAGCACAAAGCTTGGGAACCTGCTGCTCAAGAGAGAAACTTGATATGAAGGAGCCCTGACAGGATCAGCAAGCAGCCAGCCAGCTCTGAGAGAGAGAAAAAGAGAAAGAGGGAAATAAAATTCCAATTGTACAGTTGACTAGAAGTAAGGACCTTCTGCAAAGGTTAGAGAGCAATGTAGGGTTATCGGTAACCCCTTTGCATTCTTAATTGTTTGCTTTCTGTTGAGGTTCAGAGGGTTTTTATTTCTATTTTCTGTGTGATAAAACATGTCTTTAATGTAAATATCTTGTGTTTGGGGAGCTTACTCTAGAGAAAATAGATGAGCATATATGCCTCAGAGGTTTGGCTGATTTGGAGTTCAAGCACAACCTGCTTAAAAAGTTGACGTTGGTTAATGATGGTCTGATCTTTAGTATGTCTCAGTGGAAACAAGTGCATTTCTAGGAGTGCACATAATTAACCTTTGCTGAAATGTTCTCAAAATATGTAGATTCTTTGATTCGAGTGTCTAAAACAGCTTTGTGAGCCAGAAGATATAGGGGAATATTATAGGAATTGTTCAGTGAAGTTTTGTCTGTTTATGTGAGTATACAAGATCATAAAAGAATGAGAATGCATATAGCATGGTATTGTTACTATAATAATCACACTTGTGATTATCAAACAGTATGGTATAATTGGTTTGGTTCTGTTACCTCCTATTTCTTCTCAGACTGCACTCTTGATGAGAGTTTTTAGTCAATAATGTAAACGCTGCTTCTGGACCATGAGAGTTGGATTGTGCACTGGGGGTGTGAGTTTGTATGATCCAAAGGGTTTTTCAGAACTTAGAACAAAAATAACCCCACCCAATTAGTAAATATGTTGTATACAGGATAATGAATGCCTGGGCAATAGGATAAAGTAGTGGTTAGTTTTGTAGAAAGTGATGTAACTTAATTGTTTTGACCTTAATTTGCTCAGTGATACTGACTTTTCTGTCTGTTGCAGAGTATAATTTTGTGTTGCCCGAGTGCCCTTGTGTGGCATTATTCCTTGACTGATAGCAGGATAAAGACTGGCTCTCCACTGGACCACTTGCCTATAGCCCCATCCAACTTGCCTATGCCAGGGGGGAATTCAGCCTTTACACAGCAGGTGAGCAGCCTTCAGAAAAGGGAGCTCTTGTGGTTTGGGATAACAGCTGTTAGCTCTTTCAGAATTTTCTTTTCATGTTGTGTGATAAGCAGATCTGGAGGTGCTGTCTCGCTCCCAAGGAATTAAGTGCTCTCATTCTGCTGTAAGCCAGACAGTGATGTCCTTGGAAGATGGGCAAAAATCTAGCCTGAAGTAGAATTGCTTGCTGTCAGTGTCTTTTATTTTCTAATAATTTTGTTCACAGGACTTCTAAGGCATCCTTTTGTATGTTTACACAAGTCCATTGTTTCTAGGTTCGGGCAAAGCTGCGTGAAATTGAGCAGCAGATTAAGGAACGCGGCCAGGCTGTGGAGGTTCGCTGGTCATTTGACAAGTGCCAAGAAACCACAGCAGGTAACTTGCTGTAGCTTAAAGTTTCTCTCCCCCTGATCCATGTGCTACTCTGACAAAATTCCTGTCTGGCTATTCTTTTTGATTTTTTCCTATTTACTACGGTACATATTTACTATCAGCAGTAAGACATGTCTCTTTTTCTTTACAGTGCAAAATCTTATAAGGATCCATTTCTCCAGATATAGGGGGAGTTTCTGTTACTGGAAGCAGGAAATATGTACCAGGGAACTATATTCTTGTCTACGTGCCATGCTCTGATGCTTTCCCCTAAAATCTGCTGTTGGCCACAGTGAAAGTTGGGATATTAAGATGAGTGGACCCTTGCCTGACTGGTACAGCTTTCCTTGGGCAATGTGCCGAAGCAATGAGCTCACAGAAACTTCTCATAGAATCATAGAATGGTTTGGGTTGGAAGGGACCTTAAAAATTAAATAGTCTCAATTTCCCTGCTATGGATAGGGACACCTTCCCCTAGATCTGGTTGCTCAGGGCCCATCCAGCCTGGCCTTGAACACTTCCAGGAGTGGACCATCCACAATTTCTCTGGGCAATCTGTCCCACTGCTTCACCACCCTCAGAGGGAAGAATTCCAAACATCTAGTCTGAGTCTATCTTTTTTCAGTTTAAAGCCATTCCCCTTTGTCCTGCCCTTGTAAAAAGTTCCTCTCAAGCTTTCTTGTAAGCTCCCTTAGTATGAAAGGTGACAGGTCACCCTAGAGCCTTTTCTTCAGGCTGAACAATCCCAACTCTTCCAACCTTTCCTCCTAGGAGAGGTCTTCCATCCCTCTAATCATCTTCATGGCCTCCCCTGGATTCCCTCCAGCAGGTCCTCGTCCTTCCTGTGCTGGGGACCCCAGAGCTGGAGGCAGCACTGCAGGTGGGGTCTCACCAGAGTGCAGCAGAGGGGCAGAATCCCCTCCCTGCCCTGCTGCCCCCAGGGCTTTTGCTGCAGCCCAGGACACACTTGGCTTTCTGGGCTGGGAGTGCACATGGCTGGGTCATGTCCAGCCTCTCCTCCACCAGCATCCCCCCAAGTCCTTCTCTGCAGGACTGCTTTCCATCTGTTCATCCCCCATCCTGGACTGATACCAGGGTTGTCCTGCCCCAGGTGTGGCACCTTGTACTTGGCTTTGTTGAATCTCATGGGATTCCCATGGGCCACTGCTCAAGCTTGTCCAGGTCCCTCTGGGTGTCATCATCCTTCAGGAGTGTCAACCAAACCGCTCGGCTTGGTGTCGTCCACAGACTTGCTTGATCTTTGTCTATGTCACCACTCCTCGCTGATGTCCTTTGGGACTCTGAGCCTTTGACCACTACTCTCTGGATGTGACTGTCCATCCAGTTTCTCATATCCTGAACAGTCCAGTGTGTCTGGTGCTGTGTAGGCCTTCCCACTGTCAGGAAACCTCAGTATTTTGGCAGCGACACCAGCCATGGAGCCCTGTATTAACAGACTGGGCCCATCTGTTTCTTCCAGTGTCATTGCCTGTAACTGGAAAGATAGAAGAGCAAGTAACCTGTGTTCCAGAATCCTTTGCTAATGATCAGTCCCAAGGTCCTGAAGTCCCTTTTGATTATCTTTGGGCAAAACTTGTGACTTCATCTCTTTCTGTGTGGGAGACCAGTAACTGGTACAGTCTGAGGACTGTACCAGGCTAGGAAGTTGCGTGATTTCATATCCTTAACCTGGGCCCCAGGAATGCATCAGACTTTGCCCTTAGAGAAGGGTCATCTGGCATTTGGATAAAGGGCCCAAACCCTCTGTTCTGCTTAGGAGAGAATCACCTACAGCTACAACCCATCTTTTTTTCCTTGTGGAACTGGTGTAGGTCTTTCTAACCTCGGCTGACCTTGGCAACACATCTGGTGTTGCTCTAGAGTCTGTTGTACCAGGTGCCAAATACACATTTCTCTTCTCTGTTCTCTTCTAGGTTTCACTATTGGCCGTGTCTTGCATACCTTAGAAGTTCTGGACAGTCACAGCTTTGAAAGATCTGACTTCAGCAACTCTTTGGATTCCTTATATAACAGGATATTTGGGCTGGGTCCGACCAAAGACAGTCATGAGGTGCTCTGGGACTTTGCTGCTGGGCCCTGGTCTTGGTTGTGGCTGTGTTCTTGTTTATATCTCACTTGTTACTGTCCTGTGTATGCAGAAAGCTGACTAGGTAGTGGCCTTTGCCCAAGAGACATGATCTCCATTGAAAAGGATTTCATGCAGCCTTGTTAGGGAAGTACTCAAATGAGAAGGGGGATTCTGTGCTCTAGAAAGTCCAACAAATGCGTGTAAGCTTGAGAGAGTTCACTGATAAAAGACTTCAGTCTGCATACCAGATTGGTACTAAGGATTGGTGTCAGTCAGTACTAGCCTGGTCACATTTTGGGCTGGCTGCTTATTCCTGGGAGCTCACAGTTCAGGTTGCTCTTAGCCTGGGAGGCAATGTATTTATGATGTGTAGGGTCCCAGTGCATCCACTACTGCCTTGGTTCCTGGAAATGAGCTGCAGGACTGGCTGTTTGTATACTTCTTATGAAGGTCTCAAGAAGTTGTGTTTTACTCAGTGCTGTGATTAGCACTCTGTAGATGTGCTGCTGGAAGAGAGATGATTTTCTGAAGCAGACTCAGTCTGGAGATTTGTCAGGGGCTGTGGAACTCATGTTGCAAAATGGAGTCAAAGCAGGAGGGCTCTAGCTTGACATCTGTCCTCTCTGTTAGGAGGAGGGGCACATAGCAGTCTTCTGGCTCTGTTCTAGGGAGAGCAGACCCACTGTCGTATCTGCTCTCCTCTTCTTGGCTCAGGTTCTCACTGCAGTGCTTGTATTCCCCCAGATCTCCCCAGATGATGATGCGGTGGTGGCCTTGCTGTGTGAATGGGCTGTCAGCTACAAACGCTCTGGGCGCCACAGGGCCATGGTTGTGGCCAAACTCCTGGAAAAGCGTCAAGCAGAGATTGAGGCTGAGGTAGGTCCTTATTCCTGGAAGGCTGGGAGCACTAAAGGAGAGCAGAAGGTAACCCTAGTTCAGATTACACCGACAGGCAAAGGCTGATCAGCACAGTGCCTCTTGTCACTGGTGCTGCTAATTATGGCATTTGCTCCATCTGACCCAATGTAGGTCATAAATGAGCCTGTGGGATGGTGCATATCCCATTTCTTGGATACATTTGAGGACAGCTGATTGCAGTGTGGAAGCGCTGACATACTTGGAGACTGTGAAGTAGCTTACAGAACCCTGTGTGGTGGCTTGTTTATATGAGCAAGATGAAAAAAGAAGTCTTCAAGAGAATTTTTCTGAGATGTATGGATAGGAAGTTTCTCCTCTGTGTCAGCAGTTGGTACTTTTTCTGTTTCTGCAGAGATGTGGGGATTCTGAAGTCGTGGATGAGAAGGGCTCCATCTCCTCAGGCTCTCTCTCAGCAGCCAGCGCTCCTGTCTTTCAGGATGTCCTTATGCAATTTCTTGACACTCAAGCTCCTATGCTAAGTATGTAAATAAGAACTTGTGGTCTCCCAGTTTTTAGCTTTCCCTCTGTTGCAAACTTGGAGTTTGTGTGCGGTTCTCTTGTGTGTAGGTTTTGGGTGTATCTAAATTCTCTATCTGGCTTCCTTGCAATTCAGAGCTTACCTTGGAGAGGAAGGAAAAGCAGTTTGCAGGACCAGATGACAGAAGGATGATGCAGAGGCACTTCTGTTAACAGAGCATTGAGCAAGGATAAATGAGTTGAGCTTAATCAGAAATTACTTCAGGCTGAGAACTAGAGGAAGGTTTTTAATTGGTGACAAGAGCTCTGGGTCTCGGTGGAAGTTCTGCAGACAGGTTAAGGGGGATAGGGTAACAGGTCTGAATGATGCAGGCAGCTGTTTGTACACCCAGGAATAGCACTTCCAGGCTGAAGTCCAGTGCCTTTGGGCTGTGACACTGGAGAGCTTTTGACTTACTTAATTGCTAATATTTGAAACTGGACTTTCTGCTTTTGGTCCCTGCTGTAATCTCAGAACTGTGTATCAGTCACTGTGTTGACATGTCAGGAAATGCTTTCTCTTGCCCTAGGTTAGGTGGCTGGTGTTGCTTACAGTGGTGCAGAACTACTCTGATAGCCCTGACTGTCTGTGTTGTCCTTTCAGCTGATCCTGGGAAGGAAAATGAGAAGGTGGAGTTCTTTAATCTGGTGCTGCTGTTCTGTGAGCTAATCCGACATGATGTCTTCTCCCACAACATCTACATGTGCACGCTTATCTCCCGGGGTGATCTTGCCATGGATTCTCATGGGCCTCGTCCTCCCTCACCCTTTGATGACCCTGCTGAGGAACATGACAGGAAGGAGACAGAGGGAAGCAGTGGCATCAAGCTGGAGGTGAGAGCATGAGCACCATGGCCCTCCTGTACATCTCGGTGTTGTGCTTGCCTGTTTTTACTAGCTTTGCAGCCTTCTTGCTATTACTTGCTGGAGGATGTACCACTGACTCCTGCTCTTCCTTCCCCCAACCTATTTCCTTAGCATTTCAATTTAAGGTTATGTTCTAAGTGACTGGAAAATGACCTGCAGATTGCAGAAGGGTAGATAGGAAAATCTTGCATGGCTTGAAATGGAGCAGGATATCATTAGGTGCTGTGTGAGGCCTGTCCATGATATTTGAGGTGTATCAGGCTCCAGCTTGCCAGGTACTATGGGTGTGCTGGCATATTGCTGTCACTGTCCAACATGGACATCAATGCTGTAGTCAACAAACATTTTCTTGTTCCCTGATGCACCACTGAGATGTAAAGCTGCTCTGTCTGTTCCCAGGACACAGGTCTTTCAGAGCCCATGGACATTGACCACAACCCCAGCATGCTCTTTGATGACATGGAAAAGACAGACTTCTCGGTACGTTCCAGTATTTCCTACATGTTACTCAGTAAGTCGGGTCATTGTGTTGTAGGCAGCCCAGAAAGCAGCATGTGCCTTGCTTTTGTGTATCTGCTGGAAGAGGCTGGGTTGGAAGGCAGTTGACACTGTAAAAGGCCCATATAACCTATTTATGTAGGTTGGTGTTCATCAGAGTAGAGTGAATCCCAGTCATTCCTGGGACCTCTTGTGCTCTGGCTGCTGGCAGCCCACTGTTTGGGCAGGGTAGGAAGTGGGCTGCTTGGAAGTGGATGGGAAATGAGTGACCATGATGGCACCAGATTGGGAGTGACCAGTTGCAGAGGTTTTCTTGATCCTGGGAGAAGACACTAGTCTGCTTTCATCCTACTGTGTGGCCTTCAGTACTTCTTCGGGTTTACAGTTCTTCATATCTGTGGGCATAGTTCATGGTAGCAGAACATTTTGAAGCACTTAGTAGTAAAATTAATTTGTGGTGCTTGAAAAATGCTTGAGTACCTACATCTATCCAGCCATTTTTGACCTTTCAAGGTACATGTCAGGCAAGTGTGATGTAAAGCTATATGCTTTCCCAGGATCCTCACTTCTTCTGTGAAAGGGCTTGTTCCCAAAAATGTATGCCATGAATTTATTGCTCCTATTGTGTTAATTCCTTTTGTGTTTGACTTAATATACAAAATGGACCAGAAGCAAAAATAGGAATAGTCTCTTAGCACGTTACCTTGTTATTGCCTTAAGAACTGGCTGTTTTTCCAACCTTTCCTTTTCCTGCTCCTTTTTAGGCCTGAGCAGATGTACATTCCTTCAGCAATCTTTACTGTTGCATGACCATGTTCCCTAACTACTTCTTGTTCTTATATCTCCCCAGATGTTTTCTCCACCAATGCATTGTGAATCTAAAGCCAGCCCTTCCCCTGAAAAGCCAGATCCTGAAAAGGAAGCGAAGACTCTGCTGAAGGATAAGTCTGTGGAAGGAATGCTAGCATCCCTGTATGACCAGCCTCGGCACATCCAGTATGCAACACACTTCCCTATTCCTCAGGTACGAGACCTGCTCCTACCTGCTCCCCTGTTGCTGCCTTGTGCACTGGTCATGAGGCTGCTGTCTTTCCCTACTGTGGCTGAGTAAGGGGCAGTCCTGCTTTTCTAAATGACTTCTTGCTTACTCCCAGAGAAGCTTCTGAGATGAAGGTTTTATTTTTCTTTCAGAGATCCAGATGTGAAGCAAGATTAAAGCATTTGGCATTGTAGTTGCTTATGCAGTTGTCTCTTTTGGTTCCCCAGGAGGAGTCATGCAGTCATGAGTGTAACCAAAGGCTGGTAGTTCTTTTTGGGGTTGGAAAACAACGGGATGATGCTCGGCATACAATCAAGAAAATAACTAAAGACATTCTAAAAGTCTTAAACAGAAAGAGCACTGCAGAGACAGGTTAGTAGAGCTTGAGACACTCCTTTCTGAAGTTAAAACATCTTTCCAGTTGGCTGACTCCCTTGTCTGGAGTCTCACAGTGAAAGGATTTTACACAATCTACGGTGTCTGGTAAGAGGTACTAGAGAATGGGTATGGAATGGTGCTCTGTTTTCAAACAAACTGGTAAGTAAAACAATTGGCTTCCTCCTGGCAATGTCTGCTTAATTAACTTGTCTTCAGAAGAGAATGGAGTCATACAAGGTTGAGAGTAAGACCCTGGCCAAAACTTCGGCTTTTCAGATTTTATTTTATTTATTCTTGCATTTAGATCCTTGCACAAGAGGCAGAAAATACTTTGCCAATGCACATTTGACAAACACTTTGCTGAACATATCATGCTGTTACGTTTCAGACACGTGCTAAATGCATAGGATAGGAAATCTGGATAGCTAGGTCAAAATCAACAGAAAGCCTCTGATGTCCAACAGCTGGAAATCTGGCTACCATTTTTCTTTCTTAGTCTGATGCCTGAAAGGCAGCTTAAAATGTGGTAGGACGATGATGCTCTAAGAGGTGGAGTGCTCTGACAAAGAAACTTCTGTGGCTGAGCATCTCCAGTCCAGAATACCTGTTCTCATCAGGGAATAGGTATATCTCCAAATCATAGGTATATCAGGGAATAGGTATATCTCTAAATCAGAACGATACTCCAAGGAGTACTTTCATTTGGGATAAACTAGATGTTAGCCCTACTGTCATTCTTAGGTAAGGAATTCCTTAATTTTTTTTGGAGTTTTTTTCAATTCAAGATAGGTCTTATCAACTTAAGGTCTAGGACTCAGGCGCTATGCCTGTGCTCCATGACAGGGACTTATCTTGCTGAGAAACTGTCAGAAACTGATGGCTGATGTTTGATCCTCTGGTGAGGAAAACAGCCTATTACTGTTTTCTGATCTTCAACTTTGGTAGGTGGGGAGGAAGGCCAGAAGAGGAAAAAGAGCAAGCCGGAAGCCTTCCCAACAGCTGAAGATATCTTTGCAAAGTTCCAGCACCTTTCTCACTTTGATCAGCACCAAGTCACATCTCAGGTATGAAAATTTCAAAACTGCTGTCCTTCTTTGGCCCTGACTGTGTCTCTTTGTGTTACTGAGCAGCTTCCTGGACAGAAGAAAGGAGGTGAGCCTGCTGAGGGACTTCTGAAAGGGGAGATAGACTTTGTGTTGTCTTGCACTTGCAGGTATCTCGTAATGTCTTGGAACAGATCACCAGCTTTGCTTTGGGAATGTCATACCACCTGCCTCTGGTACAGCATGTGCAGTTCATATTTGACTTGATGGAATATTCACTCAATATCAGTGGTCTTATCGACTTTGCCATCCAGGTAAGGGCCGTGTGCTCACATGCTTCCCGGGGAGGGATTAATCCACCTGAGAGGCAGCAGATCTGTGCTGTGATCTGTGCTGTGACAGTTGGCCTGCTCTGGTCATCACTGGTGACCCCCTGACCTCTGTCATGGAGGTGGTCATATTATGTGGTCATTGTGATGCTTCTGGGCTGCAGAGCTGTTAGGAATAGGTTGTGTGTGGCAGACAGTCTTGCATATTATGTTCTAAAGATTATTCTTCCAAAGCATTTGGACTTGTCTCCAAAGGACTTCCATTGCATATCTGTCCCTGGTTGCAGCAGGCCCTTGTTCTAAATGAGAAGGGGATTGTCTGTCCCTGGCACCTTGCCTACCTTACTCCCCTGGAAAGATCCTTGGCACATGGCAGCTCAAGCTGCCTTCTGGATCCTGCTAAAATCCTGTTGCTGTTTCTGCAGCCTGTACCAGGCATCTCTTGAATCCTGGCTGATGGAATTGTGGCTGTTAGCCTGGAAAGGATATCAGAGTGAGATTTATGCAATACAGAACTACCAAACAGCTGCTTGATATTGCCTGTCCCAATCACCCTCTGATACCCAAGCCCTGACAGCCCCTTGTACTGCCTGAGTACCATTTGTACCAACGGTTCTGGGGTACATCCCTAAGCAGAAAGTGCCTGGCAGTGCCTTTCCTGGCAGGTCCTGTAGGCTGTGGGTTTGGTGTGCCTCCTCCCTTTCTGACCGTACCTTACCCCTGTGGCTGTTGAAGGGTTTTTCTGTCATTGGGTGCAGTTGCTGAATGAACTGAGCGTGGTGGAGGCAGAACTGCTGTTGAAGTCCTCCGACCTTGTTGGCAGCTATACCACCAGCTTGTGCCTGTGCATCGTGGCTGTGCTGCGGCACTACCACTCCTGCCTTATCCTGAACCAGGACCAGATGGCTCAGGTCTTTGAAGGGTAAGGGCATCTCTCCCTCACAGTGTGTAAGGAAGCAGTGTATATTCTGGGGGCTCATAAGGGGCAGGGACATCTATATCCTACCTAAAAGGCAGCTACTTGGTGCCTCAGGGTTCAGCTCACTTCTTTTGTCTCTCTGCAGCCTGTGTGGGGTGGTGAAACATGGCATGAACCGCTCGGATGGCTCCTCAGCAGAGCGCTGTATCCTGGCCTATCTCTACGACCTGTATACCTCCTGCAGTCACCTCAAAAGTAAATTTGGGGAGCTCTTTAGGTGAGTCTGATGCAGCTGAGATGCAATGGGTACTGCCCACTATAGCACCTTGACTTAAACTTTGCTTCTGATCTTGTTTGATGGGATTGCCCAAGACTGGAGACCCTCTCAGTGATTCAGTGGATAATCTTGACTCTTTAAGTAATCATCTTTTGGTAAATTACCTCAGTAGTCCTTTGCTCCTCCACAGGTCTGTACCTACCTCAGTTGTGGAGGATAGTTGTAGACAGTTTTGTTCCTGCTAAACTGATGACTGAGCAGATCATATTAAAGGTGGTTCTCTGTTCCCTAATACTCCTTGAGCTGTTTCTGAGCCTGCTCTGCTTAGTTCTGGGTTTGCTCCTGTGCTACTTTGCACTCCTTTTTCTGCTTCTGTTGGCTGTTTGGGTTCTGCTGTGCTGATGTTGCCCCCAGGTTCTGTTCCATGGGCTTCCTTTATGCTGTGACCTCCTGTCCTTTGTGGTTCTTTCCTTGGGAACTGTCCCTCCACTACCTTTAGTAGCCACCCAAAGATGGAGTCCACAGATCTCTGAGGCTTTGTGCTTACCTGATCCTGTGAAGGGGTAATTCTCCTGACAGCCCTGTTTTGCAGTACAATGCTTCACTTTGTCTTGTCTCTCAGCCCCTGCTCCTTATTAAGGTTTCCAGTGCAGGTGTGTTGTGGGGACATCTGAGCCTTGGTGTTACCCTCGAGTGAGGCTCTGTGAGAATGGCTTTTGCCTTGATATCAGCTGACCAAATTCCTGGCTACAGAGAGCATGGGAAATCTCTCTCTGGACTGAATTGAGAGCAGGAGGGATTGCTGTTGTCATAGTTTGTCATACTGGAGTCTAACTGAATTCCCAAAAGCTGCTCAGCAAAACTTCAAAGTAAATGGCCACAGATAAAAGGGTATATCCCCTAGCAGGCAAAAAATAAGTTAGAGATTGAAACAAGGAGTGGAAGGACTGGCTGAGGAGTTCCAAAGAACTCTGCTAATGCTTGTGCTGTTTTCTGCCTTAGAAGTGTGAGTGGTGATATCAAAACTTTTCATATAACTGTTACTTAGCATATAATAGAAGTTGGCTGCAGGATTTTGTAGTAGGGTGCATTGATGGTGACCAGGTGATAAACTGGCAGATGAAGTTCAGTGTTGTTAAACACAGAATAATGCACATAGGATTATCTTTGTTCCTTTCTAAATTCTGTGTGGTGGTAGATATATTCTACTGGTTGAATATAGGATCTTTGAGCTGTAACAAATACATAATTGAAAATGTCATTATAGGGTACAGTAGCAGTCAGAAAGCAAATGAAATGTTAAGTATTCTTTGGAAATGAATGGAGAAGAGAACAAACAACATCATTAGACCCCTGTTTATGTCATGGTACAACTGTGCTTTGTGGTTTGGGGCAGCAAACTCCAAAAAGCATGTAGTGGATTTAGGCCCAAAGGAAGGCGAGTGCATAAATTACCAGAGGTTTGGAGTTACTTATGAGGAGCAGAATCTCCTCCCCACAGAAGAGGAGTACAGATAGAAATTTTGTCAAGTTCTGGTTGATGTGGAAAATAAACTGAAAGTTTACCATTTCTTAGAATGCAAGCACAGAAACGAATAAATAGAAAATAACAAATGTCTTTATTGGTACACAGTGATCTTGAGTTTCAGCATGTTCTTGCCCAGAGAGGGTTTGTCTTTGCTCACTAGAGTTCAGTGACCACTTAATTTTTTGTGTATTAATCTCTTTTCTGTTCTGTTTAGTGACTTCTGCTCCAAGGTGAAGAACACAATCTATTGCAATGTTGAGCCATCTGACTCCAACATGCTATGGGAACCAGAGTTCATGATTGACACTATTGAAAATCCATCTGCACATAACTTTACATACACCAACCTGGGCAAGAGCCTCAATGAAAACCCAGCCAACCGCTACAGTTTCGTCTGTAATGCACTAATGCACGTGTGTGTGGGACACCACGATCCAGACAGGTGAGAGACAGAGCGTTCATGGTTCTGCTGAGAAAGGAAATGCTTTAGGTGAGGGTAAGGAAGCCAGTAGCCATATCTTGGTTGTCTTGGGGTATGAAGAAGGAGGAGCCAAGGCTGGGGTCCCTTAGAAAATCGCTGACCTGATGGCATGCATGAGTAGCAAAGCTGACCCTCTGCTTTTTTCATTATTTATTTAACAGGGTGAACGACATTGCTATCCTGTGTGCTGAGCTAACTGGCTACTGCAAGTCTCTAAGTGCCGAGTGGCTGGGTGTGCTCAAAGCTTTGTGCTGTTCCTCCAATAATGGGACCTGTGGCTTCAATGATCTCCTCTGCAATGTTGATGCAAGTGCAAACATTCAAAAGGGGAAAAGGAATTGAAGCAGGAGTGGAGGGATCCCTTGGGAGAAGGCAAAAGTGAACAAGGGATGGAGGCTTTGTCTTCTGAGGGCAGGGAAAAGCCTTTGAACACTGGGGGCTGCTGTTGGTGTTTGTTGCAGCCTGGGCAGACCATGGACATAGACCAGGGGTTATGGGCCCTTCTGCCCCCCAGCTCCTAGGAATTGCTGACAGAGGGAATGAGGTAGAGGCTGTTTGGATCACTGATTGCTCTCCTCTCTTTCAGGTCAGTGACTTATCTTTCCACGATTCCTTGGCCACCTTTGTTGCCATTCTCATTGCCCGGCAGTGCTTGCTGCTGGAGGACCTGATTCGCTGTGCTGCTATCCCCTCACTCCTCAATGCTGGTAGGTGCATCCCTGCACAGACCTGTCTGACTCAGTTCTGACCCAAAGGCCTGTGCTCAATGGATACTTGGTGAACCCCACAGTTGTGAAACATGCCTCCACTACTTCTTTTATACTTAATAACTGAATATGATGCTTTAGAGAAATTCTGGCCTTTTGATTTCTGCCAAAAACTGATTGTGCTAAGGTTTTTCACTGCCCTGCTCTCTCGAGTTTGTGTGCAAGCTGAAATAAGCATGTAGAGGTGTTACCAGCCTCCCTGTGTCACCATTGTACTCAGCTCTGAACTCCAGCAGTATGCCTCCCACTGATAATGCTGTTCAGCTTAGCATTTTGGCTAGAGCAGCCAGCTGGGCTTACAGCACCTGTGCCGCTGCCTTACTCTGCTACCAGCGTTCCTATCTCTGCTCTGGGGATTGCAACATCCAGACTCTTGACAGGGTGGAGTTAGAAAGATGGAGCCAGCAGAATGCAGTGAATGTCACTGGGGATAATACAGATGGATTTGCTCACTTGCATGTTAATTGCTGCACATGCTCCATATTTGTAAATACAATAAGGCTGCTGCAGCTTCTCGTCTGGCTGCTCCAGGGCAGTGCACTATGAATAGCTTTTGGATTGAGAGTCAGCTGTCCTGGTGCTTAAGAAATCTCAGTTGTCTGTTTTCTTTACATAGCCTGCAGTGAACAGGACTCAGAACCAGGAGCCCGTCTGACCTGTCGGATTTTACTCCATCTGTTTAAGACTCCACAGCTGAACCCATGCCAGCAAGATGGCAGTAAGTGAATGAAGCTAGAGAATTGTGAAAGTACTGAGGCTCTTGCACCCCAAGAAGAGAGATACGAGACCTTATGGGTAGAGATAACCTGCTTGCTTTGAATAAAGCAGGCAAAGCCTGATGCACTGCTTTCTTCATAGGACAAAGAACAGTATCCTTCCATTTATGTTACTCCATGGTAGCTAGGCTTTGGGGAGAAGGTTCTTGGAGGCAGGAAACCAGCCAGTAGAGGTGGCCTTGCTGTCACTAAGCCATTAGAGTAATGATCACTTCTTCTTTTATGTCTTGAGCTTTGTATAGCCTCTTAACTTGGTGCCAGAAGCTGCTGTTTTACAGCACTCCTTTTTTGTGTGATGATGGAAACATTCCAGGAAGCTCTGTTCTTGGCTTCTCACCAGTATCCTCATAGCTCAGATCTCTAAATCCAGTCTGTATTCTAGGTCTAGGATACTGTTGGAGCTTGGAGTTCATGACACAAGCTCTGCACCCCATTTGGATTTCATGGTTCAGTTGTCACAATGTGATTGGCACTGTGCTTCTTGAAACTTAATTAAATGGACCCCATGTTAGAGTTGAGAAAGGAACTGGCCTCGGGATTCTCTGAGCTGAATTTTATGGTACTTGCTGGCACATAATTCAGGCAGCTCTGGAGCCCGTGCCTTTCTCTCTTGCTGAGCATTGCCTTTCCCCTTTGTCCTCTTTGCAGACAAACCCACTGTGGGAATCCGCTCTTCCTGTGACCGTCACTTACTGGCAGCTTCCCAGAATCGCATTGTGGATGGAGCAGTCTTTGCAGTGCTGAAGGCTGTCTTTGTTCTGGGTGTGTACCTGTGTTATCCTGAACCCATAAGCATGTTTTTCATGGGAGTGGGAGAAAGGCACTACACTGTATGTGCTGGCTGTACAGAAGGCCAGAGGAGATCTGTTCTGGTGAATATGTGGCTTGCCTGTAGCTGTAAGCATTCTTTGAGTCTCTTGTCTGCAGAGAGATTACTGATCCCAGGGAGACATTACAGAATTTTCAGAAGTTTTTTGAGTCAGGCTTTGTGGTTAAGTTGTTGATTACGTGACACTTGTGCTTTCCTTTTAGGAGATGCAGAACTGAAAGGTTCTGGCTTTTCCCACCCTGGAGGTGTTGATGATATCATGGATGATGAGCTGGGCACCAGGAAGGCTGGTGGCCGGGTAGTAACTGTAGAAACAGCTAGCTTGGACATTTATGCCAAATATGTACTGAGGAGTATATGTCAACAGGTGAGTCTGTCCCATCTCTAAGTTTGTCCTTATCCCTTCTACAGACACATATCCCATATGCCTTTCTTCAGGTTGGGTTTGGCAGGTATTTCTTTGAAAGATTAGTGAAGAACCTGCAGTGTTTCTGTCATGTGACCATACTGAGGATTGCTCACTGTTAGCAAAACACAGAGACAAGGAGTACTCAAGAATTAGGGGTTGCAGTGTGCAGGGACTGCATCCCCTTTGCTTTGGCAGTAGTGCAGGGCTCGTGTCCAAGGAGGGGAGTGCTGGGAGTGGTATGCTGAGATGTGTGCTGAAGGCGAAGAAGATCAGCACGATAAAGACAGTTTATTGAAATGATAAATGGTGTCTTTCAGAATGCAATTTCAGTGTTGTTTGCAGCTAGGCTGTTAATGTATCCCTGGGCTTTGCATTGCTCTCTTTAGTTAATTAAAACAACAACAACAAAAGTCTTTTGCTAAGCTTAATCTGACAGCATATTTCTTTGCCTTTGTGGAAAATTGACACTTGAGGAGCTGAGACCTGGATAACAAGGTTGCAGAGTGGAGTGGATGTTACAATGCTGTATGAAAATGGATGTTAAAGGGTATCCTTAGCCTTGGTTATGAGTTAATTCTCTCAGCAGGAAAGACGTGGTGTTACAATCTGAAACCTGTATTTTATACTATTAATGTGTAAACCCACCATTAGTGCTGTGTGTTTTCCTCATGCTATTATTTATTAATTGGCTCACTGCATAGTAATGTTACCAGCTTACCAAAAAAGAATTGGAACCACCTATTTTTAAGTATAAATTCAACATTCTTGATGTCACTGAAACCTGACTAGCATTTACAGAAGTAGATTTTCCCTTGCTGATCAAAGTCTATATAGGAAGGACTTGAAGTAAGTAAAAGTGTTTGTGCACAGCAGGGAGCAGCAGTGTCAGGTATCCCTGCTCATACCAGTTGTTGGCAGCATTGGTTATGTAGGAGTGAGCATTCCAGTAGATAACCATGAGTTACCACCAAATTGGCTTCCTGCAGCTGTAAAGGGCTGATAAAATGCTGTGTTTAATATTAGCACCTCCACTGTGAGCAGTGAACTTGCACTATCAATGCCTTAAATTGTAGGTTCTGATTTCTCAATCTCAGGTTCAGGTATCTATTTTATAATAGATTTCATTGTGAGGGGATGGAGAAAAGGAGCAGATTATAATTAACTTAAATGTTTCTTCATGGACTCATAGAATGGTTTGGGTTGGAATGGACCTTAAAGGTCATGGGCAGGGACATGTTCACTATACTGGGTTGCTCAGGGCCCCATCCAACTTGGTCTTAAACACTCCCAGGGATGGGGCATCCACAGGTTCTCTGGGCAACCTGTTCCAGTTCCCACCTCTGAAACCTGTCCATGTCCCTCTGGATGGCATCCCTTCCCTCCAGCATGTCTTTCTTTCTTGTTTATACCAATAAAGTGGATTGGAAATGAAGTCTGAGTTCTTGTAAAGAAGCAGAGCAAGTGATAAAAAGACCCTTCCCAAGGATATGTGTATTACATAGGCAAGAAAGAGAAGCTTATAATCAAGAGATTATGATGTAGCAATACTGAAGAGGGGAAATATAACAGGCATTAGAGAGGTCACTAAATCTCATGTGTTGGCAAAGTGCAGACTTCATCTGGAGTGAAGATAATGATCTAAGCTGTGGTTTCATGAGGATTTCAAACCAGAGTTTTTTCAAACCAGTTTGATCTTTGCAGTCGGTGCTTCGGTGCTTAGAGTGCTGCCCACTCTAGAAAGGGCCTTTGCAACTTTCTAGGCTTAGCATCAGCACCTGTGCATAATGAACTGGATCCTCTTCATCTCTTCTTTTGTTGTCACTTCTCAGTGGAACAATTCTCTGATCAGGCTTGCTTTGCAGATGCAGAAGTGCTTATATAGCAGTCCTCTGTTGATTTTAATTTAACGAATTTGCCTAATTTTAAATATGAAAAATTTCTGCACTAACAAATGCTGCTGGTTAACTGTAAATGGAGTGAAGTGTCTACCTCATGTTTGGAAGCTGCTGCCCTTATTATTATCATACATTTAGGGAGCATCAACTGAAATTGAGAGGCTGACAGTAATAGTTTTGTCTGCCTTCTCATGACATGTGGCTTGCGTCCAGTCAGTTATTTTCCTTTCCAGAGTCTGAGATGTAAAGTAATTGGTTTTTACTAAGTATGGCAGTGTGTTTTCCATCACTATTTGAGAATTAAGGGGTGTGCTTTTCCCCAAGACATGTTCTGGTTCAATGCTGGCTGCAACCCTGAGTTACCTAATTTAGGACAGCTCTGGAGCTTTGTTGTGCTGGAAATACACCAAACAATTTTAAGTGATCCCTTCTGATCTTCTGACCCCAAGTGGCAGCGTTGATGGAGCCTGGACGTGGTAGTGACTGTGTACTGTTAAATCACACCAATATTTTCTCAAAAGAAAGAGCAACTACTGTGTTTCATTACTGCTGACTTGTCAAAGTTTGTTTCCTCTGTTCCGATTGCTGTGCTGTGCCTGACGCCTGCTGAATCAGGATAGTATAGTTCATGAAGAGAAATGATTATCAGGCATAACTGCATACTAATAAGGCTTTTATGATTTTGATGTGTTCCATGCATCTCTCTGAGACTGAAAGCAGGGGCGTTGGTTTGGAATCAGACATCAGTTTGACTGCGCTGACTCTGCCTTCGTCTTGCAGGAGTGGGTAGGAGAACGATGTCTGAAGTCCCTCTGTGAAGACAGCAATGACTTGCAGGATCCTGTCCTGAGCAGCACACAGGCCCAGAGGCTCATGCAGCTGATTTGTTATCCACACCGGCTCCTGGACAATGAGGAGGGAGAAAATCCTCAGCGGCAGAGGATTAAACGCATCTTGCAGGTGCAGGCTCCTGGCAGAATCTGAGTGTCCTAGTAATTGCCTCATGTAAATGCACCCCTCTGAGGAGTGTGGCGCTCATCATGGTGGGACCTGAGGGTGTTGGTTGATGTAGTCTGAACTGAGATAAGGAATTACATGAAGTATGGGTGTGTGTGCATTACAGAATTTGGACCAGTGGACCATGAGGCAGTCCTCGCTGGAGCTGCAGCTCATGATTAAACAGACAGCAAGCAATGTGAGTTTCTGCTCAGAGGGGCTCATACAGGGGAGGGAGTTGGTGGGGAGGTGGCCTGGCAGAAGTGGGGATAGGGAGGAAGTAAACAATGAGGGAGTCAGGCCTATGAAAGCCAAGCACGAGAAAGAAGCAATGAGTCTGAGACCCCAAGAGCAGCAGCCATGGGGAAGTTGGCAAATTGGGTTTGTACTCAGTTGAAATGTGCAAGCAGTAAGTGCTCTCAGAGAAGGACTTGGCTGTCTTTTTCTTTCCTACCTGCAGGAGATGAACTCCTTGTTAGAAAATATTGCCAAGGCCACCATTGAGGTATTTCAGCAGTCTGCAGAGACCAGTTCTGCTAGCTGTACTGGTAATGGAGTCAACAATATTAGTAGCTCGACAAGTGCTACACCTGCCAGCAACAAATCCAAACCCATCCTCAGGTAGGTGTAGAGCCAGCATGCAGCTCCCTTGTAGACAAGTCTAAATCTTAAATTGCATTGTCAACATTTTCTTCTCCTGTGTTGTCACAGCTCCCTGGAGAGATCAGGAGTGTGGTTGGTGGCCCCTCTGATTGCCAAGCTACCAACATCAGTGCAGGGCCATGTGCTGAAAGCTGCTGGAGAAGAACTGGAGAAAGGACAACATTTAGGGTCATCATCCCGCAAAGAGCGAGACCGTCAGAAACAGAAGAGGTGAGTCCAGGGAAAAGGGCAGGCAGTGTTTGCTCTGCTGCTCCCCCAGCCTGGCAGTACAGCTCCTTCTCTGTTCTCTCACAGTATGTCCCTCCTGAGCCAGCAGCCATTTCTGTCACTGGTGCTGACATGCTTGAAAGGGCAGGATGAGCAGCGGGAAGGCCTCCTCACCTCTCTGTACAGTCAGGTCCAGCAGGTAGGGGTCTTGTTTCTCCCCTCACTTTCCTCAGGAGCTCGCCCCTCCAGCAGCCAGGCTCTTGAGCATAGCCTCAGGATGTTGTCTGTTGTACCCTGTTTGGCATAGGGAGCTTGAGCTGACCATTTCTGAGTCACCAGACAGTGAGTGGTACAAGCTGCTCTCTCTAAGCTTCAGCATACAGCTGGTGAGGTCTGTCCTCTCTTCTGTATTTCTTAGATTGTTACAAATTGGCGAGAAGATCAGTACCAAGATGACTGCAAAGCCAAGCAGCTGATGCATGAGGCCTTGAAACTGCGGCTGAATTTGGTGAGCAGTTGCAGAAAAAGAGCTTAACCATCTGGGCTGAAGAGCTGTCTGCCTTTTTTTTCCTTTGGAACAAGCACACATTGGAGGGTCTATATATGTCCTGAGGCGAGGAAGTAGGAGAGACACTTGTGCTGCTTCTAGGTCTTGAGCCCTGAGTGGGACAGGGTGCATAAATAAACTCCCTTGCTCTGTTTCATCAGGATGAATTCCAAAGACTTGGTCTCTTTTTTGTAGGTATGCCTTCCCCTTTGACTGCTTTTGCAGCCCACAGCACTACTACTTGCATCTGAGGTTTGGCTGCTGACAGCAGTCTCCTTCAGCTCTCAGTAGGAGTTAAGCTCCTTTAAGCTTCTGGTTTAAGCTTCTTTCTCACTTCAAAATCTCAGTGTTTCTTGGTGTCCTTGTGACTAAACTCCTTTTCTCTGCCAGGTGGGGGGAATGTTCGACACAGTCCAACGCAGCACACAACAGACAACTGAATGGGCCGTGCTTCTCCTGGACATCATCAGCAGTGGCACTGTGGACATGCAGTCAAACAAGTAACTTTCTGGCTGACTTCTGGTCTATATGCTTCCCAAGGGAGGCAGTTGTTAGCATGGCCCTGTTTCTTCTGTGAGCTGGCTGTTTCTCTAGATGATCTGTCAGAAGTGGCAGCTGAAAGAGATTTTGGAGTTAATAGCAGGCTACAACTGAGGTCCTGATAACCAAGTGCATTCTGCCATATTCAGAGCAAACTTGGCTTTGCAGATGCAGAGAGATCTGCAGGGGAGAGCTGAGTCTGCTTTTTAGAGGTGCTCAATGGATACAGAGGAGTCCAGTCTTAATCTGTAATACTGCACCTAACTCAAGTGGGAATAAAACTCAAGTGTGGTGTATAAGGAAAAGGAGGATTTGTGTGGGAGGTTATTCTGAAGACTGTCACTTCTTAATGTGGGTGGAAGTCTTGACAATCTAATAGTGTTTGGTGTTGCGATGATGGCAGAGGCTTTTTATCAGCTTTTCAGGTGACTGACCTTTCTGCTCTGACCAACAGCGAGCTCTTCACCACCGTGCTGGACATGCTGAGTGTTCTCATCAATGGCACCCTGGCTGCTGATATGTCCAGCATCTCTCAGGGCAGCATGGAGGAGAACAAGCGGGCGTACATGAATCTTGTGAAGAAACTCAGGGTGAGGGACACCAGGCCCTGTCTGGGGACCAGTGTGTGCTGTGTTGTGGCTGTCCAGCTATGCAGATTTACCTGTGTCTTATGAACAGTACCTGTCCTGTTACTGCTGTTAGATGAAGTAGTGAGGGTAACCCCTATGACTCTGTAGGACTGAAGGGTGTAAAGGTGAGAGGTAATGCAAGCATGGAGGCCAACACCAGAAGAGGCATAGGTGGGCTTTGGGTGGTTTTTCCTGAAAAATTCTTTAAGTCCTCTCTGTTCCATTTGTGCAGAAAGAGCTGGGGGACCGTCAGTCTGACAGCCTGGAGAAGGTGCGACAGCTACTGCCACTTCCCAAGCAGACCCGAGATGTCATCACCTGTGAACCTCAGGGATCCCTCATTGACACTAAAGGCAATAAAATAGCTGGGTTTGATTCCATCTTCAAGAAGGAGGTAAGTGAAGCATTTTTTTCTGTATCACAGCTCCTGAGTGCAGGCGTCACCTTGTCCTCTGATGCCTTACATCTGCACAGCTAGGGAGGCATCTGTATGCAGTGCCTCATTCCCTGATGAGCTTTAAGTGGCTGGCTGCATGCAGACAAGCTGGCACACAATCATGTCCAGAAAGGGTAGAGCCTGGGGTGTTAATGCTTGGTGATAGCATGCTGCTGTGACCTGAGATGTTAACTAAATTTGGGGGTTGTATTTATGGTTATAGGAAGTGTAAAGAGAAACATGTAATCCCTGTCACATAAGTTACTGGGCAGAGCCAGTGTTGAGGAGACTGGCAGAGATGGGATGAAAGAGACTAGACAGTTGTTGATGAAGGCCTTTAGAAATGACTACTTTGTCACCTGGAGGAGCAAGGACCATTAGCAAGGGCTCAGACTGTTAACTGCGACATCTGGAGCAGAGCCTGAAGAAAGCACAGTTTCCTGTACCCTCATAGGTGCAACAACAGGGACTTGAAGTTTCTTATCTCTTTTGCTTTAAAGGGTTTGCAAGTCTCTACAAAGCAGAAGATTTCCCCTTGGGATCTTTTTGAGGGTTTAAAGCACTCAGCCCCTCTCTCCTGGGGATGGTTTGGGACAGTCCGGGTGGATCGCAAGGTGTCCAGGTTTGAGGAGCAGCAGAGGCTTCTTCTGTACCACACACATCTGAAACCCAAGCCCCGCAGTTACTACCTGGAGCCCTTGCCACTGCCCCCTGAAGAGGAAGAGCCTCCTACACCTGTGGCTTTAGAGCCAGAGAAGAAAACTGCAGAACCAGCCAAAGCTGATAAAACAAGCTCCAATCCTGCCGCCTCCACTGAAGAACGCAAGAAGAAACAGAGCAAAACCAAGAAACGCAACCAGTCTGCCAGCAAAACTGAGGTAATGGAGTGTCCAGCACCTGTGGATGTCCCATGTCCACCACTCTTAGTCACAGAACACTCCCTAGAGTCTTTCTGAGAAGCCTGAGAGTGATCTTATGGTGAAGATGAGATGTTTCCTCTCAGCTGGGAGTACTGGAGCTTTATCCTGCTCTCTCTAGCCTGGGGCAAGGCAAACATTTTCTTAATCCCTGATGGGAGGAAAGGAGTCTGCCCAGCTCAGATAACATCCTTGGCTTCCTCCTGTGGGCTTTTCAACCCTTTAATACTCTTCCTCCATTCATGAATTCTCAGAGCACATTGATCTTTCTCATCCCTTTGTCTTCGCAGGACTTTGTGTTGGGCCCCAGCCGAGGGGTTTCATATGGAGTTGGTATGCCTACAGATCTCTTGCACCATCAGTCTGGAAGCACCATGTCGAGGCTGGCATATGGGCAATCACCAGTGGGTCTCTATGCCCAGAATCAGCCTCTTCCAGCAGGTAGATGCACAGGAGAGCCAAACATGTTACACCTCTTTGGGAACCTTTTCTGTGAGATAGCCCTGTGCAGGTCCCTTACGCTTTCTCCTTTTGCCTGTCATGTCTAGGTACAGTGATGAACAGTTGTTCTGGAGCTATGAGGTGCAGCAGTAGCCTGTGACTGGTCTGCCTGTTTCTCTTCCTCTTGCAGGTGGCCCTCGCCTGGATACATCCTACAGACCGGTGCGCATGCCACTGGGAAAACTGGTTCAGAGTCGCCCTCCCTATAGTGGTGTGCTGCCTCCAGGGATGGGGAGCATGATGGGCATTGACCCCTCCTACAAGCCAGCAGTGTACAGGCAGCAGCCTCCAGTGTCCCAGGGACAGATACTGAGGCAGCAGCTGCAAGCAAAGTTGGTAAGTCAGAGCTGTGCTCTTGCTGTTGCTGACTCCACAGTATAGCATGGCCAGGCTGTTCAGTGCTGTCCCTTTCAGTCATAATTGCCCAACTCTGTATCTACTCTGGAAAGATGTTGTTTCTTGTGTCTGTTCCTGTGGTGCCACCTGCTTTGTGGGTCCACGTCACTAACAGTTGGAGGAGGCTGTCATGGGGTGGCTGCTGGGGAATGAGAGGGGCATGTTCTGGCTGGGGGTGGCAGGTTTTTCAGTGGTCTGTTTGTCCCAGGTCAGGATGAGGTAGAAGTCATGAGCGTGTGCCTGCTGTGCAGCAACATTGTAGGTTAAGCAGCGAAGCCACTTGTCTGATTTAGTGGGAGCTGCTGAGAAGAGAGCAGCAGTGTTCCTTCCCTTTGGAGATGTTGGAAAAAGCATTTCTCTCTTGCCTTCCAGCAGGGCCAGGGCATAATGGGCCAGCAGCCCGTGCGCCAAATGGCTCCTACCCCGTCCTACGGAGCACTGCAGCCCTCCCAGGTAAGTGACAGTGATTGCAGGTAGGGTTAGAATCTGGCTCCAGCACAGGGCTGCAGCTTTGTTCTTGCTGCTAAACCCTGAAAGCTCTTGGCTCTTCTCCCTGCTGAGCTTCCCTGTGGCAGTATTTACAGGAGGCTGATGTCCTGTGTTCTGTGTTCCTTGTCACCCCATGACTAAAAAAGGCCTTTTTGTTTCCTTTCAGGGTTACACTCCTTACGTCTCCCACATAGGCCTTCAGCAGCACCCCTCCCAGTCAGGCACGATGGTACCTCCTACCTATTCTGGTCAGCCCTATCAGAATTCCCACCCCAGCTCTAATCCTGCTCTAGTGGATCCTGTTAGACAGATGCAACAGAGACCAAGTGGCTACGTGCACCAGCAGGCCCCTGGCTATGGGCACACCTTGGGCAACACACAGAGGTACCCCCTTCCCTGTGGGATGTTAATAAACTGTATTTTATTAAGGGTTTCCCTGCTCTGCTCACACAATTCTAACAGCAAACTGTGAAAACCCCGTTCTCCATGCTGTCCTTTGCTTCCTCAGAGGAACATCTGTATCCAGCTTTCAGACCAGGGATGAAACAGAGAGATAGGATGAAATTTGGAAATGCTCGTTGTAGGCAGGAAAACTGTATTACCAGCCAGAGAAAGATGGCATAGAAAAGTATGAGGAAAAATTACCTGGGAAAGGCATAGTTTTGGTTTTAAATCTAACCAGCAGATCACCATCAAAGGGCTAAATCTGAGATTTCCATTGTTCTTGAGCAGGCATAAATCCAGTGGGAAAGCCATGCAGAACAGTGGGATGATGACTGTTACTTAGGGCTTCTAGAAAAACAGGTTGTATTAAACCCTTGAGAGGCCCTCGTGTCCCTCACCTTTCTGCAGAGGCCCCATAGATTGCAGGGGGTTGTTTGGGCGGAAGTTATGTTTGGATTAAAGAAGCTGTTTGCCTGTGAATCCTTTCCTCCATGAGCTTGTCCTTTTCTCTTGCAGGTTTCCTCATCAGTCAATACAGCAGACACCCATGATGAGTGGGATGAACCATTTGGGTCCACAGGGAGTCCCCTCAGGAATTCGACCCAGCCAGATACTTCCTGACCAACAGCAGCAGCAGTACCTGAGGCAGCAGCAGCAACAACAGATGCTGAGGGTGAGTGGTTGCTGACAGGAGGAAGGCTGCTGCAGCTGGAGGAGGCTTGCCCAGTGCTGCTTACCTCTGCCCCTCTGTGTCAGGAAGGATGTCAGTCTGTTGGGGGCTGTCTGTGGTAATTTGCTAGGCAGTTCTCCCTTCCTTAGAGCTGGCCACTTCTGTGATGGAGATTCCTGCTGCACTGCCTTGTGCCAGTCACTCAGCATGAGCTAAAAGTGTGTTCAGTCCTCCGGCCTGTGTTCCACCTCTTCCTGCTCCAGCCAAGCCTGTAGATTGTGCACAGAGTTAGCTGTTGTGCAAGTGTGGCAGGAATTAGAAACGAAGTGAAAAGCCCCCTGTCCACAAAAGAGCAGGAAAGTTGTTCAAGATCATCTTGAGGGGCTTATCTGCATTTCTCAAGATCAAGATAAGTATTGGTTGCAGTTTCCAATGGCAAAAAATCTGGCATGAATCAGTCCACGTACTCCATTTCTTACAGCAGATGGTGAAAAACTGATCCAAAGCCAACTGTTAGACCCAGCTCTCTAGGCTCAAAGAAGATCACAAGACATAAGTCAACAGACATGAGTATTCCATGGATTTGCATTATGATCTTAGGAATATTAAATATTTACATGAACTACAGATACATTTCTAGGAATTACAGAAATGTATTGAATTGACAGAGAAACACAGATAGTTTAATTGGTGAATCCAATACCTTATGACAAAGCCTAGCAAACCTGTGGAATGTGGGGAGACCTTACATGGCACAGAGTGCTGAGTCTTTGTGTTCAGAGAGTGGCCTGAGCGAGACAGTGGCTCCTGCAGAGAGCTGCAGTCAGCAGTATCTGAGAATTGCTGCCTTGCACTGAACAAGAGAATTGCCTCTGGCATGGTCAGCAGCTTTTAGTCCTTTTGATAAGTAGCACCCTCTGACTATTCACTTTAAGTTTCTTTTAGCGTTCTCCATCACTCATATTTAGAAGAACATGTCTCAGACAAATTGCTAACACTTCTCCTAGCTCAGTAACTTCATGTACACCTTCAGCTTTTAGCTGACTTTGCTTGGTTGCTTAGAAAACCCACAAAGGTGGAGTGCCCAAGATACCCCATTAGTGTCACTCCTGCTGTGTTACCAGAGCTGTGCCAGGTGCCTGGTGCTAGCGCTGACTTTCATGATGCAGTGGCTTGTGGAAAGGATGGGTGGCCTTTTGGTTTGTTTTATGTGGTTTGGCAGACAGCTGTTGCAAGAAAGTAGGGCATGAAATTGGTATCCTGGCTCATTTAGTCAGTCATCTGCTTTCTTGTATACCTGGGTCGTAGCATCCATGTCAGGAACCTGTGACCAAACTGGTTTAAGTTGGAAGGCTGTTCTAGAAACTCACTCCCTTTGGCTTGAATCCTTGATCCAGGCATCAGTGTGTTCATGACTGGTTCTTGTATGAATTATTATTTTCCACTGTGTCCTGTTTACTGGCTGCTCTTTCTCACTGTTATTTGCCCAATGTACATTCCTAAGGAGCACTCGCAGCTTCCAAATGTCAGGGTTTTCTAACCTCCTTTCATAAGATACTGTTCCTTCTCCTGGTAGTGTTTTTGTTTATTTTCTGAGTCTGTTCAAGGTTTGAACCTTGTCCTTTTGAGCCAGTGATTGGAACTGTACCTATCATCATCATGTTGGGTTTGTTATGGTAACATTAGTATTTTTTTTTATTTCTGCTAGAAATTTTTTTTTTGTTTGATCTAGAGAGTTAAAAACTGCATTGACAGATGGGAGAATGGTCTGAAAATTAGGAGAAATGAAAAAACCTTGAGATTTCTGGGTATGTTCTGACTCCAGCACACTGAATATTCTTTTCAGTGTAACTAATTCTGTAAACATTTGGTTTTGAGCACTGAATCCAGTTTTATCTACATCCTTTTATTGAAGTATAACACCAGCTGTCATGAGTGGCAGGGAAGGACAGCAAGATAGAGTGAAGAGTTGGGGGACATGAATGAGAAGGAAAGTCTGAAATAGGCTGAGTGTGTTGCATTATGAAAGACAAAGACAACAGGAGACATAAGTCTCCAATTTTTTTATCTTAAAAAGAAAGCAAAAAAACCCTTATCTCTTCTTATCCCTAGGCTCTAGGACCAGAAATGGCCTTAAAACACAACATGGGAGATTCAGGGTAGAGATTAGGGAAAACTCCAGTAGTAGGAGTAGCTGACCTGGAGTGGATTGTGTAAAGAGATTATAGGAGCTCTGTTGCTACCTCTGAAAAGAATCTGAGAATGAGTCAGGCAAATACTCATTATTCATTATTGCTGATCTTAACTAGGAGGCAGGAGATGAACCAGCCAGCCTTTTTTCCAGCATACTCAGAGTTCTCTTCCTGTCATCTGTCGATACCTCATCTTGCAGAAAACTTTGTTGCTGTCCCTGTATTTCTTGCCATTTCTCAGCCTGGGGTGGAATCCTGGTGAAATTTGAGTGATTTAGATACCTGTAAGGAAAATGGTGTTTTACTGCATGGAACATCATTCCTCCTTAAGCCTTTGCTCTGCCCCGGTGCTGTGTGCATTGTCCTGACAGTTCCCTGATGGTCCCTTCTCTTTTGTCTTCACAGCAGCAGCAGCAGCAACAGCAGCAGCAACAACAACAGCAGCAGCAACAGCAGCAGCAGCAGCCCCAGCCACCGCAGCCCCAGCCCCAGCAGCAGCCTCAGGTGTCCACAGTGCCTCAGCCACAAGCGCAGGGCCAGCCCCCGGGGCTGGGGATGCAGGGTCTTCCCCCCCAGCAGCCCATTGTGAGTGTTCCCTGGAGGCACAGGGATGTGATAGTCCAGCACAAATCCAGCAGTGCTCTACCTGCATCCCTTCCCTTTCTCCCTGCCTGAGCTTCCCAGGGCCTGTGTGAATGCTGAGGCTGCCAGCCTGGTGGTGTGGCTATAACTGTGTTTCCCTCTTTACAGTTCCAGCGCCAGGGCCTTCAGCAGACACAGCAGCAGCAGCAAACAGCTGCTCTGGTTCGACAGCTTCAACAGCAGCTTTCCAGTAAGCCTGAGTGTTCTTGATCCTGTTGCTAGTCTCCTCCCTGCTGTTTTGTATTGCAGGTACTCTGGTGTAGAGAAGCAAGGCCAAGCCAGATTGTCTGTCTGAGGACATAAATTATGCTGGCAGGGAGGTGGCATCAGGACTTAGAGCTATCAGCCCATGGGGGCACAGCAGCAGGGAGGGCAGTGCTTGCCAGCTTGTGAGCAACCTTCCAGACCTTCCTCCTCCTGCCTGCAGAGGGACAAGGGAGCTGAGCCTTTGTAGGGACTGCCACACAACTTTCCTGAAAGGATCCAGTGTGCAGCTTTAAAATCATCTGGGGGTATTTTCTCTGCTGCAGGTGACCTCTGAGGGGCACAGGGAGGCTGTAATCCTGGAGCAATCACTTGGTGGATGACCCAAGTTGTGTTGTGTTGTGAGGCAGGCAAGACTTCCTGGAGGCAGGAGGGGTACTCTGAGAAGTGTAGCTGCACATTTGCTGTGTTTGTGGTGGTCTGTGGGCTTCTGTCACAGGTGGGGTAATGGCACAGATGTTGTTCAGTCAGGCATTGTATTCCTATAACCAGTATTGAATTACTGGCTGGAGGGTCACAATACAGAATGCAGGCTCTATGCTGTTCCCTTCTGAATTGCCTGGTGCCATTGTCTTCTGTCACCTTACTGGCTTTTCTGCTGTAAAAATGGCAGAAGTGCTGTAGAAATGCTCGGAAATGGACATCACAGTTGACAGGGTTTTTTAATTTTGCACTGAGTGTGAGACTGTGCCAGATGTGGTAGTGTGTGGAGTAGGGGACTTGGAAACTGTGCTTTTACTTGTTCCCTGGTGGAAAATTCTTAGTCCTTGTGACCAAAAACCTCCCCGGACCAGGTTTTAATGTGCTAAGCTTCCCACTAGCCTGATTCACAAATGATAAGTCTGTGTCAAAGAATCTCAGCTGGGACATTCAAGTATAGGAAGACCTTGTATAAGAATCTGAATATAGTAGAACAGCCATATTTTTGTAGCCTTTCTGTACAGCCTTTCTGGAGCTGTTGTATCTGGAATAGATGTGTGGAGCCATTGCAGCCTTGTGTCAGCATTCAGCTTCCATGCTGCCTCCTTGGGTTTGCATCAGCTTTCCCTGGAAGCATCTGGAGTTCTTATTTGTAGTGTCAGGGATGGAGTGGAAAGCAGGAATTAAACCAAGACCAGCCTGCAGGAGGGGGACATGGGTGTTTTGGGCCCAGGATAGGTTGCCTTAGGAGGCTCCAGGGTCCCTGAATGTCCAGAAGAGTTGAGAAGGCAGCAGGCCAGCCAGGTTACACTCACCTCTGTTTACTTAGTGGCTTAGGGTCACACATGCTGATGTTTTTTCAAGAAAAAAACCTACAGAATTTTATGTATCAGACAGTACTCACATATACTGTGGGCATTGTAAATCACAAAACATCAGTCCCAGCAGTTTGGAAGTTCATGAGGTTGTTGAATGTAACTTTACCACGTTTCCTGCCTTTGTGCCATCTGGAAGTCCTTTGGGCCAGTATGGAGATACTGACAGAAAGCCAGAGAAATTTCCTCTGAAACCTTCAGTTTCTGGAAGTGCCTTAGGATGAGTGACACTAGCTAGCTCAGCAGCTTGCATAGCTGCAGGAGTTGTGTCATTTTATAGGACTGATTTTCTTTCAAAATCAGAAATAATTAATTCATAAACTTCATCATCCTCCCAGCTACTTGCCACCTTTCAGGGCTTTGTTATGGTTCTCCAATTCCACCATGAGGGATGGAAAGATTTTCTCTGGAAACTTCAGGATCAGGACTTGCACATATCTCTCTTTTCCTAAAAGAATGTGGGATCCTGGCTCTGCTGCTGCCCAAAGGCTGAGGGAGATCTGCAGCACAGGGAGTACCATAATGGTTTTATTTTCCTTCTCATGGCCTGTGACACTCCTCATACTGCACTGGTGACATGGGGAGGGGAATCTCTTTTCTGAACTGTTTTTCTGAACTCCTTCTTTTCTGAACTCCTTGTGACTGTTGAACTCTGTCTTGACCTCAACAGATACACAGACACAGCAGAACAACAACCCATTTGGACGCTACTGACCTGCAGCACTTCAGCCTGATTCAGGAAGGAGACATCACTGTGGATGGAGACAGCCTCTTCAGCCTGACCCACACTCTGGGGCAGCCCCCAGCCTCTGTCCTTGTGCCCCCAATGCTGCTGCTGTCTGTCTCACAGGGAGATGCCAGAAGGAGCATTTTATTGTACAGAGAAAGTGTTTTTACTATCCAGTTTCTACAAATGTTTATGGAGATCCCTTGTGGCTGATAGTCTCCCTTCCCACTTTGGTTTCAGTTTTTACTCAGTTTTTAGTATTTTTGTTAAAATAATGATTAAGACATTGTAAAATTTTGTACTTTATTTATACCAGATCAACTCCATACTGCAGACATTCTCGGATGAATACAGAGAGCTTACTTTGCAAACTGAGTGTGTATTCAGAGCCTGCCTTTCCTCCTCAGCATTCCTCCCAGTACAGCCCAGCAGCACCCTCCACACATGGTCTTCATCTCTTCCTCAATAGAGCTAATGTCTGCATTTTCAGCTTTTGTGAAGGCTAAACTATTTTGTTTGGGAAGGAAAGCTCTTCTTCCCTGTTTATTTCATAAGCTGGTGTTCACACACTTGCAAAGGTTTGTGCAAGCTTTGTAGGATTTATATGTTGATTAAGAGCTTTACTGGTAGTCCTGCTGCATGTTCCACCAGGACACCGGTATAAAGCAAAGAGGCACTTCTCTAACAAGCCCAGTTTTCCCCACCACAGCAGTTACAGAGATGCTCAAGCTCCTTCCCTCTGCAGTCTAGGAGGAGCTGCAGACTGAGTGCACTCACAGTGCTGCTTCTTGCTTCTCATCACAGCACGGTTTGGCTGATAAGCACCAAGGCTCCTCTTAGCTCCTTCCTGACGGCCATGGTGCTTTCTCTGCATGGGTAATGTGCATTCTGAACTCTTGCCCTGCTAAGTGCAGCCTGCTGGCACAAGGTTTGGTCTTGGTGCTTGCTGCTCCTGCTGTCTGTTGAACCTGGAAGCCACCAGCACCATTCTTGTCTCGAGTTCTTCCTCACGAGTTCGACCTGTGGTCCCTGTAGTAGCTTTTCTTGACTGGTGTCTTCCTTTCTGTCCCATCCATGTAGGATAGGGTGAGGCCACAAGGACTCAGCAATGAGCTGCACCTGATCTTCATCTCAGAGCAAATAAACAGTTCTGGAGGGTGGGGCATGGCATGAAAGCAAGCTCAGGGAGCTGTAAGCGATGGCAGTGCCCATGTCCTGGGTTATGGGCCTCTGCTGTCCCAAGAAATGGAGCTGCTCTCTGAGGCAGCTGTGGGGCTTGCTGGCACTCCACCCTCCTCTGCCCTGATAGTCCCCTTGCACCTGTGCCAGTCTCTTGCCATATGTTGCTGGCCAGGCCTGAGAGAGGGGACTTAGTTGGTCCTGAGGACAGGCCTCTGCAGCTGGCTGATCCCTCCTTTCCCCTTCCATGAGGATCAGGCTGGGGGCACAGCCCTGAACTGGCTGTTGCATTCCCCATCTCCTCCTGCCCCCGGGGTGCTCTGTGTTTGCCGGCACCCGTGCTCGGTGTCCCCAGAGGTGGAAGCCCTGCTCCTGGCCGTGGCTGCGTCCGGCGGCCCCTGCTCGGAGGGACGCCTGGCTGCGGCAGGAGGACTCTGTTTCCCTCATCCTGCCGCGGGTGCGGACAGGGAGGGGACACTGCCCGGGGACACGGGGCACTGTCTCTGCCCACACCATGCCCCTTTTCCTGGTGTGTACGGTCATGGCCGACAGCCCCCTCCTCTGCCGGCCCTGGGAGGCAGCTGAGCCTGCGCCAAGCGGCATCTTGGCTGCTCCTTCTGCATCGCTGCCGCGCCGGAGGTGGGCGGGGGCGGCTCTGCAGCAGCCCGAGCGGGGTGGCAGAAGGCGGCACAGCCGTGGTGGCCGGATGGGGCTGCGGTGGGGTGCCCCTGGCATGGCAGCTGTGGCGACACGGGAGCGCTGCAGTGCGAGAACACCGAGTCGGGTGCTGCGTGCTCCGATGGGGGAGCTGGTGAAAGCACCCCAGGAACCCCCCTGCCTTCCTGGGAGAAAGGGATGACTTGTCTCTTCCTGTGGTCGGGTGCCTGCTACCTCGGGACCCTTTATTACACGGCCCAGCAACAGGGCCCTGCTCTTCTCTGGCAAAAAGCTTCCCCCAGCTGTGTGAGCTGCTTGGCAGACCAGGTCTGTGTGGGATGAGCAGCACTCCCGAGCTCTGTTGTTGTGACAGACGCGAGGCTGCTACCCTGTTCAAGATCCCACACAACTCTCGGTGGCTGCCCAGAGGTTTCCAGTGGGTGCAGGAGGTTTTTGGGGGACGTGGGGACCAGTGCAAGACCTGGTCACAGCACAGGGCTGTGTGGGGAGCTGTGCTCTCTGCCCGGTCTGGCTGCGTGCCTTGCAGCTGCTGTGCTGCACATTAGCGCTGAGCCGCGGCCGTTCTAAGCAGGTCTGACAGCTTCCAGCCCTTCTGCTCCTTCTCCGAATCGTGGCTAAACGCTGCTTATGACAGAGCCAGAGGCAACCGCGGGCATTTTAATACACGCTGCCCATTGAGTAATGCACACAGCTGCCCTGCTGCGGCCACCAGTGCGGGGAGGGGGTGGTGTGGGGGCGTGCCTGTTTGATGCTGGGCTCCCTGAAGACGATGCCACACGGGCTATGCCCAGAATCTAAGGAGAAGCCTGAGGTTTCTTCAACAAATCTTGATGCCTTGGGATGGATGGATGGGCTGAAGCAGGCTTTGCCCACCCCACCCAGCAGCCTGGCCTAGAGGGTCCCCATGGACCATACTCCAGGCAAAGGTGGCTTGTCAGAACTGGTGTTGTGCAAGAAAATCAATCACTGCTCAGTCAAGCAGCTGAAGCTGGGCATGGAGCAGCTGTGTGAGTACCCAACTCTCCTGCAGTGCTCATGGTGGGGAGTGGGCCACAAGGCACCACTGCAGCTGTGCATTATCACCTCATCCTGGACTGGTTTTGTTGGGCAGCTGGACCCAGAGAGCTAATGCCTGAACTCCTGGCTGCCGCAGGGCATCAGTCCAGGGCCCCTTTCAAGATGCTTCTCGGAGCCAGTGAACCCTGGTGGGCACAGGGCAGGGTTGTGCATCCATCCCAGGCAGTGTTGGACCATGTTGCCTGCTGAACCGCATAGTGGGTGGCATCTTGCAGCTCACCCTATATATATTTTTTATATATATCTATATATAAAAATAGGGTGAGCTATATTGGTATACCCTGTATACATCCTGTGTATAACAGGCTAGCAACAAAATCAGTCGAGCTGCTGACCACCCATAAGCAGTCACTGGGAGAGGTAGAAGGGCAGGAGAAGCAGGAAAGCTCTGATCTACTCTGCAGCAGCAGCTGGAAGGCACTGGAGCAGGTGAAGCCCAACCCACACTGGGCTGCAGGGATCTCCCTGCCACTGAACATTCACGGATTCAGTGCAGGTGCCAGGAGTGTGTGGAAGACTCGAAAAAAATCGCTGCCCTTCAGATGCTGCCATGCAAATATCTTAAACAGGAAACGGTGCCTGCTCTGTGGAGGCATGCCAGTTGATGCTACCTTGGCAATGGCAGAGGGAGGCAGCAATCAGATACATCCATCAAAACCCAAATCCATGCCCTGTTTCAAATGATTTCTGTAATCCCATCAGGCAAGACTGAAACATTACTATGGGCAGCGGCGGGCCGTAGGAGAGGCGGCTCCTGCCAGAAGGCCGTGAGTGGGAGGGAAAATACCCCCGTGCTGGGAAGGGGAATGACAAGAGTTGCTGGGTCTTGCTGCACGGTGCTGCCGGGAGCCTACGGGGCTGTGGCTGCTGAGCCTGCAGCCCGGTGCGTGCAGGGCTGGGCTGGGCGCCAAGGCTGAGGCTGGGATAGGGCACCCCATCATGAGTACCTGCTGAATCCTCCCTCGACCTGCTGGGCACTGCGGAGCACTACGAGAGGCGGGGACTGCTCCCCCGGCCCTGGGGAAATATGCTGGGGCTGAAGGGTGCTCCAGCTGCTGCGGGGTGTGCCGGAGCAGCACGGTCCAGGGCTGTGCGAAGGTGGAAAGAGACCCTTGCAGAGTCACCGGGGCAGCCACGGGCTGCAGTGGGGCAGGATTCTGTACGCACAGGACAGCGCGGGATGCCCGGGGCCGTGCCGGGATGCCCCCACAGATGAAGTCGTTTACTGGGGTGGTGCGGGGTGCCCCAGGCTGTGCAGGTGTCCCGGTCGGGAAGGTGGGGGTGACCCCCTCCGCCCAGGGCCGATGGCAGGGCAGTGCCGACGCCGTGAGCAGGGCAGGCTTGGGGGGCCTGGGGGATACCGAGGTGCAGGTGTGGCTGGTGCCGGTACCCGGAGGGCGCGGTACCGGACTGCGCGGTACCGGCGGGTGCGGCATCCCCTCGGCGCAGCGACCAGGGCGGTGCAGGTGCCGGGGCATGCGGTACCGGGCCCGGCCGGAGCAGCGGCGGGGCCATGGGATGTCCGATCAGGGCGGTCCCGGTGCCGGTGCCGGGCGGCGGTGCCGGGCAGCGCGGCGGCAGCGAAGGGGTGCTGCGGGACGGCCCCTCCCCAGCCCGCCTCCGCCGTGCACGCGTCGCGCGCTCCCGGTGCGGGGTCGGGCCGGACTGAGCGGAGCGCGGGG
>VXAC01004244.1:145431-224703 GCA_013399225.1 Rhipidura dahli
CCGCCCCGCATCCGCCGGGCTGCCCTGTCCCGCTCGGCCCGGCCCGTCAGAGCCAGCAAAGAGCGGGGACCACGGGCTCTCTGAGCTGGAGCGCTCTCACTCCAGGGATTGGGATCCTCCCCGGGACTGTGGGGTCTCTGTGGTGTAGTGTACATACTGGGGGTGCTGGTGTAGGTCCTGGGAGGTGGGTTATTTGGGGTGCCAGCCTGCTCCTAGTGCTGACAGGCATGAGGCTGCTGGTGTGAGCATCCCTGGGTCAAGGGCAGGCAGGAGATCCCCTTGGCTCAGTTTATCTGGCATAGCATTAGGAATGACATTAGCCAGTGGGCTCCTGGAGTGAAAGGACATTCCCTGTTTCTCTCTCGGGCCAGGGACCGAGTTGGAGGCAGGCTTGCTGTCAGACAGCTGGCTGTGCTCATCCCTGAGCACAGCAGTGGGCCAGATATCCATTCATCCATCTATCCATCCATCCCTGAGTGGGGTGGTGGGTGCAGGTGTTGCTGGTGGCCCCAGCGATGCGTGCTGTGGCTGAAGCTGGCACTGTTCACCTGAGCTTGACTCCATCGTGCTCAAAGCCATGGAGCAGAACAGGCATGGTGGGTGATGGTCAGTGCTGGGGTGCTGTCAGCTGCAAGGGGTAGAAATGATGAGGGACCTGTGGCCTCTGTCCAACCAGTCAGTTCCTGGACCACACTCTCCCAAATGGTGACACCTCCTTCTGCCTCCACTGGCAGCCTTTCCCAGGGCCACATACCTCCCTTAGGGAGGTGCCTCTGACATGACATCCCTGAAAGGTTGGGATTTTCCTTCCATCCTCTGAGAGTGCCTCATCTGATGCTGCTGCTGGCTTGGACCCAGGTGATGGCAGGGCCAGCTCCCCATTAGCCCCTGTGCTGGCCATGTTTTGTGTCAGCCCAATGGGACCTTCCTTCCTCTGCAAACCAGAGTGCTCTGGAATTGGGAGCATCTGCCGTCTGGGAAAGGAGTGGATATGTCCTCAGAAAGGGAGCTGCTGGTTGCCAAGGCAGGAGTCACTCAGCTCTGGGAAATGCCTGTGCCAGGGGTGCACCCCAGCACCCATGCCAACACCTGATGCAGGGCTGGGCACCCAGAGGTCCCCACTGGAACCAGAGCTCTTCCTGCTCTGCAGGCTACAGGCGGCCGCCACCAGAGCTTGTGTCTGCAAAACGGTTAAAGGCTGACATTTAGAGGTCACACTTTTAGCACTGTGCATGTGTTTGCTTCATTTGCATTTGCAGTTAGCCAGGCTCGAGGCTTTGCCACTCGCATGTGCAGTTGCCATGGTTACGTGTGCAGTCGGGATGTGGAGTTTGGTTGGACACCTGCAAACATGCAGCTCTCAACCTCCAGAGCACAAGCAGAAGCTGCTAAGGTGCAGGGCAGCCCTCGGGCATGGGTGTGAGGGCCCTGCACAGCGCTGTGCTGAGGAAATGGGAGCTGCAGTGCCCATCTTGGCAGTGGTGCTGCCTCTCACAGCCTCCAATTGCCCACACTCAACAGCAATGGGCATCTCGGGCAGCCTTGTTGGAGAGGAAGGTTGAGCCCATGCCAAGGGGGTTGCCCTGCACTTTTCATCTGGGGCTCTCTCTTTTCCAGAGCCCGTGTAGAGGCTTTTGTCCCAAAGGGCTGGAGGGAAGGTGCTCAAGAGCAGGGTGGTGAGGGCAGCCAGAACCTGGGAGTCATGAGCAGAGCTACTGAGCAGGCTGCCCAGGGACAGGGGCCTGCCAAAGCTTTGGAAGGCAGCGTGAGAATTGGCAGAGCACTGTGCTGAGGCTCCAGATGTGGTGGCTGTGTCTGTCCTGGCTCTCTGTGGGGTCTGCTCTGGGTGCTCACGTCCAACACAGACAGGGATTTGTTCCAGGTGTCTTTTGATCAGGATCACATTGAGTCCATGAGCAAGAGCAAGGAGACAGTGACTGCCAAAATCCTCTGGCAGGTCCACATTGGCCTTTGTGTTAAAGGAAGAGATATTTTAGGACAGCTGATAAGAAAGGGCATTGAGGTCATCAAGTCTCTGAGCTCCACCTAAACAATTCCCAAACAGCATCAGCTCAGCCAGCTCCTAAACCCCCCCAGCCACAGCGAGTCTGCTGCCTCCCAAGCAATTTGCTGCCATCTTCTTGTATCCTTCCTTCTAGAAGCTGTTTCTTTGCAGCATGCAGGGGAGAAAGGAAGCTCTCTTGGCTGTCCAGGAGCTACTGTGGCCTCAGAGCAATGTGGAAGTGTCCATGCTGCATTGGTGGCAGCTGGAGGGATCCAGTAACAGTAGAAGGGTGGAAGGATGGTGGGAAATGTTGGGGGTGGGAACATGGAGCGTGTGTGCAACAAGTTGTGGAGCTGCAGAGGAGCCTGTGGAATCTCAGAGCAGAGCACAGAGAGGCTGTGCACCAAGTGCAGAGGGACGGGGCAGGGACAGCTTGGCTCTCTCCTTAGAACTCCCAGTGCCACTGGGATGGGAGTTACCAGCTCCCTGTGGGATCCCATACAGAGATTCCTCTGCTGGTGGTCTGTGGTTATTGGCTGCCACTGCCAGTGCTTTGAAAGGCAGCCAAGAGTATTGTGGCTCCTGGGTCAGCAGAGAGGGGAGGTGGTCGCAGCCAGCACAGGGCACGTCAGCAGGAGGAGACAGGTTGGATCCTGGTACCAGGGAACTCGAGGAGAGCTGGGTCTGAGGACTGAGCTGAGCTGGGTGGTGCTGGATGGGGGACTGAATGCTCTGGTGGTCTCTGACCGTGATACTCCGTGGAGCTGGGGACAGGGAGCAGGCTGTGACCAGCACTGTGTGCTGCTGGCCTTAGCAGGCATTCTGCTGTGGGTGTGAGAGGAATGAATAAATGGTCCTGCAATTGCCAGAGCTGCCGGTTTGAACCCACATCATTCAGACCCTGGAGCAAGTCTGACTGAGAGGAAAGGGGGATGAAGAGGGAGCAGTGGAAAGACATGGGTGCTTCTGGCTGCAGCTGCCAGGTCCTGTCTGGTTTGTGTAGCTCCTGGAAGTTTTCCCTGGATGGGAGGTTATGTGCAGTTTGGAGGCTTGTCTGGGCTCAGCAGCCATGTGGTATTGCAGTCCACGATGAAACCTGTGTTCCTGCTTAGTCTTGAAGTTGTGTGTGGAAACTCTGCTCTTGCAATATATTCCTTTTGCCATGTTGTGTGCCTGGCAGCAGGGACAGCACGTGACTGTGTCTGCAAGCAAGATTTTGTGTGGGGAACGCTGTTTGGGATGAGACCACCTTGGCAAGGAGCTCAGAGGATTGTTGGTAAAGAAGCCTTGTTCCTGACCCTGCAAAATGCAGAACAGTGGAGTAACATCTGTTATTTTCAAACTGCATCTCAGTGCAAGCATATCCTGTAAGGTGCCTGGCAAGCAGAGCTGAAACTTTGCCTGGTGGCCAGATGTTCTGGCCATGCCAGCAGAGCAGGTGGCAAAGTTTGGGAAAGGTTGCAGAGAGAACCTGTTGCAGGGCTTGTACAGTGCACGACCCTTGTTTGGGTCTGGGCCCGGGCTGCTGAGGGCACGGACAGCTGGGAAAAGTTTGGTCAGGAGGCTTCTCAGATGGGCTGGGGGAGGGGACTGCTGAGAATACTCCTTTGTAGGGAGTATCAGGGGCTGCAGGGGCTTGGCCTTCATCAAGCAGTGGTTTGGTGCTGCTCTAAAGGAATGGGAGAAGAAGCCCAAGTCTGCAGCGTGGCCAAAATGTCTGCGTGGCTCTCCCCATGGAGGTGGCCTTGTCCATGTTCTGATGCTGGCAATCCGATGCTAAAGGAGTTGTGAATGTGAATATGTGAGTCCGGCTGTCTTTATGTCTTTCCTCTGCCCTCACATAACTCCAGGCACCACTGAGCAACTTGAGGACTCCTGGGACAGTGATGGAGGAGAAGGGGACAGGGGTTGCTCTGCGTCTCTGTCTTTAGAGCTGCCCATGGGGAGCTCAGGAGAGATGTGTGGGTGTTGAGATCATTGTGGAGTGAAATGCCTGGAAGCTGCAGCAGAGCTGGTCAGAGGTCTGGTGGCCTCTCTGTAAAAAAAAAAAAGGCTAAATAAGGCAGGGTTCTTTAGGCTGGAAAAGAAACAACACAAGATGGATAAGATGTGTCTACAGGAGGCCAGGAGAGAAGTGATAGAGGTTAACTGTTCATTGTTTATTTTCATACAAGTACAAGGTCACATCAAATTAAGCTATCAGGAGGTGCCAAACAGGAGGAGGGGCATTGCCTCTTGCAGATGTGCTATCAAATCACAGAAGTCCTCAGGACAAGGTGTCATGAACAACAAAACCTTGCATTAGTTTCAGGAGAAATGGGATGATTTCAGGAAGGACAGGAGATTCCCCCACAACCAATAAATACACCTCTGACTTGGGCAGCTGCTGAGCTGTGAATTGCTTGTTCCTCTGTCTGCTCACAAGCACACAAAGCAAGGTGGACTTTTGGTCTGCTCTGTTATTTTCATAACATTCTGCCCACCAGAGTGTGGAGCCAGGAGGGAGCACTGGGCTTTGGTAAAGAAGGAGGGGTTTATCCCCATCCAGTTCTGTCCCTTAGCTTGGCACAGGGTGACAGGTGCACGCTCAGTCCTGCTTCCTCAATTAGAGTGTGGGATGATTTCCCCACATGGTGGAGATGCACCTGCTGGGAGATATAAGACCAGTGCTAAGCACCAAGCCTGGGCTTCACAGGACCCTTTGCTGGAGACCTCTGACAGGCTTTTCTCTACTGCTCAGGTACTAATTCAGTTGGTTTGAAAGTGAGTGGCAATATCCCTTCCTGCTGTGTTCCCTGGCAGCTCTGCTTCCTCTTGTTCCCTGGGCACAGGGACACACTGGCAGCAGAGCTGGAGTCTCATCTTAGAGCTGTCCCAATTCCCTGATACTTGCTGCACATAATAGGCACTGTGGGATCACCAGGGATCTGATCTTTATCTCTCCCTCCTCCAATCGCCTGTCTCTGCCTGTTCTCACACACATCAGGAAACATCAGTGTCAGTTTTGTTCCTGGTTTTATCCTCAAATGAGAGAAGACTCATGTCCTGCTACCAGTGAGGGTCCAGTTCAGCCTTACCTTGGCAAACGTGGGATGCCAGAAGGTTGTTCCCCAGCTCCTGAGCAGTCCAGAAACATGCAAGGACAACAGGGAAACATGAGCATTGGCTTGGCAGCTGTTGGCTTCTTGTGGGAGAAATGGACTTGGAGAGGAGGATGCAGGGATGAGCTGGGGATCCAGTGGTCTCCAGTGGGTTTTGACTGGCAGGCAGCAGGATGAGGTCAAGTGGGCATGTTGCTTATGAAGAGGATGCTGGTTTTCATCCTTATGAATTCCTGGAGGACTGAGGGAAGTGTCCAGCCAGCACAAGGGTGTCCTTGCAACCACAAACCAAGATCTCCCTTGGACAGCAGCTGTCCTGTGCCTCAAGAGAGAAATCTCTGTTTCTGTCTTGTCTTTTTGGTCTCTGTTGTCACTGGGTCTCTGGATGAGAATCTGAGGTTGCAGATTTGGGCAGGGAGTTGCTGTACTTCGATGCTCATGATTTTGAGAGGAGCCAGTTGGTTGCCTACTCTGCAACAAAAACCTCTTCCTGTGTCTGCCGGGAGTGACACTCCCAAGTGGGCATCTGCTGAGGCAGAGCTGTGCTCAGGGACCTCTGAGGAGCAGCAGCGAGTGTGAGAGCTGTCATGGCACTTGAACTTGACTTTCCTTGGCATTGTTGGTCTTGCAGCATGCCTGTATGTCCTGCTTCATTCTGGTCTGCTCCCTCTGGAGAGACAGGGCATCCCCAGGCTGCCTGATTTGCTCCGGTCCAGCTTATTTCTTAACACGAGGTGGTATTTGCAGTAAAACACATTAAAGGATTTTTTTTTTTTTTTTTTTTTGCCATCTCATTTAGGCTTTCTGCTTTTTTTGTGCTTGAAGATAGAAAATATGGGAGGATAAATTTACAAGGGAAAACAGAAAATACATTTTGGATTAAATTTGAATGGGTTTCCTTTCTAGCTGCTGGCTTACCTGACCTACAGTCTCTAGTGAGCCCTGGATGCATGAACAAGACTTTGTGAAGCTGCTGTGGCTGCAGGCTGACTCTCCAGTCCAGGGTGCTTCCATGGTCTTCTGCTTAGTCACGCCAGCTTTGGTTTTGGTTTGGGAACGTGAGCAGCTGGTGGCCTTGTTGAGGGCTCCTCTGCTTAAGGAAGCTGCTCCTCTTGGTTGGGTAGAGGCTGTCCTGGGCTTGGGCTGCACCACACACCTGGGCTGTCTGGGGTCCTTCTGATGTGACCACATCTGTCCATGCTGCCAGCTGTGCACACAGCCCGTGCTCATGGAGGTCTGTGGCTGTAACAACTGTACCAACTCTTTAGGTTGCTTACTGGAGCACATACCAAATCTGTGCGTTTCCAGAATTCCTGGGAAAGCCTGTGGGGTTTCTGGGGAAACCAGTAATTCTAGGATGGGCTTTTATCTCATTCAGCTGCAAATGGGCGGTTTTGGACGCTGCGTCGTGCCAGCAGCACACGTGGGTGGCCCTTGTGCCAGGGGCCCGGGGGCTCCCCTCGCCCCGATGTCGCCCCGAGCGTGACAGCTCCGCCGTGAGCCGATGCCGCCCGTGCCTGTCGGGGCTCTGCCCAGCAGCTCCCGCACAGCCGCCAGCCATTATTCCGGCGCTCGGCAGCGGGGTGGGGCAGCGGGAAGGCAGATGTGCAGAGGGGGAGGGTGGCTTCTCGAGCACCTGTGCCTTATCCTGGAGCGTGCGAGTGTGAAATTCAATTTGTAGATAAGTGGTGGCTGGCGAGGGACGTAGGCCACGGTGTGCCCGGAGGAAGGCGGTGTCTGGAGCAGCGCGGCCGGCATGCACAGCATGTCCTGCCTGCCAGCTCTTGCGGAGGCTGACGTCACCCCGAGGAGCGGTGGCTGCTGCAGGATGTGGCTGCTTGACGCTGTGTCATGTTAGCTCCGGGTGTGCGGTCCCGGCTCCCGCAGGAGCCCTGCCAGGAGGTGCTTCTCTGGGATGGTGTCCCCTGCCCTCGGATGGTGTCCCCTGCCCTGCGGGGGCGAGGAGCGCGGCGCAGATGGGAGGGAAAGGGACCCGGTGCCCTCTGCCTCCAGCAGCCTGCAGGGTGGTGGTGTGGATGGAAGAGTCCATGGTGTTTCCAGCAACAATGGCATTTTCCCACCCCCACATTTGGATCTTTCTGATGTTTCCAGCGAAACCTGCTTAATGGTGGGAGCAATGTGCATGACAGCATTAGCAAATGCAGCCTGCGCTGACCCGTGCTCTGTCCCACCTGTGCATTGCTGCCAGTGGTCACTGCTCCCCATCTCCTGCCCCGGTCCATGTCTGGGTATCGCACTCCCTGCTTTGCTTTATCCTCTGTTGTAGATGCAGAGTCCAGTGCTGTGAGGAGGGGAGCGTGGTCTCCCGGGCCAGCCGCGGCAGAGCTGGCACGAATTGTGCCCCCAGGCAAGCTGCAGTGTTGTGGAGCAGCGGGTCGCTGCTGATGCCATTAGGCTCAAAGGGGCATTTGCAATATGGTCAGAAAATCACATCTGGTCTTTGGCCAGGGCCACTCGCACTAACGTAAAGCTCAGCATCTTGAGTCTGGTGGGGACTGGGGCACACGGTAGAGCAACGGGCTGGAGTTCAGCTGGAGCATCTCTCTGGCACAGCAGCTGGACCTGCAGCTCTCCCAGCTGTGGGAGGCTCGGGAGCACAGGGTGGCACAGCCCAGCATCCCTGAGTCTGTGCAGAGCCTGTCGGGTGCTTCACCTGGCAGTAGAGACTTGTAACAAGGTGGAGGTGGTGTGGACAGTGAGCTCAAACATCTACTGGGACAGCTTTCCTGAGCAAAGACCCTGCAGTGAGGAAACAATTTGGTGCCAGACTCTAATGCTTGGGCTTTCTTGCATCCTGAGGGAGCACACATGGCTGTGCTGCCTGCATTGTCACCCTCAAGGGATAGCCCACACCCCACCCTGCACAGGGATGTGCTCTCCCCATAAAGCCACCTTGCTCCACGGGCTTGGTGTCTCATGGTACAAGACAAGGTGGTAACACGTGGTGCAAAAAGATGATGCTTGTACACTGCCAGAAAACTTGTAACTTTGTCTCTGCACAAGAAAACTTACTGTGTCATGTTTCAGCTTCTGTGCAAAAGTTAGTTCCTGCTTGTCTCCAGCTATTTTCTTCACCTTTGTTCTTTGTCCTGGGCTTTATTACCTTTAGCCCAGATTACTTACATAATCTGTTTTACAGTTTTGCCCTGCAAAACCTTTTTGAGCTGATAAAGAATGGAGTCATGACTGGCAGAAATAGGTGGTTGGGGCAGATTTTGGTAAAAGAAACAGTCCTTTACTGTCTCTGCTGCTGAAACCAGAGGCTCCAAAGCCACTGTGTGGATTTCAACCCTTGATTAAGTGATTTTGGCTGCCTGCTTGGAGTCGGTAAAAATGAAACATTGACAACTTATTTTGGGTGTAGCTGTTCTCATTCAGAACACTCTTGGGTTTTGTTGCCCACCCTCCCTAGTCAGATTTGCAGGAAGTCCATGTATTTTAAGCTGCAGTCGGTTCCTCTGTGCCCAGCCCACCTCCTTACATTTATAGAGCCTCCCCCAGTCCACGCTGGTCCATGGAAAGCCATTGGCTGTGCACACACTCGCCCTGCCTGCAGCCACTGATGCTTTCTCAGCTTCCCTTGGAGCTTGTGTGAGATGTCTTGAGCTGTTTTTAGCACAGGTGGTGGTATGGGTAGGACAGAGCTTTGTGCAGATTGCCTGTGGCCCATTGGTTGTGGGAGCTTCATGTCCTTTGCATGGCTGGGTGCCCAGAAAGGAACTTGAGAGGCTGAGATGTGAGAGAGTTTTGGGGAAGGACATTGTATCAGCAACTTGGTTTCATACTTGCCTCTTAGTTTCAGGCATTTCGGAAGTGGGGATGTTGTTAAGCCAGCCTCTTTGGGTCACCAAAGTCTCCTTTGTTTATTAGACTTCAGAACTGCATTTGCTAATGTAAGAAATACGAGTCCAATGTGTTTGTACTTGGACTTTCAGAAGTTTATTGATAAGAGCCTTGTGCTTGTGTAATTGTTCCCTGACACAGTTCAGTCATAATGATCGATGTTAACCTTAAAAATGGCCCCTGTTAGCCACGGGAGTTTCCAGGGCAGCTATTTGGGAGAGGACATGGGAGGCATCACTCTGGCAGATGTGAGTGGGATGGTGGTTAGCAGGTGGAATATTGTCAATATGCGGCTTCCTGAAGCTGGAGAAGGAAGTGGGGGAAATGCTGCTGGTGGAGCCAGCTCTCTCTTCACTGGGTGAGATTTGCACTTGGGCTGCTAGCTGTGGCGTGTTGATCACAGATTTGAGGGAGATTATATTGCCTTGGAGTAGATGCCTGGTGCTTGTTTGTGATGTGTGGGAGAGTGAGCAAGTTGTCTTGGCATGAACTTTGTGTTGGTGCCAAAGGCTTGCTGAAAGCAGATTGTCTGTCAGCTCACTCCTGAGTACTCGTCTGGAAATTCCAGGCTTCTGTGGATGCACTTTTGCATTGTCAGTCACCTGCCTGCACAACGCCAGAGGTGGAGTAATTCTAACATGTATTTGTGAAGCACTGTTTGGAATGGAATGGAATGGAATGGAATGGAATGGAATGGAATGGAATGGAAAAGAATAGAATAGAATAGAATAGAATAGAATAGAATAGAATAGAATAGAATAGAATAGAATAGAATAGAATAATTTCGGTTGGAAGGGACCTACAGTGATCATCCCCTCCAACTGCCTGGCCCATTCAGGGCTGACCTAAAATTAAGGCATGTGGTTAAGGTCATTGTCCAAATGCATCTCAAACACTGACAGGCTTGAAGTATCGACCACCTCTCTAGGAAGCCTGTTGCAGTGTTTGACCACCCTCTGGCTAAACAGAGGCTTCCAGACGCCCAGTGCAAACCTCCCCTGGCACAGCTTTGAGCCTTTCCCTCAAATGCTATTGTTGAGTACCAGGGAGAGGAGCTCAGCACCTCCCTCTCCTCAGGAAGCTCAGCACCTCCCTCTCCTCAGGATGCTGTCGAGAGCCTCGAGGTGCCCCCTCGGCTGGTGCCGGAGCTGCGGTTTGCGGTTCTCCGGGGCGCTCGGCGGGGTCGGTCCCGGGCGGTGCTGACGGGACAGCTCCCGCGGGGTGCGGGGAAGACTCAGCCTCACACGGGGCTCCGGGAACCAGCCCGGTTCCGCCCCGTCGTCCCTCCTGAGCGGGACAGAGCAATGCCACATCCCCACGTTGCCGGTCGCGGGGAGTCCCGGGGCTCTGAGATCCTCCGGGCTGAGTCAGGCGCTTCGTTCGCTGCCGGGGAGCGAGTGCGGGTTCAGCTGTGCTCGGACAGTGCTTCTCGTTAACCTCTGTCCCTGCAGGCGAGTGTTTGTACGTTGAAACTACAACTAGCAAGGTGAAGGAGAGAAAAGCTGCCACTGTGTCTTCATGCTGAGGTCGGGAAAGCCATAACGTGAGATAATCCAGATTATTTCTATCCCGAACGTGGCAATAAATAGCCTACTTCCAGCAGCTATCCCTGAGCTGTGTGGGAACCCGCCAGTCCACGGAGAGGCTGCTGTCACTGCCCTCTTCCTGTCCTGGCAGAGCCTGCTGCTCACATAGCAGCTGCTGGCTGTGCCACGTGGCCCTCTCTCAGCTTTCCACCAGGCTCCTGGGAAGCAGTGAGTGAGAAGGTCAGTCAAAATCTAGACTAACTCAAGGTGAGCATGTAGCCCATTCCAAAAGACTCCAGGCTTTCAAGCACAGTTGTCCTTCGATCCCCTGTAGTGGTCACCTTCTTCTTGCATCAGCACTATTGGGAGCTGACCCCAACGCTGTCCCTGCTGCAGTGCTCATGGGCTGCCCTTCAGCAGCACCACCAGTCACAGCTCAGTGACACTGAGAAACCTCCTGCATTTTTGGAGGTTTTGATGCTAAACAAGAGTTGGAAATGGTCCAGGTTATCTCACCTGCTGGGTAGCATGTCTTCTGGAGCCGGGAATCGAACAGTGTGCTGGCATTCTACTCCACAAATGGAAGGGCTGAATTGTGGGCAAGGGAAAGGTCTGCTTTGCCCCTGGTATCCTTCCCAAGGCAGTCTTGGCTCCTTCATGAAGAACTCATTAAAGGCCATGGAGCAAATGGTGACAGGCCATATTGCAGCGGGAGGCCTTTGGCACCACAGCAGAAGTGGCTCTTGAAATTGTCTGTTTCTAGGGATTTTGAGTAACATTCTTCTGTTATGAATGGAAGCTCTCGAGGATCTTGGCATGTGTCTGGGAGTTGTCAAAGAGCTTCTGTCCCACATATGTTCTTTGCAGCGTTGAGGAACTTAACTGACACTTCTCACGTGGTCCCTCATCCTCTCCCTAGGGCAAAGGATGTTCAGTGGAGTGTCTCATAGGCTTCTGACATTCAGCTTGCTTTAAGTATTGGTGGTACTGTGGATAGGAGCTGGGAAAGGCAAGGCATAGGGATGTATCTTGCACTTGAGGCAGACGAGGGTGAGGTTTGTGAGGTTTTCCTTCTGTCCCGTTAGAGTGACTGTGGTGCCTCAATACTGGGGGGCTGCAGACGTGCCTTGGGAAGAGAGTGAGGTGGGGAACACTGGAGTCTGGGAGAGGCCTCTGCAGAGTGGAGAATGGGTGTTTTGGGCTGCATGGTGCTGGGAAGCCTCCTAAGTGCTCTGCTCTGTGCCCTAAATGCTGGAGGGTTCGTGGCCACGGTGGCTGTGTGTACCCAGATGGTGACAAATGCTGGATGAACGATGGCAGGGGCAGAGCTGCCAGCCAGGGTAATGAGAAGTGTAGGGGGCTGGAGGGGGTGCTGGGTGCACTTGGTCCATCCCTCTGCCATGGAGCACCCTTTGCAGATAGTCATGGAGTGCTTTAACTTCTCCTGGTGTACACTTTTCTTTCGTAATATGAATGTGTCTTCCGCCTTGCACAAAAGGGCAGAGTGTTCTGAACTTTTTTGCAGCGGCCTTTGCATGTTATAAAACTGTGCCCTGTGACTTGTCTTGTCTAGACTAATCCCAATCTTCCAGACTTTTCTCCAAGGCTTTTTGGAGATCTTGCTGGTCTCCCATGGCCTTTCTCAGTTAGGCCAAATCTTTTGGGTCATGAACTGGTTCTCTGGACAACAGTATAATAATTTGGTGTGTCTTTATGAGCTGAAAGGAGAGCAGAGTAATTACTTCATGTGTAAGCTGACCTTTCACACATCCTCCTGTAGTTGCCTTTTTTTGTGGCAATGATACGCTGGCTCACGTTCAGTTTGTATTCACCTGTAGCCCTCATGACCCTTGTGGCAAAACTGCTGCTGTCTTTTCTTCTGTGGCCTGTTTGTATGATTTTTTACCTCCCTGTGACTTACAGTCCTGCCCATCATCTCTCAGCCCTTTCTCCAGTCTGTCAGGAGCATGACAAATTCCCATCCTGGCCTCTAAAGTGCTGGGGTGTCACATGCAGATTTTGAAACATACTCTGTTCTGTCATTTAGGTCATTCATGGGAAAACAGAGCAGCAGCAGCAAGGCAGACCTTTCTGAAACCCTACATGTCCTTTTCAGGGTAACTGTGAACCATCTATTACTGTCCACCAGCTCTGTGATGGACCTGGGAAGTGCCCCTACAGTGCTGTGGGACCAGGAAACATCTGCCTGTGGCATGGATGGGTAACCTGGGCTGAGACCTGCAGGCATAGGGATGCTCCTGAGGGGCTGCTGGGACACAGCGACACAAGCACATCGGTCCTGTGATGCAGCTTCTGTGCTCCCCAGGGTTTCCTGTGGGGTTTCTGCAGTGTTATAGACCAGGTGGGATGGGGCTGGGTGAGAGTTGGGATTACTGCCCAGTGGAGGGGAGAAGATGCCAGGTGGGGAGTGGCTCTGGCAGGTGCTGCTGCCTGAGAGCTGAGCACCAGCCTGAGCTCCTCGAGCACTGGTGGGAAGGTTTGGAGCTCACCTGGAGAAGACAAGGCAGGAGTTTCTCGTGCTGCTTGCTGGGTGCCTGGTTTGTTCTGAAGTGCATGGGCTGGCCCTCAGCAAAGTACAACGGGGTCAAATGATGAGCAGAACTGCACAAGGCACAGTGGTTGGAGGGTGCAATGGGACATCCTGTCTGCTTGCTGTTGGAAGGAAATCATCCATCCGTGCCAGCTGGGTGCTTTGAGGTCTCCGTCTGTCCTGGCTCTGAACCTCGTGGGACACAGAGCCACAGCATCAGTGTGATGAGCTTGGGGGTGGTGCTCCAGGGCAGGAGGCTGGGCCCCGACGAAGGGTCCAATATGAGAGCAGGCTGTCTGCTTGCATCTCCTCGGCCGTCTGCCAGAGGAGGTGTGGATCCGGCTTGTCTGGCTGGTGTTGAGATGCCTGAATATGCATCTGCGAGAGAGCCTTCCAGAGGATCCCACCCACCCAGGTTTCCATGGAGAGAGTCTCTTTGTTGAGGAGGAAGCCGTCTGGCAGACAGTGTGGCCGTGGAAATACCTATAGAGCATTTGTTTTCCAAAGCACATGAATAACATCCCCAACAGCTAGCAGCCTCACTTCCTCTGCTCACCCACCAGTGGGCCTGGCATAGTGACCTGGGATGCCTGCGGTGTCTTTATCCTCCCAGTTTCTCACTGCATGCTTGTCTGAGCATTCCCAGTTTGGCTGTGTGTGCTCAGCCCAGCCCGGTTTCATCGCGAGTTGGCAGGCACGGCTCCTGGCACGGGGCTGCAGGCAGCAGTCTATCTTCACTGGGGGACACGTTTGGCTTCCCTGCTGGAGGGAAGAGTGAGAGCGCTGTAGGCGGCAAAACTGGGAAAGTTTTGCTCCCACCTCCCATGGGATGTGAAGGGAATTGCTTCCCTGAACAAAATGTCCTTTCTCTGGTCTCTCAGTTCTTTCTCATGCTTTGAAAGACCAAGATGCTTAAGAGCTGTTGAGGCAGCAGGCAGCAATGCAAGGCACATGCAACAACCCACAGTGAAAGGGATTAAGCTGGGGTTTTTATGGCAGTCTGTCAGCATTAAATTAAGGCTAAATTCCCATCCTAAATGTTATGTTAACATGAAGTTACATCAGAAAGCACAGAGCACAGAACAGCAATATGAGGGTATAAGATGTGTTACAGGGGTATTTTAATTATCCCAAATCAGGCATTTGAAACTCAGGGAATTTCAGATATAGGGTTTGTGTCATTTTTTGGGTATGTAATTGAAAAAAATTCAAACATAGGAAGGCTTAGAAGCATGTCACTGAGATTGTTTGGGTGCCTTTATTTTGTGCTGCATGGACATGGGCAGATGGAGGCAGAATCTTTAAAAAATGATGGAACCAAATGTGGAATTACTAATGTTAAAATACTGTGAGCTGTATTTGAGTGTCAAGGCAGTGTGGCTCTCCAGGGTAATGTTAGGGCTGCTGCGCCTTGACTGTGCATCTCCATATCTGGACATACTTGGCTATCACTAACAGAACTCACAGTGCCCTGTGCTTTGTTAAACTCATAATTGGAGACAGTTTTAAGTCCTGTAGCATCATTTTGTTAAAGTTAAGAACGTGTTCTTAATTCTATCTTAGCTTATGTTTTTTTGTCTTCAGATTTCCATGTTTTTTCACAGCTGGATGAGGATTAAACAAAAACCCAGAGGAATATCATCGTAGCATAATTCTGAGGAGCTGTAGCAAAAAGCTGGTTTTGGCTGTTTTGTGAAAAGAGATTCCTCATTGTGTCAGGACAGGATGGTTACAGTGGGCGTGCGGAAGCTCCACGGATGCAGAGTGGGTTGTGAATTCAGCCCCGTGACCAGTGTGCACAGCCCAGCTGGGCAGCTGTGTAGTGGCACTGCCTGGTGCCATGAAATTACTTGCCTGGAGGAGTTGGTGGAGCAGCAGTGCCCATGGCAACATGTGGCTGCAGCCATGAGGAAGCTCTGGAGCTGGGAAATCAGCCGGTGAACCACCGCTGGCAGGGCTGTGGTGTTCCTGTAGACAGAAAATGATGACAGATCTGTTGAAATGGCTCTGCAGGGAGCACTGTGTGCACTGTCATAAAGACTGGAAGCTGCCTGTAGCTTCCAGTCATACAAATTAGATATGACAGTCATTAATAATTAGCTTTATCCTCACCTGTGGTACCTGAAGGAACCTGAGCACAAGATCAGCACTGGGCAGTTTGCCTTCCAGCAATGTCAGGCAGCAGAGTGGTGGGTCTGAAGCATCTTTGAGATCCTCCTTGGGAACAGAGCTTTGGGGGGTCCCAGGCCAGCACTGCACCCCTGGGATGTTGCTGTTAGGCAGAGGTCAGTTCTCTGCTGAAGGAGGAGCATTGCAGTGAGGAATGAGATGAATGATGGTTTCCTTCCAGAGCTTGCAGGCAGAAAAGGACAGCCTGTGCTGCAGAGGCAGCTCCAGCAGTGGTGGGCAGAGCTGAGCCTGGGGTCTCTGAGTGCCTCAGCTGTTTTTCTGGCCCTTGACTCAGATTTTATTTCTTTGGCTTTGGCATCTGTTTGGGGGATAATGCAGCAGTGTCGTGCTCCCACTGGTGTATTTCTGTCACTGCCTGGTGGGGCAGGAGGAGGTGAAGGGGAGTGATGTACAGAGATGTGCTGCCCTCCTTGTCTGGCATTACCTGCACCCCCTTGGCAAGCTCTGGCAAGGTACCTGCATGCCCAGCCCTGCGAGGCCTCTCTGTTTGGGTGGGCCGGATGCAGTACCATGATTTTCTGAGATGAATGTTTCTATTTACTGTGCTACCCTGATTTCTGAGCCTGCCAAGTTCTTTGGGCATATCAGGAGGGCAGGCTCAGCATGGGCCCATTTCCTTAATGACCAGCAGTGAGTTACCTGCACATGTGCAGTACAGATTTGAGGCACCTTCTCTGGGCGTTTTTGGTTGTGTTTTGTTTGGGTGGGCTTTTTTGTGGGTTTCTGTTTATCTGTCTGGGAGGGTTTGCAGGGTTTTTTTTTTGGTGGTGGTGGGTTTTTTCCCTGCGGATTTTCCTCATTGGATGAGGTGTTCTTTATTTGTGGAATCCCTGCCCAACTGAACCTCCACCAGAGCTGCAAACTCCCATCTGCATACAGCCCTTATTTTGTGCTCCAATAATTTCAAGGCAACTCTGCTCCCCTCTGAGCCTGGGAGAGATGTACGGGGTGGGTACGTAAGGATGCCCTGGGGCAAACCGGAGGTGCCTCACCACCGCTGCCGTCTCTCCCGGCGTGAGGACATGTGGCTGAGACAGGACGAGTGAGCATCCTCGGAGCCACCACCGCCTTTTCGCGGGGACCCGGCTGAAGATCCGCCCGCCGAGGAGCGGAGCCGGCCGGCGGCTGATGCTGCGCTCGCCCGGCCGGGGTGAGGGGAGCAGCGGGCGGGTGCAGCCCCCGCGGCTCTCGGTGCCCGGGTCCCCGGGGAGCAGCGGTGCTGGCGGGGGGAGCCGAAGCGGGGGGCACTTACATAAGCCCTAAATGCGACAGGCGGTGCGGGAAGGTGAAGGGCAGAGCACTGAGAATCCACACAGCCTCCAGCGAGGGCTCCCTGGCACAGGAGCTCTGCTCGCTGACACACATCCGCGGGTCCCCATCTGCAGTGCCCTCCCTTCCCCGCGGGCCCCGCGGGGGCTGCTACAGCTGCTCCGCCCGATGCTGCCAGCCCGGGCGGGGACGTGGGAGCGCAGCTCTGCCTCCTCAGGTTTGCCGGGGCAGGGAGCGGGTGGGAGGGAGGGCAGATGCCCACAAGCACTGGTGCTGTTCCCCTTCTGCCCGCCCAGCACCCGGGTCCTGCCTGGGGTCTCACTACTTTGGCCAGTGGAGGGGGAAGGCTGATGGGGACTGTGTTGGTAGGCGAGATGGGTGCCTGGCTAGGACGTGTGAATCTAGTTTGCTGATGTAGGAGTGTGATGGTGGCACCCGAACAGGGGAGCAGTGCTGTGATGAAGCCCAGGCAAGGAGCACAGGATGCATGGTGTGGGAGCACAGGCGGCTCCGGCTCAGCCAGAAGAGACCCCGGTGGGGTCTTGTGCAGGGGCTGTGCTTGGTACCAGCGGTGTCCAACAGGCTCCCGATGGGGAGGGACATAGCACTGTCTGCTTCTCTTGGCACCCATACTCTGGGTAGCCCCTGAGTGCTGGGGACAGTCTGTGTGTCTGCACATGCTCTGCTTCTTCTGCCCGCTTTTGCCTGTTCCCAGAGCCACCTGCCTGGCTGGTGGGAGAGCCAATGAGCACCCATAGGTGGGAGGCTCAGCCAGAGATCCTGGCTCCTTCTGCGCTGCATGTCTTCAACTCTTCCAGAGCAAGTCTGCTGTTAATTTCCTCCATCTCTCCACAGTATCAGCAGTCACCTCCGGGCTGGGCCACTGGCAGGCAGGCAGCAGCAGGCAGCTGGGAGGCTGTGAAGAGCTGGTGCCACATCTCCCTGCGTCCGTGCTCCCGACTCACCCAGCAGAAGGTGTGGCTGACTCCTGTCTCTTCTGCTGCATCTGTTCCTGGTGGGCAAATTGGAGGCTTGGTGTGATGGGGTTGCTCTGAGACCTCGCCCCAGGAGCTTCAGGCCTGGATGTTGGTGCTGTTTCTCCTGGACAATGTGGCTGATACTCTGGAGAAGCCCTCTCTTCCCCCCTGTTCTCCAAGTGCCTGAGCTGGTGGCCAGCTGGGACCTGCGTCTCACCCTCTGGGTCCTGAGCTTTGCCTCGATGGTTGTGCAGATGGAGGGCCAGGTCTACTCGCCCACTGTCAACACGCACTATGGGAAGTTACGAGGGGTGCGCGTGCCATTGCCCAGCGAGATCCTGGGGCCTGTGGACCAGTACCTGGGGGTTCCTTATGCTGCTCCCCCCATCGGGGAGAAGAGATTCATGCCCCCCGAGCCACCGCCATCCTGGTCGGGCATCAGGAACGCTACCCACTTCTCACCAGTCTGCCCCCAGAACATCCACAACGCCGTTCCCGAGATCATGCTGCCCATCTGGTTTACCTCCAATTTGGATATCGTGGCCACGTACATCCAGGACCCCAACGAGGACTGTCTGTACCTCAACATCTACATCCCCACGGAGGATGGTGAGTCCCCACTGGGGTGACTGCAGGAGAGCGAGGGGGGGTCACTCCACCCCTCCCCAGCAGTGGTTGGTCTCACCTGGGTGTTGTGTTTGAAGCATGTGGTTGTGGACCCTGCAGCATGCTGTCTGTTTGTGGAAAGCTTTCTCTGGCCACGCAGCTTGCTCTCTTGCCCTCAGCTGCCATCTCTGTCTCGCGTGCTCCTGCTCCTCCACGCCTCCCGGTCCCACCCCTCCACCTCCATGGCATCGTCACGGGTTCCTCTCTTGTATTGCTAAATCTGAATCCGACTCTCTGACCGCAGATCCACAGAGTGACAAGCTGATTTGTGCTCCCCACAGGCGCCGAGTGCCAGGTTCTGTCTTGAGTTGGTTCGAGTTCGTCCTTCCTCCCTGCTTCCCACCCTCCCCAGGTCCATGCGCTAGTTGTGGGCGTGGGCTGCGGCTGGGAGGAACACTCTCTGCCTTCTCCCTGGGAAGATGCTCCGGCAAGAAAGGGACCACAGAGCCCTTTTCTGGGCCCTGGTACGGATGGGAGGTTGGGGTGCACTGGCAGACACATCGCTTGGCTGCTCCTCCGTCCGCCGGTGGGACAGCGGCAGAGCGATGAGCCTGGGGTGCTGGGGACCCACGGGGCGTGGTCCTGTTGGGGTGAGGCTGAGCGGCGCTGGGTGCCTCCTTGTCTAACCTTTTCCTTTGTAGGGGATCCCACCTGAACTGTAAGTAGAGGGCAGAGGAGGCAGCGCCTGCCCGCACGCCCGCCCCAGCCTCACCGCAACGGGAGCCCCCAGGGACTTTCAGCGGGCCGGAAGGGACCCGCAGCGGGTCTGCTGCGCACAGCAGAGCAGCCTGGCGGGCCAGTGGCTTCTCCCAGGCTGGCTGGCTCCACTCCTCTGTCTCTGGGGCCCACGGAATGCATCATGCCTTCCTTCCCGCCCAGCACGGCTGGCCCAGAGTTTTCCTCCCATGGCGACGCTCCCTCCCCACCTCCCGCGGTCCCGGGGGCGGTGGGAGGGTAGCAGCGTGGTTGTGATTGCATGCCCACTCCCATCAGTGGAGCCTCCTGTTATTTTGTAGTCTTTTATTCATTTTACAGTAAAACGGATTTCCAAGGAATGCACCCGAAAGCCCAACAAGAAAATATGTAGGAAAGGAGGTATGTAGCAAGCCGACCGGCAGAGAGGCACAGAGAGGAAAGAGAGAGAGAGTGAGAGAGTGAGAGGGTGCCTGGCTGGCCCCCGGCCTGCAGCACNCAGCTGGGAGCACAGGTCTGGGGTCAGGTCATGGGGATGCTCATGTTGCTCCAGGCCTTTCCGAACAGCTTCTCCTGGGATGAGCCTGCACTCCCACCTTCATCCCACTGGCACCGACAGCCTCCCATTCCCTGGGCATGAGGGGTAGCCTCTGATGGCAGATAGCACTTAAATGCCTCCATCCCTTAGGTTGGGTTACCCTACTGGGGGTGCACAGACCTGCTCAGGGAAGGACCTGTGTGATGGGGGACTGCAGTCCATCCCGGGCTGAGCTTTTCCCCCATTGTGTCCCTGATCATTCTGCATCCAGAGCTCCTTGGTTAAAAGCATAAAGCCCCTCCTGGCTGTGTAAATGCTGCAGATTCTGCCCTGACCCTTGTGCCTGCCAAGGCTGCTCCCCACTGCTCACACCCCCGTGCCAGTGCCAGTTGTGCCAGTAAGGATTTGATCTCCAGCCTATGGCACAGCAGCCTCCCTGAGCCCTAGCTGCCCCACAGGCAACTGAGCACCTCCAGTTCAGACACGTCTCTGCTTTGCCTTGCTTCCTCTGACCTTCCCCCATTACCTCTATATGATCCTGTATTCCCAACCAGTGACATGGACAAGGGAGTAGAGATGTACAGATGGGAGCTGACTCGGCCCCATGTCAGACACAATTCCTCACCCATCCCTCCACACAGCCCCCTTGCAGGCAGGGAGAGCTGGCTGCTCTGTGCATCCCAAAGATGAACGTGTGGACAGTCAGGCAGCCAAGCTCTTCTGAAAGGCTCAGTACAGGGCATCTGGCTGGCACAGGCTGCTGTCCTGGGCGTCCTGCAGCAGCAGGGTCCCTGCATCCCAGCCTCTGTCTCCCTGCACCCCTGGGTTTGGCGGGGCCAGTGCAGCTGGGCTTGGAGGTTTGGGGAGCGCTTTCCTTCCAGCCGTTTTCCCCAGTTCTGTTGTTTGGTTTCTTTGCTTTGCTTTTCCTGTTGCTGTCCTGGCTATTCACACGCCATCTCTCTGAGTGCCAAGGCTGCTCCTGAAAGGGCTGGCCCATTAGGGAGTCTCTGCACGCTGCCTCCGGAGCCGGCTGTGCCAGTGATCACCAGCCACTTCAAAGCGCTTCCTCTCCCGGCCCTCCCACCGGCTGCCAGGGCTCGCAGACCCCCGCCACCCCCAGCCCTACATCCAGGGCCAGGGAAGCAGGCTTCAGGTTACTGCTGGAGAAGGGGATGATATAAGCCATGACAAAACACCTTGGGTGTGCTCATCTCCTGGGCTTCCCTTCCCACTGGCTTCACTGACTGGCAGGGTTTCTTTGCAGCCCATCTGCAGCTGCCTCTGGTCACCTCCCGGGGAGCTGGTGGGGGACATTCCCTTTGCCCCCACTGGGCTCTGTTGACTCCTGGACCAGCAGGTCCCCAGTGCCAGCCATTTGGACATCCAGGTGTGGCGTGCACCCGGGAATTAAAGCACCCAGACCCTGGCACTTCCCCTCAGCTCTGGCCAGGCTCTGGTAGCTGTTGGCTTAAATTAGTTGAGTCACTTGTGATGAAACACAGAAGCTCCCCCACCCCTCACCATGTATCCTGGGTTAGTAATGCTTGGGGAGAGGGTAATGTATCTGCAGTGCTGATTTCCTCGGGTTGAACATTCTGGAATAATCATGATTACTATTTCTAAGGCCGCAAACGAGCAGTGATAAACTCTCCTCTCACAGAACAGTATTTTGGTGGTTGAAAATGCCTCAGTTCCCACCTTACTGGAGTTTTCATGACTTCTGCCACCCCTAATCTCAGTGTATTTCAGAGCAGATGAAGGGTTGAGCATTTATCAGTTGTGCTTGTTTATCTCTGGGACAGAAAAACATCCCTGTTTCCCTGTCCAGTTACCCACAGTAATTTCCTATATGGAAATTCTCTAAATGCCAGTCTCCTCCATACACCATTGGTCCCTTCTCTGGGAGCAGTACAGGGCAGCAGGGCTTTGAGAGCAACTAGCCATGCATGGTGCCAGGGGATCTGACAGCACTGAGGCTCAGATTTTGCTGCAAAAATAGTGCTGCCCACCCAAAGACCACGTACACACTGAGACACACACACTGAGAGTACAGTACCTATGTGCAAAATGCAGCTCTGCCCCATGCTTTGTGCTGCCAACACTTCCAGCCTGTTTTTGGCTGTGGTAGATGCCAGGATGATTTTTCCTTCCCTTCACCACCAGCCTGGGCAAGCCTTGCTGCAGGGCATGAGGAGGTGGATGTCATTTTTGGAGGGGAAAAATGTGGTTGCCCTGCACTTAGCAGCTCTTCCTGGTTTCCATTAGCAAATGCCCACATCTCTCTGGCTGGGACTGTGAAGAGTCTGTGATATTGCAGAGACAAATGTGCAGGCCAGCATCTTCCTCTGCTGTGTGAGGGTGGCCGGAGCTCCCAGCAGCTCCTGGGCTCAGGAAGCGCTTCGGCAGCTCTGCGGGAAAAGCCTTGTGTCTCCTTGCTGCTCCCCAAGAAGCTGACTTGTCCAAGTACCAGCTGAGGCTTCCCTACAGCTGCACAAATTCTGCAGTGCTCCCTTGCTGGAAGCTTCTTCCCAGCCCCCTCGGAGCCGGCTGCTTTGCAGAGCTGGCTGTGGGCAGACCCCTGCCCTGGTGCTCCGCTTCCACTCCGGGGAGCGATTTGCAAAGGTGAGGGTCGGTGTTTGTGCTGCCGGAGGCAGCAGAGCGTGAGGGGATGCAGAGCTTTTACAGAGTCTGCTCAGGGATGGAGAGAATTCCTCTGCATTATTCCAGGACAGGGAGGGGCAGGGCAGCACCAAGGTGTGCTGCAGTCCTGGAGCAAGGGGCTGGTGGCTGGAAGGGCCCTCGGACACAGGTCCCAGCTGAGCTCTCCCTGCCTGTGGGGTTGTGCAGCAGCAGGTTCAACAGCTGCACTGGTCTTGGTCCTGTTCTTTGCCACTCCCAGAGAAGCAGCTGAGATGGTGTGGCCAGCAGCAGGTGGACCTTTGGGTGCATGTGGACATCAGAGGCTCCGGCTCCCTGCAGCATTGTGGCTGCTTTGCAGGATTGGGTACCCCAGGGAGTTTGCACTGAGGAGAGGGTGCTGGAGTTGCCTACAGGCATCCTGAACAGACATTTGGGTCTGTAAATGTGTCATCTCAGGCTCCTGCTCTTCTCTTATCCACACCATGCTGAGAATGAAGGCTCCAAGGACTGGGGCTCCCTACCCCCCTTCATCTCGGTTTGCACTGGTGTCAGTGCTGCTGGTGTGGTTTATTTAAGGTAGCATAAATCCAGCATGGATGCCCCTGTTTCAGGGAAAGTGATTTCATTTTATTTTATTATTTTTACTAAACTTGAACTTAAATCTTCCTAGAGCCTTCAGATAAGAGCATATGCATCCTTCCTGTTGGCCTGAACAATGTCACTTCGCAGTCAGCTTAAAGTGAAGTGGCACAACAGACTATCACCTCCTGAGTTAGTGGAGGGTGTTTCTGATGGGTAAGGAGAATAAGAGCAATGAGCCCTCTTAGTTTTTCCAGCTGTGATTCCACAGGCTTAAGCCCACTGATGCCTGAAGTGGCCACCTCAAAACAGAGGCTAGACAAGAATAAGGGAATAAAGGTGGGTATTTATTGGAAAGGCCTTCAAAGGTACCCCCTGGGGAGTCCAGAGGCTGCTGCCAAGATGGACCCTAAGACGGACAACAGCTCACAAGTTCTTCACACTTTTATAAGTTTGGTTCATTTGCATATCAGGGTTAATTCTCCAATTAAAACTTCAGTTAATTATGTCATTTCCCCAAGCTTGCCCCCCTCCCTTGGAGGCTTCAGTTTACACATTTTGGGCCTAGGACAGTCGGAGTGTCCTTGGAGAGCAGGCCCAGAGAGGCTTTGTTGTGTCTGCCCAGCACAAGAGAGCAGAAGTTAACAAGCTCCAGGAAACTGCAGAGTTACACACTGGGCAGTGCAGGATTTGAAAAATATGAAAGTTAAAACCTAAGGCATCACCAAACCCACGAGAGTGGGTGCTGCAGGGCTCTGCGTGGTGACCTTTGTTAGTGCAGAGAAAGATCTCCTGGGCTGGGTGTCCCTGAACATGGCAGTAGCCAGTGGAAGGTGTTACTGGGTGAGGGAAGTGAAGCTGTGATTGCTCTCACGAGCTGTGGGGCATTGGTGGGTTGTGCTGGAGGTGAACAATGCAGCAAGAGGCAAAAAGCCCACTTGGTCACAACAGTCTGTGTTGGCCATAACCACCCTGGCACCTCCCTGCTGAGGGGTGAGGTTTGTGCTTTGCATCTGCCACACACACACATGCCACTGCTGCTCCCCTTCCCCCTGGCCTGCATCACTGCACTCCTGCTTTGCTTAGCTTCCCAAGTGCTGCTTTCTGCAATCTCTTGTGTGGTGCCTGAAGCTCAGGTTGCTTTAGGCTTGTCCCAGCCATCCCTAAGCTCTGCAGAAGCAGTCACCAGCTGGATCCCTCCCTGCTCAGCCAAGACAGTTGCTCAGGTCACAGAGATGTTGTCCACTGCCCTCTTTTACAACCTGACAAGTCCTCATAGCTGATTCCTCCATTCTCATCTGCACAGAGACTTTTGTTCCCTGAAGGAAACCAGGCTGGAGGGCTGCAGCCTGGCCAGTCCCAGGGCTTTAACAGCACCAGAGCCTTTGGCAGTGAAAAAGGATTTCTCCAGCTGCCTGTGGTCAGCTTCCCAACTCTGAAGCACAATGTGGATGAAGGCGTGCTGACTGTGGTCTTCATTAGAGAAAAATCCCCAGCCCTCAGAAGCACCAAGAGGTCGGTGCATAGCACTGGTTAGCAAATATTGCATGAGCACTTCATCATTTAAGTGCTTTCTGGGCTTGCAGCTCTTCCTAATGAAGACACAGTAGGTCAAGCTTGCAGCCTCCTGCAAAGAGCCTGAGTGGCTGCACATGCCCGGCCAAGTGTGTGGCTGGGGGGTGGGCTGGGGAGGGAGTGTGGGGAGGACACAGCAGGAAGGGGGGGATGCTGGGGCTGAGGTGTTTCGGCAAGAGTTGACAGGGATGGGGGTGGTGCTGGGTGAGGAGAAGGGTGTGAGATGCTCAGAGGATGGCTGGGTGGTGAAGCAGGAGGTGAGGAGGGGGGACTGGAGCATGGCAGGAGTAGGTCGGAAGGTAAACGCTGCATTGGAGAGAATCAGGACAGCACAGGAGACAGCTGATCCATCCCTGCCCTGGGCAGGAGCAGCTCTACCTCACCTCTTTCTGGCAGCATGTCCCACCTGGTTTTAAACACCTCCCCAAGCTGCCTCTTTGAGTGCTTTGCCGCCCTTTCTGCCAGGAAGGTTTTCTTCTCATCCTGCCTCCTGTAGCCCCAGGGCTGCCTGAGAGGGACTTGCTCTTCCACCTCACCACCTCACAGGAGCCTTTCATGTGTTGGGATGCTGCTGTAGCTCCCATCATGCCTGTGCTCCCAGGATTTGTGCGAGCCAGCCTTCTGCAAGCTTTTCATGCCTGCTGGATTTTTCTAGGTTTCTGGTCACTGCTCCTCCAGACTTTCTCCAGCAGGTCATGGCTGCTTAAGGTCATTCTGCAAGCCTCTTGCCCTGATGGAGCTGCCTCACAGCCATTTCAGATCTCTTCCTCCCCCATGAAAGATTCCTTTTAAATTCAAATCCCGTCCCACTCCATGCTGCCATCTCTGTTATCCACCTCCTGTGTCACCTGCAGAATGCCACTCCCAGACTGACAGGGAGCACGGCTCCCCAGTTTCATCCTTCTGACCAGCTCTGTGCATTTAGTCCTGTAGTTCCATTGCAGCCGCAGGCTTGCCCCTTGCTCGTGAGAGCTTTGCTGGGGGCTGTGAAACCCTTGTGTGGCAGTGGGGCCTGTTGGTGGTGGCAGCAGGACCCTGGGATCAGCTGGGTGCCTGGCAGGGTGTCAGAGCCCCTCGTCTCAGGGGAAAGTCACTGGGCAGTGCAGGCACTGTGTGGATAAATCCTGCCTGGGGGAAACCCTGCTCTCTCCCCAGAGGTCACCATCTCCTGGGGAACTTTTTGTTGCAGGCATTAGGGGGAAGAGGACTTGCAGGCACTGGTGTGCAGTTCTAAGGGGATGAGAACACTCAGCTTCTCCCTGAAATTCAGAACTCCAGGGCACAGGACTGGCACCACTTGCCTTTGTGTCCACATTGGCCTGCAGTCCTTTGCAGGAGTGGGGTTTTGGCACAGGTTTTTCAACACCCCTGCTCCCTGCCAGCCCACAGGCCACCTCTCCTGGCTCCTGCTGGCTGCAGCTTGGGAAGTGCCAGACTCACTGCAAGCTATCCACAGCAGCATTCCACAGTGCCCAGCTGGGGCTGCTGGGCTGGCTCATGCCCCAGCACTGCAGGTTGGTGAAGGGATACAGAACAGCTATAAGGTATTCAGGATGTCACAGAAACCACTCTGTTTAGGATCCCACCTTGACGTGGGCAGGTCAAGCTGACTGGTGCCTTCACAATCCTCAGTGAAAGGTGGAGCTAGTCTTGTAAGAGGGGAGTTGGTGCAGGATGGAGCCAGGCAGCTCAGGGGAGCACCTGTCATGAGGGATCCCTGCATGCTGTGGGGGTCTCGTGCAGTGGCACCAGTGGTTTGTGGCCAGGCACAACAAGGGGCCACACACCACATGGGGGTGATGGGCAGGACCCTGCCTGGCGGTCAATGGCCATGCAGGGCCAGCTTGGTGTGAGCTCTGCAGAGGACAGTTGTCCCCAGGGGAAGCAGAGCTGGGAGCAAGGCTTCTGTTCACACCTGGGTGCTAGGAGAGGGAGCCTTGCCTGGAGCTGAGGGTGTGTGACCAGGCGGGGGCCAGGCTTGGATGCAGGAGGATCGGCAAGTGCTTTGAGAGACTCATCCACCGCCAGCGCTGATGCTGCCACAGCCCCACTTGAGTTTTCCCTGGCACCCCAGCCCTCCCCAGGGAGGATCTGGGAAGGGGCCCAGGTGAAGCAGCATCCTGGCACAGCTCCTGGGGCAGTCCTGCCCATGCCCTACACTGCCCTGGCTCTGGGAGAGGTGCAGTGTGAGTAGCCAGCAGTGCTGTGGGGCACAGGCGTGGCCTCACTGTCTCTGCTATCATGCTATTTTTGAATTCTCTTTTTTTTTTGTTGTTGTGTTTTTTCTTTCTTTTTTTTTTTTTTTTTGTTGTTGTTTTGTTTTTATTTCCTTTCGTTTTCCTTTCTGTTCTGTCTCCTCGTGTTTGGTCCCTAGGAGCCAGCGCTAAGAAACAGGGCGAGGACTTAGCGGATAATGACGGTGATGAAGACGAAGGTATTTGTGTGCTCGAGGCTGCCACTGCATGACACGCAAAGCAGCTCCGTGTGCCCGCCATCCGCTGCCACCCCCAGGGAGCCCTGTGTGTGTCTGTCTGCTGTGCCAGGCAGCTGCGCGGGGTGGGGGGCAGGCTGGCAGGCTGTGCAGGGCACCCAGGACCTTCCCCTCCTCTTCCTCATGGGCGGGGAAAGCTCATGGGGTTTTTTCGCTGTAGGAGAAGTTTGCTCCCGCTCGGGTTTGAGCGAGGGCGGGGAGGAAGCATGGCAGCTTGGGAGGAGAGAAGCCCCTCGGGCACCTGGGCCCATTTCACCCTGAGCCTGGTCACATCCCACCTCATCCCTTCGGAGTCAGTGACATGCATCTGGGAGCCAGCAACCCATCCACCCTTGCCTGGCCCTGCCATGGCTGTGCCAGCAGCCTCAACACTTGGCACCCAAAGGAGACCCAGGGTCCACTTGTTTGCTGTTAACTTCTCTCCTTCCTCACCCAACAGAAGTGAGGTCTTTCTTGCAAGCACCAGGCAAGACAGAGCAAGTGGGCTTTCAAGCAGATATGATTCTAGATGCAGGCCAGGGCTAAGCAAGCTGCAGAATTGAGCTATTTTTAGTAAAACAGTGTGGTTCGTCTGCAGGTTATGGAGTTGGCGTGTTTGGCTCTAGAGATGTGGAGAGGAGGTAGGAGGAAGGGTTGGCCAGGGTGCAGCCCTAATGTGCTGAGGACAGTAAAACCTCATGGTGTGCAGAAGGCCCAGGGCAGCTCGAGCAAGGCCTGGCTTGGGCAAGGATCTGGGAAATAGATGAAAAACCTTTTCCTTGGCAGTACTAAAACCCTGTTGTTTACTCCAGCTAACCTGTGCTCCAGGATCTCTTGTACCAGGGCGTAAACTGGCGTTCAGCCTAAGTGACTCGACTGTGCTAAATCCACACACACCAAAATGTGCTGCAGCAATTCGGAGCTGTTTATTTCCTGGTACATCTCTGTACATTGTTGCCACTCTCCTGCGAGGAGTTCCCTTTGTATGTCAGTGATTGGGAGCAGGATGGAAGAGAAGACACAGGCACAGGCACTGGTGTTCCTGCCCCTCACATTTCAAGCAGGTTGTCCTGCGATGTCTGTCCTGGAGGAGCTGCAAGCACTTTCTGCTCCCGTGGTCTGTGCATTTGTCTGGCTACATCCTGGCAGTAGGAAAAGAGCCAGCACAGGTTTTGGGTTTGGCATAGCCTCATTCTCCTGGAGGCAAGAGGTTTTCTCTATGGGAGGCCACCTTTAGCCATGCTGTGGGCCACAGCTGGAGGTGAGAATGGCCCCAGATGCCCATCAGCCACCTGGTCTGCAGCCCTCTGCAATGGGCCAGCAGCCACGGGGAGGAGTGGATGTGGGCAGGGGTTAGGTGGGTGTGAGGGAGCATGAACAGCCCAGTTGGGCACTGGCACTGGTGTGGCTGTGCCCCAGGAGACCCAGCCCCGGTGGGCTGTGCGGGGGGCTGTGCTGCACTGCTGAGGGAGACAGGCAGGGAGCAGCAGCTGCCTGGGGCAGCTGAGGCCAGGCAGGCATAGCCAGCCCACCCGAGCAAGGTGCTGGGTGTGAGTGAGCACGAGGGAGGACAAAGTCCATCGGTGCTGGATCGCCAGCCCCGGACAGGGCTGGGCAGCGCAGGCATGTGGGACCTGGCGATGTCTCCGTGACGGGTGCAACTTGTGCCTTGTCTGTGTGACATGGGTGAGGTGCACCAGCAGCCCAGGTGTGGGTGTTATTCCCTTGTGGGTGGCCATGGTTCCATGAGAGATCACCAGCCTGTGGGGCAGAAGGGGCAGGATGTGCCCTGGACAGGATAAGTCGAGAGAGGGAGCATGGCTGCTCCCTGTCCCCTAGGCTCCCACGGTCCTTCCTCCCCGGCCCTCAGGGTCCCATTCCCCATCCTTACTCCATGCCTCATGCCCTGTCCTCGTCCAGGTGCCGTGCTCACCTCCCTGACATGCACACGTGCATACACTGTCTGCCTCATCACCATGTCTGTGTCTGGGCACTGGGGTGCCAGGGGTTTACATCCAGACAGGCAGCTCTCTGCCTTCCCAGGGGAATGGGAAAGAGGAGTGGGAGAGTAAGACATTGGAGCACACATCAGTGGCCCCCCCACCTTCTAGGTCCTGCACACCCCCATCCCTGCCCCCCTCCGCAATGCCAGCTTCCAGGACTCACGGAGTGCTTGGGTCCAGCCAAAGACAGGACATGGGGCTGCATCCCAGGGCTGGACTCTGCAACTCCCACCCACAGCAGACCTGATCTGGCTGCCACACAACGCCAGAGCCCATCTCTGGGGAGGAGCAGCGGGGTCCAGCCAGCGTCCCTCCCTCACGTGCTCAGACCCCTGAGGGGACAGTAGTGTGGGGACAGTGCAGCAATAGCCACCTCCCAGAGAGGGGCTGGCAGGGTTGGTTCAGTGGTGTTTGGCTTTGGGGGTCTATGCTGTGGCCCCCAGGAGAGCTCTGGCTTTGGCTCCTAAGCCTCCTCCCTGGTCCTGGCAGCTGGCATTGCCCTTGTACTTGGTCTGCCCTGTCGGGCAGGGTGCTGCGGCCATCGGTGGGGTCCTGTGTTTAACCACCTCTCCTTCCAGACATCCGGGACAGCGGGGCCAAGCCGGTCATGGTGTACATCCACGGTGGCTCGTACATGGAGGGCACGGGGAACATGATAGACGGCAGCATCCTGGCCAGCTACGGGAACGTGATTGTCATCACCCTCAACTACCGCGTTGGAGTGCTCGGTACGAGCTGCCTGCCGTGGGCTGTGCCCTCAGCACAGCCGGGCAGTGGGACAGCCCTTGTGCCTGACCGGACTTGGAGCAGCCGGGAAGGGGGTGGAGGGGGGCGTGGGGCCCGGCGCGATGCGCTGCGGGCACTGCCCCTGCCTTCCGCCCTGGCAGCCGAGCGGGTGCCACGTGGCAGAGCCCCCAGCACGCCCCAGCAGCCTAGTCTGGGTCCTGGCACCAGCCCCCCCTCCCCCAGCTCATTTACAACTGAAAGCAAATATTGGTTTGTGGTTAAATGAATAATAAATATGTTTACCCAGCATCTCCTCCTGAGAGGGCTCAGAGCAGTGAGGTGCCAGCCGGTACTGCCTGGCTGTTCTGGGGACCTGGCAGCTTTCCCTCCCTGGGCACAGGCTGTCTCCAAGCCAGTTGTGCTGCTGGGACCCCCTCAGCAACCCACCATGACGTGGCTGTCTGCGGAGGGGACCACAGAAGGGTGTCAGGTGCCATGCAGAGAAGGGTAGCAGCCCTATTTCCACAAGCACTGGTGACTTAGAGAGACAAAATGAGGACAGAGGGTCAAAAGGCAATGCAGTCCCCTGCCTGCAGCAGGGGCTGAGACAGGAGGCTTGTGTGGAACACCACTGCTTCCCTTAGCAGCATGAGAACAAGGGGTGTAGAGGTTTGGGAAAAGCTCCTTTCCAGCCTAGCTTTTGGCAGGGCTGGCTCTCTTCCTTGCCATCCAGCCTAGCATGATGTTCTCCCTTGGCAGCTGGGCTCCTGCCTGGTACCTGGGGCAGCACATCCCTCTAATGGCCTCCAGAGCCCATAGTTTCTTGTGGAAGATGATAGTAAAAATAAACTTACTCAAGACCTTTAAATACTAAAAGTCGGCCCTTTAAGATGGATAGGTGCCAAGTTAAGACACATGAGTCACAATATGACATTAGACTTAAGTGGTGCCTTCATCATTTCCACTGAGGTGGTGCACCACACCCAGCCAGACCACCTCCAAGTGCCAGCACAGCCCTGGGGCCGCTCCCTGTGTGCTGGGGTTACCTGCCTGGATTTTACCTCAGGCCCATGGTTTTGGCTTCCTGCTTTAAGTCAGAGCAAACCAAAGTGTGATAACTTATCTTGGGTATTTCCTGTGCTATTGAAAGCACTTCTCACCTTCTTCCTCACTGAAAGCCTTTGTATTTTAAGCTGCAGTCAGTTCCTCTGTGCCCAGGCCACCTCCTTACATTTATAGAGCCTCCCCCAGTCCACGCTGGTCCATGGAAAGCATTGGCTGTGCACTCGCCCTGACTGCAGCCACTGATGCTTTCTCAGCTTCCCTTGGAGCTTGTGTGAGATGTCTTGAGCTGTTCTTAGCACAGGTGGTGGTATGAGTAGGACAGAGCTTTGTGCAAATTACCCAATCACTGCTTGTTGTTGGCCAAAGAGGGTCCCCAGTGTTTGCAGCTGCTCTCTCAGCCTTTCACCCCTCTGTGCTGTGCAGAGGGTGGCTGGAGCTCCACGGTATCCCTGCCCCAGCTTAAAACTCACAAAACTCTCTTGGTAGCAGGGTCTCATGGTGGCATAGAGTCCCACAGAAGCTCCCCTAGGTCTGGGGAAGCGGGGTGGGAGAGCAGGATTTTGCCTGTTTCCTCATCCCTAACCAGGCTCCCCTTGGCCCCCAGGGTTCCTGAGCACGGGGGACCAGGCTGCCAAGGGCAATTACGGGCTGCTGGACCAGATCCAGGCACTGCGCTGGGTCAGCGAGAACATCGCCTTCTTTGGGGGAGATCCCCTGCGGATCACTGTCTTCGGCTCGGGCATCGGTGCCTCCTGTGTCAGCCTGCTCACCCTCTCCCACCACTCTGAAGGTAGGTGCCAGCTGTGCCTCAGGATGCTGCAGCTGTGAGCAAACGCCCTGCTGATGCTGCTGCGGCTGCTAACCCAGGGAAGGGAGCCCACCCGGGACCCGCTGCCCAGCCTGAGAGAGTCAGGGCTGCTTTCTAATCACTTGCTAGTGAGAGCCTGGACCAGGACTGGGAAGCAAAACCTTCTCCTCGTGGGCAGAAAGAGGCCAGTGGCAGAGCATGTGGGAGCCAGGGATGGCGTGGGTCCTCCCCGTGCAGCCCAGGGCCAGCGCCTTGGCATGGGGAGAGGTGGGGACCCCTCCTGTAGTGTCCTGCCCAGGTGCTCATGTTTTCTAAGTGCACGTGTGAAGAGGTGTAGGGCATCATGCAGGGCACTGGGAACAAGGATCTCAGTGCCAGGAAAGGTATTCCTACTGGAATAGAGGGGGAAGATAGACCTGAGCCTGGGGAGGGATGGAGGGCCCTGTGTTGTGAGACTGGGAGAGCTGGAAGTGCTGCAACTAGCAAAACACAGGTGGAAGTAATATGATTAATAGCTGTAAATATAGCAGAGTGTTTAAATAAAGAAGGGTATTATTTATGCTAAAAGATTGTGTTGGAATAAGAGAAAATGCATGTAAAGCACCTGCAAAGACATTTACATCAAGCACTGAGGGGGAAAAAATTAACTGTGAGATTAGAGGTGGTTTTGATAAATTTCCTAAAGGAAATTATAGGAGAAAAGCCTGAAGTGGATGTGGTCCACAGGGGAGCAGCCTGCCAGGGACCTGCTCATGGGATTTATAGGAGGGTGCAGCCATCTTCCAGTGCTGTGTCCCCAGGAGTGATGGTGAGGAGAAAAGGACATGTGTGAGCAGTAGACACGGGCATGAGTCTGCCCTTCAGAGACACACAGCAAATTGCACTCAAAGCTGATGTGAAGAGCTGCTGCCCTGCTCAACAGCCAGGGAATCACACAGGAACAGAGACCTCCAGAACCTTAAACGGGCTGATGCCTGATGATGGGGAGTCTTTTACAGGCTGAAAGCTCCTGCAGAAAGGAAAAGTGCTCTGCTCATGTTGAGTGTGAAAGACTGGGGAGGGAACACTGTGTGTAATGCATTCTCAATATTTCTTAGGGTGCTTCTTTCAATCACAGGAGTGCAGGAGTGTGTGCTTGGCTGTCCAGGTGGCCCCAACCTCTTGGAGGGGTCCAGAATGGAGCAGCATGGAGAGAGGCTGAGGGTGGATTGGAGGGGCTGCTCGTTGTGACTTTTCAGCCATAAAAAATAGTCCTGCCAGTATAGCACTTTTCAGGTGATGCTACACTTTCTGCCACTAAGCTCTGCACCTGCATGACGAATCCTTTGCTGCCCCACCTAGCCCCAGTGCCTCTGGTGTGGCGCCCCTGCATCTCAGCAGTGCTGGGTGCCCAGCACCCTCGCTGCTGTGGCAGGGGAGCTGCTGCTGGCTGTAAATGCTGTGAGGTGGGAGGGGAGTGCACAGTGCAGCAGTCAGTGTCTTATAAAGCCAAATGGTCGTAATATGACCTCAGAAAACTCCCTGTGCCAGAGCACCCATATCCCCAAGGATGGGTAGCTGGCTCTGGAACATGGCATGGGAGCAGTGCTAAGTTGGAGCCTGCAGATGAGGTGGATTTGTTTTTATTACATCAAAATAAAACTTCTAGTGATCACAGGCTGTTAATGAAGCTGCTGATTTGTGCCTGCTCTGCCAGGTGCTGCAAGAGGCAGACACTGGAGGCTTGGTACAGCTCATGTTGTGTCTGGCTGCTGGGAAAATCCACAGCTCCCTGCCAGCCTCAGGCCTTGTAGGCAGGTGGATTCCTCATCAATGACCAAAGTGCTGCTTCTCTCCCTAGCCAGCCATACCAGGACAGGAGCAAGTCTCTGCCAGGTACTTTATGAGCTTCCTTTGCTCCATCTCCTGTTCCATGGGGGCTTCTGACCTTTGCTGCCATCCCTCCAGACCTCAGCTGGACAAGGCACCCAGCACCCTGCAGGGCTTGGCCCAGACACCCCCAGAAGTGTTTCCAGTCTCAGCTACTGGGCAAAGCAAAGAGGAAATCAGGAGCTGGCAGCAGCTGGTGGCAGCCTGCAGGACCAGTCACCCTCTGGCAGAGCCTGGCCCCACCACTTGATTCCACTGTGCTGTGGCAGCCAGTCCTGTAGGGGGCAGGGTGTGCTGGGACCCTCACCTTGGAGGAGACCAGGAAGGAAAGGCAGAGCCTCATCTTCTTGCCTGGGCCTCAGCAGGCTGGAGAAGTCCAGTGTGGAGTGCAGGGGGCTGATGCCTCCCTGGGGTGCTTGTCAGGCTTCGGTCAGGTGCTGGCATGGAGCAGGAGGACATGATGAGCTTGGGCTCTGCTTGTTCCTCCTGGCTCAGGATGTGGCCGTGCAGAGACGTGGCAAAGGGGCTCCATCATGGACATGCCCAGCTCTTGGTGACATCAGCTGCCCACCTCTTCCCCAGGCAGTGGTGGGCAGGGCCACAGCCCAGCCTGGTGGATCTGTCTGGGAAGTGATGCTGCTGGCAGGGCCCAATAGCTGCTGCTGGGACAGCATCTCCAGGGAGCCAGGAAACCCCATCCTGGCTCCTTGGCACGTGGATGATGGTGCAGAGCAAGCAAGCCCATGGCCAGTCTCCAGCCTGTAGGCTGGGTATGGCTTTCTAGGGCACCAGGAGGTGACAAACAGAGCTTGTGACTTCTCTTTGTCCCAGTGCATGGGACTGTACGTCAGGTACTTGGCAGAGTGAGGACTGTGCGTGCAGACAAGAGCTGTGGACATGGTGGCCAGGAGCCAGGAGCCTCTGAACACTTTTATTGCGGGAAGGTGCTGCTCTGCAGCCCTGCAGAGTGGCACAGCCCTGGTTGCACAGGGGTTCTCTGCATTTCAGGGTGCCAGAGGCAGCCCCATGGCCACCACGCCGCTGTGCCAGCACCACTCAGGGATCACGTGGAACATTCCCTCGCAGTGAGCAAGCGCTGGGGTCTGGCAGGGGTGCAGGCAGCACTCAGGGTGCAGAGAGGGCTGGTCAGAGAGCAGGGACCCCAGGGTGCACCCCGGACTGGCTGCCTTTCAGGGCCCAGAGGCTCTGCTTCCTCACCACCCTTTGTATTCTGAGCACAAGCACCATTGACATGGGACTGGAGCGAAGCCACGCATTTCTCTGCCTGGGCCAGGGCCTTTGTGGCCTCGTTTTCCAGGGCGAAAGTCCACTCCCTCTGTGTTCCTGGTGGCAGAAAGGCCCTCTTTGTGCATCTGGCAGCGTGCTCCTGCAGGGCCGGATTGGCACTGAGCAGCCCCAGCTGGGCAGGAAGCAGCAGGGAGGGGGTGGAGGGGGACTCTGACAAAGCGGTGGGGTGGGACAGGCAGGGTTAAGTGTCCCCAAGCAGGCATTAACCCTCCCACTGCTGCCAGCCCACAGCCTGGCTGCTCAGTGAAGCAGGTGCCAACCTGGTGCTGAGCCAGGGGCAGCGTGTGCTCCTCGGGGGCTCAGATAACACATCCCTGGGGTGCCTGGGGTGGCATGGGCTGCTTGGCAAGGCCAGGCTGTGATGAAACCATGGCCCCTCTTCTCCCCACACCAGGAGAGAGGGATGCTGGCCCATACCCTACAATGGGATCCTCAGGGAACAACAGCAGCCTTTGGTTGCTTCCAGGAGCACCCCCTTACATTCTCAGCTGTCCCCCTGCCATCCCCACAGCAGCCCTAAGCTGAGTGAGCCCAACTCAGCAGGCAGCACAGCCCGGGGACAAGGCCAGTGTGGGCTGGAGTGCTGGGTCCTTGCAGGGGTACAAGAGCATCAATGCCTTCTCCATGCTGCATCCTGCACTGCAGCAATGGGATGCTGGAACCCTGCTGAGAGCTTCCTCCACTCCTTGCCTGTATTGCAGGTCTCTTCCAGAGAGCCATCATCCAGAGCGGCTCTGCACTCTCCAGCTGGGCGGTGAACTACCAGCCGGTGAAGTACACCAGCATGCTGGCTGACAAGGTGGGCTGCAATGTGCTGGACACCGTGGACATGGTGGACTGCCTGCGGCAGAAGAGTGCCAAGGAGCTGGTAGAGCAAGACATCCAGCCAGCTCGCTACCACGTGGCCTTTGGGCCAGTCATTGATGGGGACGTGATCCCCGATGACCCAGAGATCCTGATGGAGCAGGGCGAGTTCCTCAACTATGATATCATGCTCGGGGTCAACCAGGGTGAAGGGCTGAAGTTTGTGGAGGGTGTGGTGGACCCTGAGGATGGCGTCTCAGGCAGTGACTTTGACTACTCAGTCTCCAACTTTGTAGACAACCTGTATGGCTACCCTGAGGGCAAGGACACCTTGAGGGAGACCATCAAGTTCATGTACACAGACTGGGCCGACCGGGACAACCCCGAGACACGTCGCAAGACTCTGGTGGCCCTCTTCACTGACCACCAGTGGGTAGAGCCATCGGTGGTGACAGCCGACCTGCATGCCCGCTATGGCTCCCCCACCTACTTCTACGCCTTCTACCACCACTGCCAGAGCCTGATGAAGCCTGCATGGTCCGATGCAGCCCACGGGGATGAGGTGCCTTACGTGTTTGGGATCCCCATGATTGGCCCCACTGACCTCTTTCCCTGCAACTTCTCCAAGAACGATGTCATGCTCAGTGCCGTGGTGATGACCTACTGGACCAACTTTGCCAAGACAGGGTGAGTGGGGATGGGTGCCATGCCTTGGGGGTCTGCACTCACTGCAGCTGTACTCCCTGGGGCTCTGCTGTGGTGGGGGGGTTGTCATGCCTGGTGTGGGACACAGCCCCCTGTGCCCAGAGGTCTGTGTGCTGCACCTTCACTGGGGCCAGGGCATCAACCACAAAGCAAGAAGCTTAGATCATGGCCGGCCCCTGGGACAGGACCCAGCCAAGCCACAGGGGTGGGGAGGCTGGTTGGCCCTGGTTATCATGGGTAAGACTTGACCCAGAATTCAGGTGCTACCCAGTCATGCAGGACCTTTTGCCAGCCCACCCTGTGCCGCCACTGGCAAAGGTCTCCTCAGTTTCCATCTCTGCATCCAGCTCTCCCTCTTTGCTTCTTTGGCTTTTCCCAGTGCTAGTTCTCTTCTGCCTGTGTTTCACAGGGACCCCAACAAGCCCGTCCCCCAGGACACCAAGTTCATCCACACCAAGGCCAACCGGTTTGAGGAGGTGGCCTGGTCCAAGTACAACCCCCGTGACCAGCTGTACCTGCACATCGGGCTGAAGCCACGGGTACGCGACCACTACCGGGCCACCAAGGTGGCTTTCTGGAAGCACCTGGTTCCCCACCTGTATAACCTGCATGACATGTTCCACTACACCTCCACCACCACCAAAGTGCCACCACCCGACACCACGCAGAACTCCCACATCACCCGCCGGCCCAACAGCAAGATCTGGACCACCAAGCGCCCCGCCATCTCGCCCGCCTACAACAGCGAGAACGGGAAGGAGAAGTGGAGCCCAGAGCAAGAGGCGGGCACGCTGCTCGAGAGCCCCCGCGACTACTCCACCGAACTGAGCGTCACCATCGCCGTGGGCGCCTCCCTCCTCTTCCTCAATGTGCTGGCCTTCGCTGCCCTCTACTACCGCAAGGACAAGCGCCGGCAGGACACGCACCGGCAGCCCAGCCCCCAGCGCGGCACCTCCAACGACATCACCCATGCACCTGATGAGGAGATGCCCTCCTTGCAGGTGAGCCAGGGGCACCACGAGTGCGAAGCTGTGCCATCCCACGACACCCTGCGCCTGGCCGCTCTGCCTGACTACACCCTCACCTTGCGCCGCTCTCCGGACGACATCCCGCTTATGACCCCCAACACCATCACCATGATCCCCAACTCGCTGGTGGGGCTGCAGACCCTGCACCCCTACAATACCTTCACCGCCGGCTTCAACAGCACGGGGCTTCCGCACTCACACTCCACCACCAGGGTATAGCTGCCCACCGCTGGCGCACACGCATGCACGCACGCACACACACGCAGCAGACACTGGCAGAGGGACCAGCGGGGCCCACGGAGCCCCCGGACGGAGGGGCAGCGCCCACGGATGGTGCAGCTCCCAGCCCAGAGACCTGTGGGGTCCCAGAGTGGCCCCAGCGCTTTCTTTTGTTCCTAACTTTTGAGAAGTGCTTTGACTCTCCTGGCCTCAGGGCCCCGTGGGTTGCCCCGGGATGCCAGTGGGGTGCAGGAGGGACATGGTGTAACCCTGCACAACCCACCTGTGCAGGTGGGCAGGGGTACTCCACTGTCAGTGGCCACAGAGCTCCCAGTGCCGTGGCTGTGCATCCCAGTGGGGTGATCACATCCCCAGTGCTAAGCGCACCGAGCACCCTGGGACTGATGAGGAGTGGGACTGGGCATCCCTCTCAGCCAGTGCCCAGACATCCCCAGGCATCTTGGCAGCCCTGGAACAGGCTCCTTCACTGTGCTGAGGAGTGGCCCCAGGCCACGGTGCTATAGGCAGAGGGAATGGGCAGGGTCCAGGGACCTGGCCTTGTGCTGGGTGCAGGCACTGGGGCTGGTGCCAGGGCTCAGGGACCCTGGGAGTGGGGCCCTGGGCTGGAGACTTGGCACCTCTGCCCCTCTTTGCGCTGCAGAGAATCTCTTTTGTGTCAGTCATTTCTCTTTGCAGAGACGTTTTTTAAGCAGATCTTTAGTTCTTTACACACTAACGGAGTCGCCGCGTTTTGTCCTTTGTAAAGATTTTAAAACCAAGTGTTCTTGATATAAAATAAAAAGCCAGTTAGAAGCCAGCGTGTGCGCACGGTGCCGGCCCCCCATGGCGCCCGCCTGCCGTGGGTGGGCACCAGGCAGGGCAGTGCCTCCTGCACTGTGGGGCCGCGCTCTTTTGTATTTTTTGATATTCTCCCTCCTCTGTCACCCGTGCCCACGGATCTCAGCCAAAAAACCTATCCAATGGCCTGCCTGCGAGCACCCCTGCCCTGGTCCCTCACTGCCACCACTGGCCAGTGCCACCCACTGCCCTGTGTGGGCAGCACCTGCTCCAAGCACTATCTGTTCACTCCCATGAGCCCAGGACGGCCCCTCATGCTCCCTACCCTGCCCTGCTCCCCCAGGAGCATCCCACATCCCTTCACCACTGCCCCAGGGCCGTGCTGTGCCCTCCCTGCCCACGCCGTTGTCTGAAAGCAGAGCCAGTGGTTTGCAGCCTGTGGCAGGAGTGGGGTGACAGGAGCAGGGTGAGCTGCTCACCAACATCAACTCTGCCTCCTAGGTTGCTTCCACTGGGGCCTTTACCCCATCATGGGGTGACCCCATCTCCAGCACCCAGGACGTGCAGCTGGAACAGACACCTGGGCAGGGACTCTTGGGGTGATGCAGCCTCCGTGGGGCTGGGAGCACCTGTGCTGGGGCTGGGGCATCTGCCGGGCTGTTGTGGCCACCGAGCCACACGTGGCTTAAGCTGAGTGGCTTTGGTGTGGTCGGGCATGGAGAAGGAGCTGCGGGGGATCCCACGTGGGGTTCCCCAGTCTCAGCTCCCCCTGGTGAGCACTAGCACCTGGGGCCTGGGGAGGCAGGAGAAAGGGACAGGTCCTTGTGGGGACACCGTACCTCGTCCCTGTGCAAGACGGTCCGGCTGGCAGACGCTGCCTGTGCTGGCGGCCGTGACGCACCGGTGCCGGCTGGCCCTACTGCCTGGGGCCAGCGCATCGATGGCCCTGCTGGCCCTACTGCCCGGGGCCAGCACAAACAACGGCCCTGCACCCTGCCCCGGCCCCCACCCCGCGCGGGGCTGAGGGTGAGGATGCTCGTTGGAGAATGTATTTATACCCTGTCACCCACGCAGAGTAACAAATTCCAAATAAAACAGAAGTGATATTTTTAATAGCAGTGTGTCTCGCCTCTTCTTGGAGCATGCAGAGCCCCGGGAACTACCTGGCTGAGTGGGGTGCCCTGTGCTGGTCCTCGTGACCCTGGCACTCACCCCACAGAGGCAGCAGGAGGACCCCGGTATCACCCCAGCATGGCAGGGGGCTGGACCCCCAGTGCAGCACACATGTGAGCTGGCACCATAACATCCAGGACTGCCAACACCAAGTGCCACCGTGGGGGTGTCCCTGCATCTCCCCAGCCCCATTGCCCTCAACACTGGGACCCCACGTGGGGATTCATCTGTCCCACAGCCCCCTTCCTCCCAACTTGGAACCCCTTCCCCAGCCTTTCCCAGCTGAGCTCCCCTCCCCCTACTTGCCAAACAGAAAAGCTGCTGGTTTCATTTCTTTTTAATGTAATTTCAACTGGAGTTGCCATGGAAACCAGGCACAGAGTGGGGGGGCTGAATTGCCTCCAAGCAGTGTGCAGACACTGGAGCCAGGGCCGAGGCCCCGAGCAAGGGGAGCCAGGGCAGGCAGGGAGACAGGCTGTGCAGGAGGCTGAGTGCGGGGCTCTTCCCCCTCTCCCGGGGGACCTTTGCAGCTCCAGTGCCACGGGCACATGTCACCCTGTCCAGCACCGTGCTCCAGACCCCTGCTGGATCCCCCTAAAAGCCCTGGTGCTGCCCATTGTGGCATCCCACAGGGTGCCTAGTGCCCTCTTGAAGGCGTGATGCCTTTCTGCCCCAGATTATGGGCTTGTTCTGCCTTTCTGTCCCCTCTCCTCATCCTTGCACAGCCCCAGCTGCATGCTGCCACATGTGCCAGCATGGCCAACCCAGCTAGGACCCCAAGGCAAGCTGGTGACAGACAACCCACTGCTATTATGCTACTGCCTTTGAAAAACTCCTGAGGCTGCCATCTGTCCAGGGTGTCCTTGACTATCAATAGCTTTTCTTTGGAGACCTGGCAAAGCTCAAGGGACACTGTATCCCAGAGGGTGTGAACACTTAACATCTGCGTGACAACTGTGGGACATCCTCTGCTTCAGGGGACACGTTTAGGGCTGTTGGCAAAGAGAATCATAAGGGAACTCAACTGCAAAGGTATCCCTGGCATGGGAGGGAGCAAGTGACCTGTGGATGGCCTCTGGCTGCTTGAGGATTCACAGCCAGCAGGAGGGCAGGGGTGCTGCTCTTCACAGTAGCGTCACTGGGACAGTGCTCTGGTCCTGTTCCCCACACCCCTGATGCACCCAGGACACAGGAGAGCAGACTCACAGGCAGGCAGGACAAGCTGTTAAGTCTTACGCTGCAACCCCCTCTGCCCCGTGCTGCAGCAGCACAAAGGATTTCTGTGCTCACCCACTGCCAATGACCTTCCTGGCAGTTGACTAAGACCAGAGGGATTTGTCTCTGAGAACAGCAGCCTGGATCTAGGGATGCCTGTGCTGCTGTCACTCCAAGCCTGGAAGCCCAGCAGCCCCTGCACTGCAGTCATCATCCAGTGACGAGGCTGAGCCATTCACAGGGCCAACCCCGCCTGGGGGCAGGATGGCTGGGGAAAGGGGACTCTGGAAGCCTTCTCCGCAGTCCTCCTGACAGTGGAGATGTTTCAGCGATGGTTCAAGCTTGATTTTCTCCATCGTACCGGTACAGACTGCTGGGCTGCAAGTTCTCTGACCCCAGCAGGGTGCCAAGAAGCTGCGTCACCCCAGTCCCGCCATCCGGGTGCTGGCTCAGTCCTGCCCATCTCATCAGCTTGTCTGCGTTAGACGTGCCCACGTCTTTGACCTCTTAGCTGCAACTTCAGACACCAATTAACTTCAAAATTAGCGTCATTAACAAAGAGCCCGTTGCTGGCCCACGTGGTGGCGGGCGGGGCAGTTTTCTGGAGTACTGGAGGCAGAGCCGGCCGCGGCTGTTCAGTACAGCCTGTCCTTGACCGACGGCTTTTGCAGTTCAACCCGCTGCAAACAGGCGAGGGGGCTGCCACGCTCCCACCTGCCCCCGGGGGCTCTGGTCCTCCCACCAACGCCCGCCAAGACACCGGGCAGGCGCCGTGCTGGACAGCAACGCCCCGGGTTCCTCCTCCTCTTTTCTGTTTGTTTTTTTTCTCCGTTTTTACTATGTTTCCGATGGGTTCCTACGCTGAGCCCCGCCGGTCGCTGCCGCGGGCAGGTGCGACCCCGCCGCCCCCGGCCCAGGGCCCGCAGCGCCACCTGGTGCCACGGCCGGCGACCACCCCCCGCTGCACGGCCCGAGCCCCCCCGACCCCTCTCCTGGCTCCCTGCGCCCCCAGTCGCCCCTACCCTGGNCTCCAGTAAAACCCCTGGACTGGCTCTCAGGGGCCCCTCTCCCCGCGCCAACCTCCCACTGTGCTTCGCCCCACTTAGCCCACCCCTGTGCCCACCAGTCTGCCCTCCTCGGGACCCCTCCAGTGCCCTCCACCCAGCCTGGCCCCACTAGCCCCTTGCCCATAGTGGCTCCCAGTATGCCCCGCTAACCCCCAGAACCCCTCCAGGGGGTGCGGGACGAGGGCGGTGCCGCTCCCGCTCTTCGCCGGGCGTTGCTGACTCAGGTGTCAGCGTCTTATCGGAGGCTGAGATTGTGGCCCCAATAGCCCCAGCCCGCCCTTGCACCACAGGCCATCGCCGCTATCTCACTGCCCACGGCCCCCCGCCCCGCGCCCCGCTGCGGGGGCACCCCTAGCCGCCCTCAGCCGCTCCACCGTGCCACCCTGCCATCCTCATGCGACACCACTGTCACCCGCATGCAAGGGATGGCGCGCGGGCTCCTGCAGCCCAGCCCAGGGGCCCAGGATGAGCGGCAGGGTCGCCATGTCCCACACGGGGTGCTGGGCGGCGGGACCTTGAAGCGGGCCAACCGAGTTAATCGTTGACAAGGCTGTTTGCCTTTTCCCGGCTGCACTTTTACACATTAAAATCTGGCTCCACAGGGTATTGATGGCTCCCCAGAGACCAATCGGCAACCTGCAGAAGTAGATCAAGGTGCTCCAGGAGCTGGGGGTACCCAAAGTCCCAGGGGGGAGAACAGGGCTCCGCCACGGTGCATGTGCCTGGCATGCAGGGAATGCAGCGGGGAGGATGCTCGCAGCAGGGGAATGGGGCCACGGCGACCAGAAATCTCTCCGGGGACCATCCTGGGGGACTGGCCCTGCCTCAGTGCTGCAAAAGCCCCGGGGCTGGCCCCGGGGGATACTCAGCTGCGGTGGGGGATGCGGGTGAGTGTGAGCCAGGCTGGACACACCTGCGGTGTTTACTTGGCGAGCCGTGGAAGGAGCAAGGCTGTTTGGGAGGGGGGGTGTGACGTGCTTGAGGGGCAGTATAAAGTCCAGGGTACTGCGCTTGAAGGCTGAGACTGCTGCAATCCTAAAGAGCATTGATTGTCCTGGTGTTGAGGTGAGAACCTGGAGGGCACAGCACTCTTGCCGGGGTGGCCGCATGTCCCCCAGCGGGGGAGCACCAGGGTGGCCAGAGTGGGGGCCACAGCAGGGCTCGGCCATGGGCCAGGGAGAGTAGAGCCGGCAATGGTGGCCCTTTTGGCGGGAGTGGGGAGAGGAACAACGTGGGCACAAGCTGCATCCTCACAGCTTTGCTGGACGTCTTTGGCCACCGTCGTTTGCACAGCTCCGGGTGCTCGCACCTTGGGCTAAGGGGAGGAGGTGGCATTTGGGATGGCATTAATTGCCCTGCCAACCTAAAGGCGCCCAGCTGGTAGGGTTTACTAGGATGTGCTGCTCCCCACCTCAGGCTGGGGACAAAACCCAAGGGATTCCTGCAGGGATGGGGCGCGGTGTGTCTGGGATACCAGCCCTGAGGGGCACGGAGCGGGTGTGAGAGCCCAGGGATTGTTGTTCCCACCAGCATGTCCGAGCTGCAGGGCAAAGTCAGCGAGTCCGTCTCGGAGGAGGAGCGCTGCCCCCGCGGTGAGTGAGGGCAGCCCCAGCCAGCGCACAGCCAGCGTCACTCCTCCGGACTTTCTCCCATGTCCCCAGCGGGACGGGGCGCACGCGGGGCTGTTCCAGTGCCCTCACAGACTTTTCTGCTGGTACCAGAGCCTTGAGGGCATGGCAGGACTCGCAGCAGCGGTACCCAGTGCCACCCAGCCCCACAGCAGCCCACTGAGTGCTCAGTGCCAGAGCCCTGCTCCAGTGCCCTGTGCCGTCCGTGCAGGATGCCTGTGCTCTGCTTCAGGGGGAAGGGACCTGCAGACACCCTAGCTGGCCTGTCCGGCACAGCGATGTCCGTGGCGTGGAACCCGCCGGGCAGAGCCACGGGCACCCCGCGGCTGGCGGGCGGGGGGGCTGCGACCATGGTCGGTGCGGGGAGGTGAGAGTGGGTGCAGGGCCGAGCAGCGGGAATGCAGCACACAGGCACTTTGTTTGGCCAGGGTGGGCGGAAGTCAGGGCGTTAGATCTGAATGCTAAAGTATGTTGTTCAGGGGCCGATAAAGGCCCTATTGTATGTAAATAGTTTATAAAGCAGCATATGACTTCCAGTGCAGGGCAGTGGCAGAGAGAGACGAGGGCAGGCGGAGCAGAGCTCTCCTGCGGGAGGCATGAGACCTTAGAGGGTCCACTGGGGGCAGCTTGCGAGGACCCTTCCTCACCGGCAGGTACGCGTCGCCAGGACCCTCCACACTGCGGGGTGGCTGGTCGCAGCCACCCAGACTCATGCGGGGGTGGGAAGCAGCTCCCGGGGCTGCTCAGTGCCAGTGGGTGGCTTTGGTGGGGCGGGGGGTCTGTGGTTGGGGGTGGAGCCGTCCCGTGTTCCCTAAGGAAGGATGGCTCTGGGAGGGTGGCAGTGCAGGGCTGCATGAGGGGAGCCCCCAGCTCAGGGTTCCTTGGCCCTGCTCCTGCAGATTATGGGAGAACAAAGACAGGAGGGCTCCATGAAGCTCCTTGGGTCCATTCCTAGCCAAAGAGCTCAGCGCTGGGTACTGGGGGTCCCTGCGGAGGTGTGGGAGCTTCACCCCCTTCTCTGTGGCAGCTGTGGGTTAGGATCCCTGTGCCAGTGTAGGGTGGAGGACTGGTGGAGCATCTGGCACTGCTGGGGCAGCCAGGCTCCTGCCTGCTCTGGCCAAAATGCCGCCTTGAGCCGTGTCGTGCTGCTGTCCTCCTGTCTGTCTATCGTCCTGTCTGTCCATCCTGCTCTGCACCCACCAGGGCTGCCACCCAGTTGCTTCCAGGTCCCTCCTGGGGCTGCTACCACTGGAGGAGCCAGGACCTGCTGGCTCTCAGCCAGGGGTCCTTGCTGCTCCTAACACCATCTCTCACCGCTCTCTCCCACAGACGTGAGAAACGATGAATTGGGCCGGCCTCTACACGGTGCTGAGCGGGGTGAACCGCCACTCCACTGCCATCGGGCGCATCTGGCTCTCTGTCATCTTCATCTTCCGGATAATGGTGTTAGTGGTGGCAGCCGAGAGCGTCTGGGGGGATGAGAAATCCGCCTTCACCTGCAACACCCAGCAGCCTGGCTGCAACAGCGTCTGCTATGACCACTTCTTCCCCATCTCCCACATCCGACTGTGGGCCCTGCAGCTCATCCTCGTCACCACACCAGCCCTTCTCGTGGCCATGCACGTGGCCTACCAGCAGCACCAGGAGAAGAAGCTGCTGGTTCTGAGAGGGCATGCGGATGCCAAGCACATGGAAGAGGTGAAGAAGCACAAGATGCGCATAGCGGGGTCGCTGTGGTGGACATATGTCTGCAGCGTGGTCTTCAGGCTGCTCTTCGAGGCCGTGTTCATGTACATCTTCTACATGCTCTACCCGGGCTACCAGATGATGCGGCTGGTCAAGTGTGAGGCTTACCCCTGCCCCAACACTGTCGACTGCTTCATCTCCCGGCCCACCGAGAAAACCATCTTCACTGTCTTCATGCTGGTCACCTCCAGTGTCTGCATTATCCTCAACATGGCAGAGCTGATCTACCTAGTGGTGCGGGCCTGCGCCCGCCGAAGCCAGCACAACTCCAACCCCTCGTCGGGGAAGGGCTCCTTCTATGGGCACAAGCATTCCTCTGAGTACAAGCAGAATGAGATCAACCAGCTGCTGACAGAGCAGGATGGTTCCCTCAAGGACATGCTGCGCCGCAACTCTGGGCTGCAGGAGAAGGGTGACCGCTGCTCTGCCTGCTAGGGCCACCACTGCAGGGGCCCTGACCCCACAGTTGCCCCATGGGCCTATTACTGTCCCTGTCCCAAGGATAGCATCCCCCAGGTGCCAGTCTGGCTCTCCTAAATGGCCAGGAGAGCATCTCGGGCCATTAAATTTCCATTCTCAGGTGCTGCCTCCCTCCTTTCTGCTCTGGCTGGGATATGCCAGGAGCTGGGGTGTCAGTGTGGGGTGTCTGCCCCTGTATCCAAACCCTGGTGGGGACCACGAGGGGCTGTGGGAGCTGCAGTGCCGGGGCTGAGCTAGAGCTGTGGCTGTGTTGCCCTGGCAGCCGGCAGAGACCAATGACCCCTGGGTGGCATTGATCAATGTCCAAGGGCTTGCACTCCCCCAGCACCAGCCCCTGCAGCCCCGAATATAATTAGAAAAGTGCCCAGACCAAAAATAGAGGGAAAAAGTTTCCCCAGTGGCTGTTTCATGTGCCAGTCACAATGAAAGCCAATGGGGCACGCAGCTGCCTCATGCCCCAATAACCCCACGCCCGCCATTGGGTGACCGGACAGACAGAACCAGGCAGAACTGTCTGCACCCCACGGAGGAGCTGGGGACCAGCAGGGAAGGGGCCTTGCAGCATCCCCCATCACCCCACTGACAGGAGCGGAAGGCGTGGGAGCACCGGTCTCTGCCCTACGCACCATTTACGGTGAGAGATCCCTGTGCTGGATCACCACTGCGGTTGTTCCCCATGGTGCTCCCAGCTCTCTGTTGGAGGCTCCCCCTGCCCTCCTTTTGACAGGTTAGGGGGTCCCCTGGGATGCAGGATAGGGACACTCCAGGGACAGCCTGGGGTTGGGTCTGTGCACACCTGCCCAATCAGGGAGTGGGATGGCATTTTGGCGGGTCGTGGGGTGGCTGTGTCTGGAGGGTGGCTGTCTTGCAGGGCACCACAGCACGTGCCATGGGGGACTGGAGCCTGCTGGGCCGGCTGCTGGAGAACGCCCAGGAGCACTCCACAGTGGTGGGGAAGGTCTGGCTCACCGTCCTCTTCGTCTTCCGCATCCTGGTGCTGGGGGCAGCCGCAGAGCGGGTCTGGGGTGATGAGCTGTCTGGCTTCTCCTGTGACACACAGCAGCCTGGCTGCCAAAATGCCTGCTATGACAGCACCTTCCCCATCTCCCACCTCCGCTTCTGGGTCCTGCAGATCATCTTCGTCTCCACCCCCAGCCTCGTGTACCTGGGCCACATCCTGCACCTGGTGCATCTGGAGGAGAAGGCACAACAGCAAGCGGCAGCACGGGCCAGCAGCGGGGCCAGGCGGCAGCGCCCCAGGCAGCCCCAGCTCCCTGCAGGGGACACAAGGGCACAGGTGTGCATGCAGGGGGCCATCCTGAGGACATACATCTGCAACATTGTTTTCAAGGCTCTCCTGGAAGTGGGCTTCATTGTGGGCCAGTACGCCTTGTACGGGTTCCAGCTGAAGCCCCTCTACACCTGCAGCCGCTGGCCCTGCCCCAACACGGTCAACTGCTACATCTCCCGGCCCACTGAGAAGACCATCTTCATCCTCTTTATGCTGGGGGTGGCCTGCGTGTCTCTGCTGCTCAACCTGATAGAGATCTACCACCTGGGTCTCACCAAGTGCCGACGGGGGCCAGGCCCCAAGTCCCGCATCCTCACCACTCCTGGGGGCCCTGTAGGGCCTGGCAGCACCTATGTCACCCTCCCCAGGGGTGGCAGCCCCCTGGCTGCTGGCAGACCCCCCCATGGCCTGGCACCGCTGAAAAAGGCAGGTGCATGGCTAGGGGTGGCTGGTGGGTCCCATAGGGACATGCGAATGGCAGACCTGGCAGTGTGAACGTGGCCTGCTGGGCTGGTCAGGGATGGGCAATGCAGGGGTGGTCACAGTGGTGGTTGTGTCTCCAGTCTCTGCCAGGCCCAAGGCATGGAGCCCATGGCCAGCATGAGAGCTGGGGACACTGCTCAGCAGCAGGGCTGAGAGCAGAGCTGGGAAGGGAGAGAAAATAAATGCTTACTGCACCTCACTTGCCTCCTGCTCTGCTCATGGGCACTGTGGCATTGCTCTCCAAGTGCTCTGTCCTATGGCCATACTGCATGGCCAGGCCAGGGCCACTGCTGGGTTGGGTGGGGCTGCAGCCCTGTGGGCAGGGCACAGGGCAGGGGCAGGCAGGGCACACCATGCTGGCACCACTGGGCACTGGGGCAGGAGCCATTGCCACATGGCAGAGCTGGCAGCACAGCAGGGGCCAGGCAAGGTAGGAAGTGCAGGCAGCACAGGCTGGGCTGGACAGGAGTGAGGTGCAGAACAGCACTGGGCCACTGGCCCTGTTCTCCTACAAAGCTCACCCTGTCCAGGGGGAAAAAACCAGGGGCTGCTAAAGTTTTCCACATCTTTATTTGAAATGAATGGTTTCCAGAGACACAGAGTTAGTCCTACTGCCCTGGCATCACTACAACAAGACTGGTGAGCAGCTCACTCTCCACATGGACACAGAGAACAGATGACCCCAGGCCAGGGCCCAGAACAATATATACAGGCTCAACAGGAGACCCATGTACAGCTCAAGAAAACCGACCAGAACACGAGAAGGGGCAGGAGGTAGCAGGGAGTGGCACAACTGGAGCCAGACTTGCTCAGGGCAGGGCACTGGCTGCCTGTGGCTGTGGGAGGGAGAGGCCAGGCAGGGCTCCCTGCTTCTGCCAGCAAATGCCTGAGCCCCTGGCTGGAGCAGATGTTCCCACTGATGGTTCCTTGCACAGGAGAGGGTCCCTTACACCACAACAGGGAACAGTGGGGAGAGACGAGCAACACTGGCACAGACCCATCTCCATCCGTTTTCAGCAGACTCAAAACATTGACCAAAGAGAGGGAGGCATCCTGGCTGCACACAAGGGAGGTGTCCCTGGAGCAAGGCCAGATCTCTGTCCACAAGTTCCAGCATGAGCTCCATCCCCACCCTGCAACCAACCGAAATCTCTCCCACTCTGGGACAAGAGCTCTTCCTCATACCCCACAGCTCTTAGGCTGCCTGTGGCCCATGCCCACCAGCTCAAAAAGACAATCCTGCCCCAGCAGCAGAGCTACTGTTCCTGCCTTGATACCTCCAGCCTTGTGAGGGAATGCTAAAGGAAGAGGGAAGTAAAAGCTTCGGAGGCGCTGGTCTGAGGCTGCACTGCATCTTGTGCAATTCCTGCCCTGGGGCACTGGGAGACAGGGGTAGGGGCAGGGCTGGGGGTAGGGGAGGGACAGTGCTGGGCAAGGGGAGCTGCCCCAGGGACTCAGCCACTCCTGTGCCATGGGAACTGGCCCTGGGGAAGATGGCTCACCCAGCAGCCAAAACTGGAGACAGAGCTGAGTGCAGGGGCCACGTATGTAGGGGATGCCTGTAACGAGCAGGATGGGAGGTCAAAGTCTGGTAATGATGCAGGGACAGCACTGCTGCAGCACCATCCCCTCCTATGCTGCGTGGCCCCTGCCCTGCAATGGGAAGCAGCAAGACGAGGTGTCCAGGGCTGGAGCACAGCCAGTCCAGCAGCACCTTGGCCCTTAGTCCATGTCATCCTCCAGGCTGCTGAGCCGACTGTGCTCCTCGTAGATCTCCCTGACAGCCAGGATGCGGTTCAGCATGCTCTCCAGCATGCTGCGGTCCATGGGGATCACCGAGTACCAGAGCGGGGACTCAGCGATGCACGAGCGCTCGGGCTGCAGGTAGAACACGTCATTGCGGTTCCGCAGGCTCTCGGGGCTGTGGAGAGAGAGAGGAGGGTGAGACCTGGGTTATCAGCTTCAGGGACTCACACAGCCTGGCCTGATGTCGGGTTTAGCAAGGGGCACTCACAGCTCATCAAAGCCTCTCATCATTCAGTAGAATAAGGACACAAACTGAGCCTGCAGCTCCTTGTTCAAGGCCAAAACCCCTAACCACCCAAGCACTGGACTGCTACTGCACGTTCCTGCCAGTCTGGAGAAGGGTAAGAAGTGGAAGAGACCAGAGAGAAGCATTCTCTCAAACACGGTCTAGTAAAGCAGCACAGAGCCTGGAGAGCAGCAGTCATTCCACAGGGTCCCATCAAAACTGAGAATTAGCCCCAAATGGCACATGCCTCTTCTCCAGAGAAAGCCTCACCATTTGGAGAGATAAAACTCATAAAACTTGACTGGGCATCGGAGGGGATTCATCCTGTTCTCCCGCTGTTCCAGCATTGGTACCTCCTCCTCACGCTTCCGTTTTCCAGAGCCACTATCTGCAGAGAGGGAGAGAGCTGGATCATGGCTGGATCCTGTTGGGGGACACAGGGGGAGGAACAGAGATGTTCCCCCAGACCCACCTCGGCTTTTCTTCTGCTTGGCAGGAGCGTAGTAGCGGATGCTCACCACCTTTGTCATGCCACGGGCTGTGGTGCACTTGCGGGACTGGCGCACCACGTTGGTGAAGGAGAGCTGCATGTGCTCCTCCGCTGTCTGCAGCCCAAAGAACTTAGTGTTGAAGAACATGAGGGTGTTGAGAAGCACAAAGGGTGAGTAAACACCCAGCTGTTTACACTCCCAGAGGTGTTCCTCCTCGACACGGGAGAAAACTGTGTCTGCAACACACAGAGGGAGAACCAGGTCACATCAGCAGTGGCCTCATGGCAATCCCTTCACCCTGCCCAGGAAAGCTCACTGCAAAAGACTGATGCTTCGCAGCATCTCTTTTTTCACAAGGTTACTTCTGCAGAGCCATCAGCAGAGCTAGAGCTCTGCCCAGCCATGAGCCTCTCCAGATCACAGCCAAACCGCAGGCAAGAACCCAAATCAATCCTAACTGCTCATCTCTATAACTGGCCAAAAAGTGAACACCAGGTCAGTGCTCTACCACACTCAGCAAGCAATTAAGGAAAAGTAGCAGGCAGGAGAGATCTAGCCAGCTCCTGCCTAGATACACAGATCTGGAGTCAAATGGCTTTGACTGGGATAGCCAATCTGTACAAGTTGAGGCTGGATCTGTGAACTAACTACTGACAAGACACAGCAGGCAAGGCAGCCCAGACCACAGCATCATGAAAAGCCTCTGCAGAGCTCTAAGTTAGTCCATTCACAAGGAAGCAGAACAGCAACCTTGGCCAAGCCCTAACACAGTGTGCAGGTCCATGTGCTGAGAACACAAAGACATCCACCAGTGTACCTCCTGGCTTGGTATCCTCCTTGCCAAAGGGTGGAAACATCAGTGTGAAGTGTTGTAAAGATTCAGATTGTCCCAGGATACAAAGCACATGTGCTCTGCTCCCAGCTACCCTGACTGTGGGCCACAGAAGCTGCTGAAGCATAAACCAAGCTGGCTCTGCATTTGGTTTGGGTCAGTATGACCTCAAGACACAGCAGGACTGTGCTGCCTATGCCAAGACTGAGGCTCAGGGAGCACAATCAGGCCAGAGGATCCAAGGCTACAAGCACAAACTGAATACATATGGTGACTGAAGGTACTCTGAACACACATACTATTTGGTAAGATTGTGGGTTGCCAGCCGCTCAGGGACTTGTTCAGCTCCTGCACGAAGGTCAGGTAGTAAAGGTCTGTAAATATATTCACCATACGATTGTTCTCGAGCAGGTACTAGAAAGGACAGAACACACAGTCAAGAGAAACACAGCAGCACCTGGAATGCAAACCCTCCCCAGAAAGCCCAGGGCACACATGCAGAGCACCCCTCCTTGCACCACCAGAGCTTCCGGGCAGACACTTCTGAGAGCTGCGAAGAAAACCCTGGGGCATGACAAAGCAGACTTGGTGCTGAAGGAGAGTGTGATTTTGGGGAGATCCTCCAGCCCTCCCCAGAGATGTGCAAGAAGGGTGGAAGGCTGGGGAATAGTTGCCACCCTACCACTCTGGGCTTGGGAACAAAGACCAAACAGGCGAGTGGCCGTCCTGGGCTGAGGCACTGAAGGAGAGTGCAGACAGCCTCTCTGGGTCCCCAGAAGGCAGAATGAAGGGTACAAGCTCCCCTCACCAGATCTGACCACCAAGTCTGAGGGCAGCAAGGCCTCCCTCACCTGCTGGATGCCAAGGCAGAGGTAATAGATGCTGTCCGGTTCATAGCGCTCCCCATTGGGCCTGGTTATCTCCTTGACAAACTGGGCCAGGCCGTAGTTGAGCTCAGCTGCTGAGCAGGCTAAGATGTCTTCCTTGATCCTCATGGGCTTGGCTGCAGAGACAAGCACAGCAGCCTCAGACAATAGCCCACAAGGTCAGGAGCACCTCAACACCCCAAGGTCCAGCTTCTGGGAGGTTTCTGCCACTCCACTGCATCCAGACAAGGCACTTACGGCCAAAGCGTAGCTCCTCTCCCTTGCTGGTCTCTCCCCCTGCATACTTGGCTTGTACCCAGGATTTCCAGGCATTAACACCATACGAGTAGTTGAGGACTGTACAGCCGGGCTGGCTGCTCATCGAGTCCCGAGAACAGCTCTCAGAGAGCACCAGGCGCTTCTGCCCCTGCAGAGAAGTGTTCTGTGAGACTGGGCACCTACCTGGGACAGGTGCATGAGTCCTGGCCACCCCTCACACCTGCTGACTGTCAGCTCCCTACAGAGTGCCATGGCAGCAGGGCACCCTTCTGCTGACAGCCAAGCCAACAAGGCTCATAGGCAAGAAAAGAGACCAGCTGTCATGTGACTTGTAGCATTCAAAACTCCTCTGAAGTGACAAGCAAGTATTTTCATTCCGTGAGTGGCCTGAAGGCCAATCATGCCCTGAAGGGACAGGGCACAACCTCCCCAGCACACCAAAGATGCTGGTACACTTCACCTCGTACATTCCAGGTGACAGCTCCCACTCCAAACCCAAAGAGCTTTAAGCAGGCAGTACCCACAGAGAACTCACCTTCCGGACAGTTCGAGGCAGATCTTGCTCTGTGGACACATCATCTGGTCCCACCAGCCCACAGTCAAAGAGGAAATCCACACTGGGGTTGATGTCTAGAGGGTCTGAAAGGAAAAACAGGCAGAAGGGCTCAGCTGAGACTTCTCATCCTGCCCCCCCATGCTGGCCTGATCTTTACAGCAAAATGAAGAGGGAACACCTCACATCTACCACTGCCTGGCACAAACTTTAGCCACAGCCCAACAAAGCAAATATGGCTCTGGCAGACAATGCTAATTCTCAAAATAACAAGAACCCCACATTTTCCTCTCTGACAGTTTTTTGTTTATTTTTTTAAACCTGAGGAACATTCCTCATTCCCTTGTGCCACGCCAGCACTGTGGACAGCCTGGCACAGGCCCCTCAATTCTGTTGTTTGCTGCTAGCATCCTGCATCAGCAGTGCTGTGCTCCTGCAAGTCCTTGCCTCTTCTTCCACCTTCTGTTAATGGACAGAAGGACTCAGCAATTCTGCCATTTCTCAGAATGCCATGCCTTGTCCAGCCTTGCTGGATCCTCTGGAATCATCATTCATAAACACACCAGTGCTGCTGCTCTGCTCTTTGTGCTGCTAAAATCAGCTTCTCACTCCCCCTTCTCTGGGTCTTATGTTCACAACAGGTTAAGTTTAGTCTAGACAAACACACACTCCCTTCAGAAGTGGTGGTTTCCCCACCCCTGCTGCAAGCAGTCACTGCAGGGCTCTGGTCAGTCAGAGGGCATGGGGAGGTAAGTGCACACAGGTGAGGGCGGTGGGAGGACCCTCAGCACAGGCAGCCCTGCATGCCTGCTTCACCCAGCTCTTACTCTTAGGGAAGTCAGCCTCCAGGTCCTGGCCCGGCTCCTCAAGGACATTTGCCATCTTGACAGCCATAGCCAACACATCATCCCGTGCTGGTCCAAACAGATCACAGTCCTCCAGGAGACCCTCTGCACTCTGGTTACTCACCAGGTCTGCAATGAAAAAGTTCATCATAAACCCAGCTTTCTGGAAAGTCTTACATGTGTTTTCCCTGTAACAGCTGAAAAATGAAGTCGGGGTCCCTGCTGTGCTCAGAGTAGCCCCCCAACTCCTGGGCTGTCCAGCTTCCCTGGACAGCAAGACATTGCAAGGTTGTTGTCTCCCCAGTCACAACCCCCCATCACTGTGATATGCAGGAATGCAGTAAAAGTAAAGCAAAAAGACCTGCAAGACCAGGGCTGCTAGTTTTGTAAATGAGAAGCTGTTTTAGGGAAGAATCTGAACAGCCACTTGAATAAACTAAGAGAACTGCACATGTGCCACAAAACTGGCACTCCCAGAAGGAACAGTGGCAGATGCTGCTCCTTGCTGCAACTCTTCCCTTCTGGTACCTCCTCAGCAGAAGTTGAGGAGTTGAGGACTGCTCTTCCCTGCTTCCTTTTCAAAGGCTTTGGAAGAGTCACAATCCTGGCAGGTGTTTTAGCTCCAAGAGCTGGCAAACCTCCCTTGATCTGAGCTGTTGGACCAGACCAAGCCATGGCAGAACCTACCACACAGGTCCGAGGAGGCCTTGTCCAGTTCCTCAGCCTCTGCAATCATCTCAGCCATGGCCAGGATGTCAGCCTCTAGGGGATTGGAGGGAATCTTCACCTTCAGTTCCTCAATGGTCTCCACAATCTTCTCTGTGCTCTCCAGCGTGGTGGGCAGGAACATTGGCACAGGCACCTGTGGACAGCAGCACAACACGCAGAAAACTGACACTCAGTAGACTGACACAAAAGCAGAGGCAGGAGAAGAGCATGAATAGAGAAGCAGGGAGGCTGCAGCAAGGCAGGATCAAGATAGTAGGAGAACATGAGCAGGTGAAGCCGTTGCTTACCGGGACGGGCATGGAGAAAGGCACAGGTACTTTCTGGCAGTACATATGCATAGGCACAGGCACGAAGATCGGGACGGGGATTGGCAACACAACCAGCTGGGGCTTCCAGTCAGCCTCTGACAAGAGCAAAAATACATCAGTGACCTTAATCCCAGAAGTTCCTCCACCCAGCCTTGCTGCACGCTGCCAAGCCCCCAGCCATCCAGCACCACAGCCCTTCCAGCCACAAGCTTCTGTGACTCAGGGGCAGAGCTGGAATAGCAGAAAGTCAAGCACAGCAACAAGAGAGGCTTGCCTTAGCCAGAAGTACAAATCCTACTCTTACATAGCCCTGCTGAGAGGTCTAGTCACCTTGCATCTGCTGCAGACCACACACACATGTCCAATAGGAACTAGAGTGGAACCTGTTTAGCAGACAGCCCTCAGACAAGCTAATGATCTCCAGAGGAACAGGAGTTGTACCACAAGAGGTGGGATCATGCTACAGAGCTCTCTACATCTCTCCTTTTGCTGCTGATGGAAACAGGCTCCCTACCCCCAGCCCTGCCACGTGTGCCCTACAACTGCACAGAGACTGCTGAGAACAGTGCCAAACAGCCACTCTGTGCAGCATTTCAGGCTGGATTCACATGTAATCTGGAGCAGGGACGTGCCACTTGCCTTTCCAAAATGCTCCTGTAATCCTACAGTTAAGTCTTGTTTTCCTACCTGTCTGACATCCTTTGGACTTCATTTCAAACTTGCAGGAGACACCCCGGTTCTGCATCAGTGGTTTACACATGGCAGCTTTGTTTTTCCGAGGGGTGGCTGGAACCAGAGGTGGGACGGGAGGTGGCACAGCTGGAGACGTTTGGGCTGAGGAGGCCTTTGCTGACAGCTGGAGAAATGCAGAAAGCAGGAGGTTGGTGTCCACCTAAGGCAACACAATCTCTTCCCTACTACAGGTACAGATGGAATGACTCCCGAAGCACCTCCTGGAGCCTGGCAGTCCCCAGCACATGGGCACTCCCATGGTCAGGCCGTGATGAAGGACTGCCAAGCTGTTCCTGGCAGGCAGCAAGCCTGTGTGCTGCCTCTGCTGTGTCAGGAGTCTGGCAATGGTGGCTCCTTGTCCCATGGGGTAGAGGGGAACAGTGGGACAGCAACTATACCTAGGCAAGGAAAGTACTGTGCAAAGAGGAGCCAGTGCCACAGTATCAGGCTATTCTGGAGTTCATCACTGATTCCAGACGAACAGTTATTCTTCCCCCTTGCAGAGGATATGTTGATGCTGCCTTCCTAGGAGTTCTTTTCATCTCCCACTACCCAGACATCTCAAAGTGCACTGGTTGTAGAAGAACAGAATCTCCCTGAGCAATGGCAGAACTGTCCTCTCCTTGGGGACAGCCCCTTTGTCTTGCAAACTCCTACCTCCAGTGGGTCTTACCATGTTAGTTTCTGCCTTCTGTGGGGAAGGGACAGCTGGTTTTGTCTCTGAAGTCTGACCTGTAAGAGAAAGCAATAACTCTTAAGTTCAAGAGCTCCTGGGCCAACATGTCCCACTGCTGGGACCAGAGGTGCAAGCAGCCAGAGAGCAGGGACAGGCTCCCCAGAAACTGCTCCTGGCCACTCCAGGAACAGTTAATGTTTCCACAATCTCTAGCCCTAACACCTCAGAAGACACTACAACTCCAAAATTAAGTTATTCCCATGTCATTTAGTGCCCTTGCAGTCCACCCCTTCCCCATCACAGCAGGTCAGGAGAAATCCCAGCCGCTTCTAGAGAGAGGAATCCAGGGCTCTAATCCCAGCTCTGCCTATTGGCTTGCTGTACTGAGCCATGGCCCCTCCCTGTGCCTCCATATCCCTGCAACAAATATCTTGGCAAAGTGCTTCGAGATCCCTAGGAAGAAGGTGACAGAGCTAGTAGGAGCATTATGAGATATCCCAGAAAGCAGAGAGACAGCTTTGCCCCAGCCCTAGGGATGCAGTCCATTCCCCTAAGGAAAGAGAGGATCACCTGCAGGTAAGAGGCGCACGTGGCAGACACTGGTCGCAGGTGGTGACAGGATCACCCTGCCTTGGATGATAATTCCAGCTCATGTGCTCTGCAAAAAACCTGCACCCACCTCAAAGGCTGGTGAGCTAACAGAGCACCTTCATATCAGTCTCCAGTGAGTCCTGGTTACCTACATGGCTGGTAAGAAGAATTACCTTCTACCCGTGGGCCATGCACGGAGGAGACCCCTGCAGGGACAGCAGCAGGTCTCAGCACCCAAAGGCAGTGGCGGGTCCATTCACAACTCCTGTACACAGACAGGTCCTTCAGGAAAGACCCAGATGGCTAAAGGTCCAACACAGGGACATGCACACTGTAAAGACTTCCTATGACCCGAGGAAATGCAGGATAATTCTTGTACAATTTGAGGCCCATCAGGCTCCACCTGCTGACCACCACAGGGGGCAACAGATAAATTCCAGAGGAAGATCCCTAGTCTGCAGCTGAGCATTCAGCCATAGCATCTGCAACAGTCTCAGGGGGGCCAAGAACTCACCCTGACAGCCCAAAGTAGATGGGCAGCAGGTCCAGGTGGGAAACACCAATGGCTTGAATAAGAAAAGACAAGCTATGGCATAGGAACAGAATTTCTGCTGCAGCAGAATCTAAAGCAAACATGATTGCCTCGCTGGCCAATGATTTAGGACTAAAGAAAACAAGATTCTCCTGCCATGTGCTATTTGTCCAAGCTTCCAAGAAAGCTGCAGCTGGTTCTTTACTCTCATCCCGACACCAACAAGGAGCTGTCAAGGCATTGTCTGCCACAACTGTGACTTCTCTCCATCTGGACAGCCCAGTGCAGAGCCAGCTCCTCTTGGAAGTCTTTGGACACAGTTATGAAGCAGAAGCTCCTCAATCCCACATTACATGAACTATTCCCAGCAAAGGAACGTCTGCTTATATGATCAGCTACAACAACTCTCAGGATCACCAGATCGGTAGCAACCAATGGATCACAGGAATTAATGGTTTTAGGCAATCACTGGCTACAAGAGAGTAAGGCAAGAATAAACAGCTCTGTCCAAGATGGGTCTGAAACCCAGGTAGTCCCTTGCGAGCTGCCAACACAGCTGCCAGATCCACAGGAGACCAGGCAGAAGCTGCTCCTCCTGAAATCCCCTGCACAACACAGTGGACTGGAAAGCTCTCTGTGTAAGTGGGTCCTGGCTCCAGCATCCTTCCTTTGCAAACTCAGCAGTATGCCACAGTCCTGGGCAAGGATGTCCACAGCTCTCCCACATCTGGCAGGGGACTGGTGCGCCAGAGCATAGAGAGGCCAGTGCCACCAGCAGCATCCACCAAGCACAGCAACTGCTGGGGCAGCCTGGAACTCGTGCTCAGATGAGCGCTGATGACCGATGAAGGGCTTTTCCTTGGCTCCCTTTAGTCCTTACAGGTTAAACAGAGATGCAGCTGTGGCACCAAGGGTGATGCCCCACATACCAAGCAGCACAGTTCTGGGGAACTTCCAGAGATGTGGCGGAGGAGGCTTGAGACTCTCATGGTTGGTGGTGGTGGAGAAGGTACTTCTCAGTCCTGCGGTCCACGGCTCCAAGGAGACTATGGCTAAACAGTGTGAAACATGCTTCCCCCTGCAGGCAGAGCTTGCCCACTGTGCCTGTGTCCCAAAAGCAGTGTCACAGGTCTCTCACAAATGACATGCCTTGACAAGAAGAGCACAAATGGAACAGCATGGCTAGGGCTGTGGAATCACTTGGTGAGCTACAGGAACCAGCTCGTCACACACCTCTTCCTCCTTGGGCAGCAGAACACTGTGAAGCATCAAGCAGAATTCCCATGGGCACCCCTGTGCCAGCAAAAACCAGAAGCTCCTTATCCAGGTCACTCCCGTGTACTGCCACTTGAGCTGCACCTCACACAGCTTGCTATGGAGTGTGGCTCTTGGAAGGCAGGTTGGGCTTCCCCTAGCTGGGGGAACCGGCTGCTTCTGGCAGAGCAGCTCTGCTTTGCTGCCTAAGCAGCAACGACATCCGGAGTTTCCCCTGGCCTATGATCAGCACACTACAGTCAGGGGAGGAACCTCAAGAGTCTGGAGATGGAGGATGAGGTCTCTCATGCAAAGGTCCTTGTCCTGGTTTCCCCTCCTTGGCACACCCTTGCCAGGGTTTTCCACCTCATGAAATCCCAGGGAGGGTAGCAAAGCCCTGAACCTGCGATGCAGGTATGCATTGAAGCTTGACGCACTGAAGCAAGTCTCACCATAAGCTGCAGGCACTTCAACTACATCCCCCAGGTCACCCAGGAGATCGTGGTCTATGAAAGACCAAGCAGAATGAGACTGCAGGTGTCCGAGGGCCAAGCGGTGTCTTGTCACTGTCACTACGAGCACCTTCCATCCTGAGGGATCCCAAAGCACTTTGCAATCTTCCATAAGGAATTGGCTCAAGTTAATGATAGGAAATGGGGCAATAGGCAGCAAAAATCTCCTCTCCAGCTGGAACTCCATGGATGCAGAATGGGACACAGGGTTGGCAACTCCCCAAAGCCACAGTGAACTTTGGGTAAGTGGTAGGACTCCAATCTAACATTGCAAGACACAATGCCTCCAGCAGCTCAGTGCTCCCTCAAGACCATTCTAGGTTCAGCTCTGGCTGAAGGAGAGCCCACCTACAGCATCACCAGCACCACTTCCTGCAGCACCCTTCTTTGTCCTTGAATGTTTCCCATCCAAGCACTGACCTGGCCCAATCCAGATTAGTTTATGAGATCTGAGAAGGTCACAGCTCGGAGGTGGTGTGGGGCTGCAGGTGGATTGTCATGCCAAACCACGCTGTCCCCTAACCCTGTAAATCGAGCTCTCCGCTGGCAACTTGAGGATGTTAAATCCCTGAGTATCCTCGCTAAGAGTGTGAGCTACAGGCAGCACGCTGGCACCGGCTCCTCCCGTCTGGGCCCTGTGTGTCATAGAACCATAGATGTTAGAGATGGAGAAGCCCATTAGGTCCCACTCCGTCCTTTCCCCCCCAGGGGCCAGTGCAGGATTGTTCCCTAGCGTCTCCTCCAGTCCCGGGCAGGCAGCTTCCACCCCCTGCTGTTGAATCTTCCCTGTGTCTCTCAGACTGAGCTATGCAGGTCCCCTCCCTCCCTCCTACTCACTGTTCAGCAGGCTCTCGGGCCCCTTCTGCGTGTCCAGGTTGGGCTGGTTCTGTTGATTGTAAAATCGCAGCAGACACTGCTGGTTGCAGAAGTGTTTGATTTGCCCCCGCCAGTGGATGGTTTCCAGCAGCTTCCCCTGACGCTTGCAGGCATGGCACCGAGCTGCCTAAAGCCCGCATCAGCAGGAGAGAAACAACGAGTAACTAACCACACCCCCTCCGAGTGCAACACAACTCTCCAGTGAAAGGTGCACATCACAAGGTGCTATGAGCTTCCCCACAGCAGTGCCCTGCCAGTGCCAGCCAGGGACTCCAGCGGTGCGAACTTCTCACAGCAGCACTGGCCGTGGATCCAGCACTGTGAGCTTCCTCAGTGCAGTGCTCTGTCTGGCAGGATCAGCTGGGGACTCCAGCTACGTGAGCTTCCCCGTAGCAGTGTCCCGTCATTGCCAGGCAGGACTCCAGCAGTGCCAGGTTCTCCGCAGCAGTGCCAGCCAGACTCCAACAGTGCGAACTTCCTCAGTGCAATGCCCACTTATCTGGGTGCTGTGCCCACCACAGCACTTAGCACAAGTTGCCAGTGCCAATACTGACCTTGAAGTACCAGAGCAAGTATTTGCTTTTGCAGTCTTCACTACAGAAGTCCCAGGTGCTGCCCTCCAGCTGCTCGGTGACCGCCCGCTGGCAGGTCTGAGAACAGTAGGTGCAGGTGATGCAGCACAGGCCCAGGTTCTTGGTGAAATCCTGTTTGTAAAGAAGCACACACCCTGCGGAGAAACAATAGGAGTGAAACCTTCCCAGGATGAACTGGGGGCCTCCCTGACCCAAACATGACCAGAATCCAGGTCTGCGGAGACAACAGAGCACACGCAACACACTGTAGGGAACAATCCAGCACTGGCCCCTGGGGCTGGGATAAGATGGGACCTCACGGGGACTTGCCATCTCTCACCTCCATGCTTCTAGGAAGAGTCTGACTCCAACCTCCTGTGTGCAGGAACCCAGCAGGCAGGGCAAGGCCAGGTCAGGCCAGCCCAGACGCAAGAGCGTAGAAGTGCATGATGACAGGAGGAGCGGAGCTGCCACCTGCTGTCTCCCCAGCCCCCAGAGAGAGAAAAGCTGTGAGAAGGCCCTCCCCAAGGACACAATGAACGGTAAAGATCTTGCCCTAGGGCCTGGCTGGACAGCAAGCCATCCCCACAACAGTCCTCCCTTCACTGCATGGCAAGGCTCTTGCCCCAGGGCCTGGCTAAGACAATCTCCCCTCTGTTCCTCTCCATGATCTCTTCTCCTCCCCCAGCATGGGCTGGCATGGAGGCTCAGCCTCTCCCATGCCTTTCCCAAGTACCTTCACTGCAGAAGTTCTTCTCTACTCCAGAGAAACGGATCTTCTCATGCAGCAGCTTCTCCTGCTTGCAGTGTTCACACTGAGACACCACCCCACGCAGCCGCTTGAAATCCTCACAGCAGTCCTTGCAGCAGAACTGATACACCTTGTCCTGCCAAAGAGACCACAGCCAGGTCAGCCAGGCTGGCAGGAAGTTCCCACACTTCTCAGGGAAGCAGAAGAAAGACTACAGGGCTGAGTTAAGTCCCCAGCTCTCCTGGCACAGGATTTGGCAGGAGTGGTCTCCTCCTGCCCTTCTGACATCCTGCTGAACATCAGGAGCGCAGCACTCAGCACAGTCCCCAGGCACATTTCTGCAGCTAAGGCATTCAGAGGACTGGCACAGGAGGAGCTCTGCTTAGAGCAGGGAGAGGAAGTACCCCAGAGGTTCTCAGCAGTGTATGCCTTCACCTCAACATCCCCCCGGATACTCAGTCCTCACCTGCCAGTCTAGGATCTCCGGCTTCCCACTGAAAAGATTGTGACAGTAATGGCAGTTGAGGTGGATCCCACCTTCTGGGCTGGTGCGCTGCAGGAGACAGAGACAGCTCATGGGGGGAGAGAAGGTGGAGGGCAGCAGACACCTGCCTCACACTGCCTCCTCCTCCATGACCTGCAGCCTGCCCGGCCCCCTCGGAGCTGCTGCCACTGTGGGGGCTCAGTCGATCCATCACAGCATGTCTCAAGCTACTGGAGAGCTGATTCTTGAAAGCAGTTTCACTTAGCTTCCAGTGTGCTGGGTCCAGCTCTCCTCAGGAAGGCAAGCTTTCAAGCTGCCACACTGCTGCATTTGAAAACTTAGAGATGGGGGCTCTGCTATATCTTCTGAGGATTTCTCTAGAAGTTCTTGAAGCACAGTTGCCTTGTTTCTATTTTCAAGATAATGCAACTTAAGAATTCAAGCAGCCTCTCCTCCCATTTTCTGATAGACTAATCTGCTAGATTAAGCAGCATTTGGTGTGTTGTCCACAATGCATTTAGCATTTGGTGTCTTATTCACAAGGATGTATTTATTAATAAGAGTCATTCCTGGTTTTCTTTCTGGTAACCTCAGACATGACACTCTGCAAGTGCCTCAGTACAAGCATTTTTCAAGCCCAAATTCAATTTTTGGGTTTTTTTTCTGAATACTTCCAATTTTTCTTCAACACTGAAAATGAAGTGGACATTGGAGAACATCCTTCCTTATCTGTGCATCCTTCTAGGTAGCTCTTTTGCTCCCTGGCCCTCAAACATTAACTCTATGTTTGCTTCCTTGTACTTGCAGTAAATTATTCCTTCCCTGTGTGGCAGTAAACTGAGATGCTCATACTGAATAGTTTATCTGCTGTAATTCCATGGCCTTTTCAAAATCTTTACTTTTCCAGGATTTGCATCCCCACACTACTTGAGTAAGGCTGACACAGGATCTTGCACTGAAACTGTGTTTAGGCACACATTAAGAGGAACCAGACTTGTCAATCAATCAAATTGCTTTTCTTTCTGTGACTGCCCTGAACGCAGCATGGGCTAACACTTCACCAGTTTTTGTTTCATCTGCTAAATTTCATCATGCTTACTTTGACTTTATTGCCAAATGATCAATAAAGATGTTGAAGTCCTTGGGCTTAACACTGATTCCCACTGATGTCAAGCCATCTTGAAACATTCTCTTCAGTGTTTTTCCTTTGACAAGTGTGTTCTGAGATCTGCCATCAAGACAGTTCCTAATCCAGGTGATGCAAGGGTTTACTCATATGTTTACAATGCTGATTTTATATGGCAATAATTCAAGTTAGGTGAATTAATGAAGTCCCCGTTGGAAAAAGGGGAAACATTGCAACCATATCTAAAATAGGTAGAAAGGAGGACCCTGGAAATCACTGAACTCTGCTGTGCCTAGGAAGATCATGGAACAGATCCTTCCAGAGGCTGTGCTGAGGCACATGGAGGACAGGAGGTGCCAACACAGCCAGCACAATTGCACCAAGGGCAAGTCCTGCCTGACCAACCTAGTTGTCTTCCTCAATGGAGTGACCACATCAGTGGAGAAGCAAAGAGCTATGGGTGTCATCTCTCTGGACTTCTGTAAAGCCTTTGGCACAGTTCCCCACAATATCCTTCTCGCAGATCGGAGAAACAGTCCAACTGATGGCTGGCCTGTTTGGTGGATGAGGAATTTGGTTGTATGGTTGCATCCAGAAAGTAGTGGCCAAAGGTTCAACATCCAGATGGAGATTAGTGACAAGTGATGACCCTTCAGGGGCCTGTCCTGGGACCAGGACTGTTTAACATCTTCATCAAGGACACAGTGGATTGAGAGCACCCTTGACAAGTTTTCAGATGACACCAAGCTGAGTCATTCAGTTGAAATGCCTGAGGGACAGAGTGACACCCAGAGGGACCTGGACAAGCTTGAGCAGTGGCCCATGGGAATCCCATGAGGTTCAACAAAGCCAAGTACAAGGTGCCACACCTGGGGCAGGACAACCCTGGTATCAGTCCAGGATGGGGGATGAACAGATGGAGAGCAGCCCTGCAGAGGACTTGGGGGATGCTGGTGGAGGAGAAGCTGGACATGACCCAGCCATGTGCACTCACAGTCCAGAAAGCCAAGTGTGTCCTGGGCTGCAGCAAAAGCCCTGGGGGTAGCAAGGCAGGGAGGGGATTCTGCCCCTCTGCTGGCACTCTGGTGAGACCCCACCTGCAGTGCTGCCTCCAGCTCTGGGGTCCCCAGCACAGGAAGGACAAGGACCTGCTGGAGCAAGTCCAGAGAAGGGCCACAAAAATGACCAAGAGGGTTGGAACAGTTCTCCAATCAAGAAAGGCTGAGAGTTGGGATTATTCAGCTTGGAGAAGAGAAGGCTCTGAGGAGACCTTATTGTGGCCTTCCAATACTTCAAGGGGGCTTATAAGCAAGATGGGGACATACATTTTAGCAGAGCCCTCTGCAACAGGACGAGGGGTAATAGTTTTCATCTACAAGATAGCATATTTAGATTAGCTATAAAGAAGTTTTTTACAATGAGGATGGTGAAACACTGGCACAGTTTGCCCAGAGAGGTGGTAGGTGCTCTAACCCTGGAAATATTCAAGGTCAGATTGGACAGGACTCTAAGCAACCTGATCTAGTTGAAGATGTCCCTGCTCAGTGCAGGGGAGGTTGGACCAGGTGACATCTAAAGGTCCCTTTCAACCCAAACTGTTCTGTGATTCTAGTCTTATGAAGTCTACAACTCTAAAAGCTTTATAGCTACACTGCCCACACTATTTGTGACCTCAGTGAAGGATTACATCAAGGATTCATAAAAAAACCCAAACAAACAAAAAGAAACAAAAAGGAACCCACCAAAGATCCCCAACCAACCAAATACCCCCCACCCCCCCATCCCCACAAAAAAAACCCAAAAAAACCAAATCCCAAAATGAAATGCTGCAACTGCCAGTAACTAACTCTTACCTCTAGATTCTCTATGTTTTCTCAGTTGCCCAAGACAGGTCCTGGCCTAAGTTTCTCATGTCTTCCTGGCTGTTACTTAGTTCTTTGTCAACTGTACAAAACTAATATTCTTGAAGTTGCCTATGAATACCACAGACATCTCACATATGCTGAAACTTAATATCAGAAGATTAAAAATCACTGGTCAAGCCTTTGAGGATTATTAAACAAGAGGTATCCAGGACTGCTAGTTGTAAATTTTTAGCCAACACATCCTGGAAGCCTTATGTTTTTTGGTGACACCTGGCTGAGAGGGCAGGTCTGCCCCTTTCCACCCAGCTATTGGGTATGCATTGTGCTTTGCTGGCTATTGGGTATGCATTGTGCTTTGCTGGCTTACTTGTGCTTTTGCTTGTGCTCTCATAAGGCCACTCCATCTCAAACCACTCATGCAGCACAGCTCTGCACTGCCCTCCTGCTGGGCATAACCTGATAGACAGGAGTGAATGACAGCCCACCTTATCCCAGTGGAGAACAGGGAAGATAGGGCCAAGACTGAGATTTGAGCAAGTACAGTCACTGCAACTCCTGTGCTCCAGAAGTGACTTTCTTAGGAATCCTCCCTGAGGAGCTCCAGGAAGGTGGAGCCTCTGCTAAGTGTGGAAGGAGGCATGAGCTCCACAGCCGAGCCCATCACGAAGAGTATTTCAGTACCTGGAATTTGGTCCAGCAGCTGGGGCTGCAGAACTGGTAGACAACCCGGTCTGTCTTGTTGTAATAGCAGGGTTCAGATAAACTCTTTCTGCAGAAGCTGCAGGGTCTAGGGGGACCTGATGAAACAGATAGGAATTGGTAAGGGCAGCAGCACAGGATGTGGGACTGGATTCTGAGGATGGCATGCAAGCTACTTACTCATCCTCAGTCTGTCAAGCTATTATCAAAAAGTAAAGGACAAGAACACCAGGAAACTAAGAGCATCAGATACTGCTAGGACAAAAATGTTAAACAGATGGAGAGCAGAGTGGTTCAAGGAAGTGACCCTGGCTCGACAGGAATTTGGACAAAATAGGCTGCAATACTTGTCCCATTCCTGGACACCCCAGTAGTCCATGTAATGGAAAGGGCAATGCCAGCACAGTCCAAGCACTACAACTGCTCCCTGCATTCTCAAGAACTGCAATGTACACTACCCTCTGTATTGAGATGTCTACATGCTGAAAGGGTTCCTCCCTCTGCACTTCCACTTGTCTCACTGGACTCTTCCCCAGGCTTTTACCTTCTTCTCAGTCCCATCCAAAAGCATTAAAAAATACCAAGGAAGGAATTAAGAGTGGAGAGATAATGATTCCCTCTACACAGGTGCTCTTACCAACTAAGCCTGACTGCTTCACTTTGTGGGAGGTAGTACAGCAAATGGAGCAGAACAGGCCCATCTTGCCATTGCAATCCACGTTGGGCAGCATGTCAAAGTTCTTGCACAGCGTCTTACACCACATGCAGGGGTAGACCCGAGTGTTCTTCTGCAAACAGAGCACAACAGAGCTTCCAGAAGACCATCACAGCTGGCAAGGTCCAACTTATCACATCCCACCCCACTGCTCTCCTGCAGTGACTGCCTGGTGCCAGGGACAGGCTCATAGTCTGCAGATTTAGTTGGTGGTAGCAAAAAAAGCTGCCCCTGGCACTTCAACTTCTCATTTCAAGGCTAGCCTGGCAGGATTACAGAGTTTGGCAAACCTTTCCAAGACAGTTAAGAAGAAGATTGCTCAGGTGACATAGGAACATATCCAGCCCAGCTTCGGGGAGACATCCAAAAGCCAGTCCATGCTAAGTGCATATACCAGTGTCACTCTACCATCAGCTCACTGACTTTCTGACCCATGTTTGGGTCCATGGTGAGCTCCATGCAGATTTAATCAATTGTTTGCTTGCTTCAAAGTTTTCCCACAGCAATCTTTTAACTGCTTTGTCAGCAACAGAAGACCAAAGGGGTTCGAGTCACCTGCTATTTAATAAAATGCCCTGTGCCACACCAAACAAAGCTGCTGCGTGCCCACAGAGACCACCCACAGCCACCCCAGGCAGCGGCCTCCACACACCTTCTTATAACTGTTGAGACATGCAGAGTTGCAAAAGCGTTTTTGCTGGCCTTCATGGAAGAGGTACTCCAGGGGCAAGCCCTTGTTGTAGATATAAAGTCCACAGTTGTCACAGCAGTTCGTTTTCAGCCCCTTGGTAGCCCGGAACTTGGTGAAGCAGGCATCACTGCAGATGCGGTGAATCATGTTCCCATTGCTGACCTCGTGCTGGATCTGCAGAGACATCACTGCTGTCACTCCCCAAAACATCACGGGCCTCCTTCCAATGCAGCTGTACCACTACAAGCACAGCCCTTGGGATAACAGGCACTAAAACTCTGGGAAGTGCCATACTGGAAGCTGGTGCAGACTCAGGGTGGCCTCCCTTGCCAAAAGTCAGAGGAGTAACTGGGTGAGCAGAGTGACAGGGAGTAGTGAGCCTCAGGGCAAGGAGAAGCTTGGGAGTGAGCCCAAGCCAGCTCAGGGGCTGAGGCCTCACACCACAGGAAAACCTGGCAAATGCCCTGGTCTTGACCAAGACTCAGTGCTGCGGGTCCTAAGCACTTAATCCAGGACATGGGAAGAACAAGGGATTTGTTTACCTCGCCAGGTTTGTGGCAAACACTGCACCGGCTGGTGTCCGAGGGATCTGCAGACTGAGGTGCTGGTCTGTGCTGCTGGGCCTCGTAGAGGGAAAGGCAGACAGAGGTGCAGAACTCATGGAAAGAGCCACCTGAACCAATCTGGGCAACCACAGAGTCCTTGGTGTTCCAGATCTCCCTGGGGATCAGGAGGGGATGTGTTAGTGAAGGGACATATGAGTCCTGCCACAGAGAGACAGGATGGCTCACTGCAATGCACAGGACTTTCTGGTAACCCAAAAAGTTGGCAAGAACTGTCTCACAGCAGCTTCTGTCCTGGCCCAGAGGAGTGGTGTCTGAAGACAGAGCATGCAGGAGGCTGTTTTGAGGGGAGGCTGAAATATGGGGCACTAAGTCTGGGGACAGGCAGGGAATAGCACAAATGTGAAGGGAGTGTAGGCAGCATGGGATAGGCAGTGTGTGAAAGAAGACATGGGGCAGCAGCTGGCAATGGGCGTAAGTGATATGGGTGAAAAAGGGCCACGGGAAGGGGACTGGCAGGGAGGGCTGTGGAGCAGGTGAGTGGGGTCACAAGCACGGGAGCACGGAGGAGAGGGGAATGAACACACACTTTTTGCAGAAGGTGCATATCTTCTTGCCAGGCGGTTTTTTGGAGAAGGTGGTGAGGCAGGAGCTGGAGCAGAAGAGCTGAGGAAGCCCTTTCCGCTGGTAGGCAGTCTGGCCCTTCTGCAGCGGGGTGCGGCAGTTGGCACACGTCATCTTGGTGAAGGTGGAGCGGGCAGCTCGCTGGGCCATCTGAGTGCGCAGCGACATGCGGGTGGAGCGCCGCGTACGGAAAGGAACGAAATCCTCGTCGTTGGGATCATCCACCATCGCATCCGAGTCCTCGTCAGAGACCGGAACTGCAAAGCAGCAGAGCAACAGCAGAAACCCCTCGTTAGGAAGTGAGAAACTCTGCCATGAGACACACGCTGGGATTTTCTGAGTCACCTTTCTAGAGTCCCTCTAAGTACTTTGTTCCTGTCTGGGTGGAATGATAAAGGGACCCTTAAAAGAAATTCTGTTGTAACTGGAGATGAATCAAGAGGTCTTTAAATAAACCAGGCTTAAATACAATTCCTCTCTAGGAAGTCATGATATGCCAAGGTTGAGCAGAAGCCCAGAGTGTGAACTTCTACCCTGTAAGAACAAAGGGAACAAGCTGATCACCACATTCTAGCACAGGAAGGCAATAAAGGAGCAACACACAAATACTAGAGAATGGCAGGGTAACATTCAGTATCTCAAAAGAACAGAGACTTTGTGTACTTCTCCAGGAAAATCCCCAAGATGTAACCTTCCTTCAGACAGTCTGCTGTCATAGAGAGAAAGGAAGAAAGCTCCTGGGTGAGGAGATGGAAGATGGATTTCCTGGGAATATCCCCGAGTCTCATCCTGTTACTTAGTGCTTGGTGCCCACACATCACTGTAAAAATACTACAACACTCCCCGCTTCGACCTAAATGCCCTGAGAAAGCAAGGAGAGTAGCCCAGGACTTGTGGGCTCAAAAGACCTGTTCTGTGTAGAAGGGAAGTCTGCACAGAGGTTCCAGAGTTCCCACTGTGCTCACACCATGAACCACCTGCCCACAATGGAGCTGGGCCATTCTCTCTGGCTGAAAACAGGCATTGGCCAACCCCAGTTACTCACTGCTCTCAGAGGAGTTCACAGTTTCAGGCCTGGCAGTTTCTGATCTTCTGGGTCGTTCACTTCTTTTCTGCTCCTGGAAAACATTCAGAAAATAGTTAGGCTAACTATCAGCTAGGACAACCATGGATAAATATCCCAGATTATGGGGCAGCTCCAACTTCTGGGATTTGGCTTCCCAATACCCAGGCTGAAAATGGATAAAACTCCATAGATACCTGATCAGAGGGGGCAAGACAGAGGGGAGAAGTAGGCTTATGAGAATGACATTTCAGCTGGGGATAGCAGGGACACACTGAAGCCACATTACAGCATAGTGGCAGTGCACAGGGATCATTCTGTCTCAGGAGTCATGCAAACTCCTTTCCAGAGGGATGATGAGACAGCCAGTGTCCCTCACAGAGTCTGACAACAGCCAGCCACGCTCTATGCTCCTGTACCATACATACTTGACTGCATTCTCCTCACCTTCTCAGCTGGCAGATCGCTTCCCTTCCCAGACAGGCTTTCTCCTGGAACAGAAGCACAGAAGAAGCTTGCATCTAACATCTTGCTTTTCTCCAAGAGAAGAGCACAGGTGATCTCCAAATGCAGTCACCCTTTGGGTCAGTCAGCACATGAAGCCTCAGCTTGTCCTGGCTATCAAGTACAGTTCTGGCAGTGGAAGGCTCCTAAACCCACCACCTGTAGTTGCAGATCCAAACACACGGCTTGGGAGGAGCCTGTACAGGGGAGACCTCCCTGCATGGGGGAGGCAGGCGGGGTGGGCAGTTATCTCCAACTGCTTCTGACCAAGACTGAGCATCTCCTGGGGATGGCCAGCCTGGGCAGAGGAACTTTGCCCATTGGAAATACCTGCTGGTGACCTTCAGTTCCAGCAAAGACACCAGTGATGAAGAGTGTGAGCTAAGCTGATGTGCAGCCACAGTTTTATTGGGGAAACTCCTTGCTTCCACAAGCACCAAAAATCAGTTAAAGCCATGAAAGCCAGAGCTAGAGCTTGTGCACACCAGAGCATTATTCCCTTTACACAAGAGGCTTTGCCCAAATCTAGACTATCAGAAGAGCTTGCTATTTCCACAGCAGGGGATGAGCTGGAGTGCAAAGCAGACTCCAGTTTCAACACTGTGTAGCTGGATGACCTCCTGAGCAAAAGGAAGCCAAGTTCTGCTGAGCCAACAACTTACCTGCTGGTGGTAAGGCTTCCTGTGCTTTGAGTACACTGTTTTCTTTAAGTGAGCTCTTCCCATTAGCATCCCCTTTCTCTGCCCAGTTTTCCTCCACAGGCTCAGGGGGCAAAGCTGCAGTTCTGTTGTCTGGGCTCAGTTCCACCTCTGCCTCCCCTGCCAGCCCTTCCCTCTGCACAGGTGAGCTTTTCCTTGGTGCCTTCAACTTCATCTTCTTTGTTTGTTTAAGACTGAGTTGGGGTGGGGGCATTGTGGGACTCAAGGACTGTGCTATGGTTTCTTCCTTGGCTGGGGCACTGAGGTTCCCGGAGTTAGGAACAGGTTTTTGGGGTGATTCAGGAGCACTGTCACCAGACAGTGCAGAAATAGCAGCAGCACCATCTTCCTTTACATCCCCAGAACAAATTTTTGATGCATCCCCCCCTTCTTTCCCTATTTCTGGACCAAGGGCTTCTCTAGACAGAGCAGAGGAGTCTGCTGGTCCACGTTCCATGTCCTGGGAAGGTTGTGCTTTACATAACCCATCCAGCGCCTCTGGTTTATCTAGTTCCACCAAGTCAGTTTTACCCAAGTCATCTGAGACAGCAGGTTTCTCCAGCATATCCAAGACACCAGGTTTATCTAGAACACGGTCATTTGATTTATTTAGTTCAGACAGGCTGTTTGCTTTTGTTACAAGGTCCAAGTCCTCCTCTGCAGTCATCTGCTTGGATTGATCCAAGCCAGGGGGCTGAAGAACTGAAGTTTCCTGGGTAGAAGCTGTTTGGGAGCCCAGGAGATCTTCACCAAACTCCATGTCAGCAGGGAGATCACCAATGAGGGGTTTGTCAGGCAAGGACAGGGGGTCCAAAGATCCTGAAAGTTCGCTGGAATCCATTTAGAAGATGGCAACTGGAAATGAGAGAGACTTTCAAGTTAATGAAAAGCAGTTTAACATAGAACATGAACTGTCCACTCTTCTGAGCACTGCTGGAGTAAAACAAGGCCCAGGAATGCTGCCAGGCCATAACCAGGATACCAGACACCAGCAGGTCAATCACCTCTACTTATGAGAGTACAAAGTCTGCAGCAGGATACAACAGTTTGGTATAACAGACCTTTGGGATCTCTACAGCCCTCAGACGCCTCACCACAGCACACTGAAGAGACTGGCTTATGCTAAATAACACAGCGGGGTAGCAAAAATGACTTGAGCACCAATTCAGGAGGCTCCCCCACAATGTTCTGCAGTAATACCCCCAGCCCTGCCTTCTTCTCTATCCAAATAATCTGATCTGTCCTTTCTCCTGATCTGTTCTCACAGAACTAATACATCTTTAATTTTTAAAATGCCTTTTTTCTCTTGAACATAGAGGTAGAAATAACTCTTTTCAAGCCCTGAAGTCTGAGTCTTAACAAGACACAGGATGACAAGATGCATTAATCTTGTCAGACGACAGACATAAATAATGTTGTAGTGTAACTACAGCTACTGCATAGCTCCATAACTACGTGGCCTAATATTCAGACATGGAACAAACAAAAGCTTGTTAGAACTAGGAGGAGTTCTGGAGAGTGGCAAGAAGAAAGGTGGTAAAGCTCTGACGTTAAAAGCAGTCATAAGAAGAACAAGTAGCAAGGGAGACACAAGCGTGCAATGCAGAGTCAGGGAAAAAAAACAGTGTGACTTTGCAGGGCACAAGCAGTACACTTGAATAGGAAGGTGTGATGCAGACAGCCAACCTCAGAGGATAACTTACAGCCCAGCTCCTCATGGTCGGCATAATCACAAGACGAAAAGGTCAAGGCTTCGAGATGAGGCAAGTAATATGGTCTAAAACAGAATTATATCTGCACAAGGAGATAATGGTTGGCAAACCCGAAGAGAGAAAGGGAGCAGGAGCTGAAGTCTGCAAGTGGTAAGGCAGTGTAAGACTTGATATAACATCATGTCCCCAAACAGGCTTTAAGTAGACACTACAAAAAAGACACTAGAATCAAATGCTGTGGCAAAAACCTATCCCTCCCTATCAGAGTAATTCCGATTCTAAATTTAGCACTGTTTTAAGCCCTGAATGAGAAGACTCAGTACTCCTGTATATTTGGGCTTACAATGAGAATAACTCATATATATCAGTGAAGGAAAAAGCCTGAAATAATTTCACTGATGATGAATAATTTCAGTGTTTTAATTCTTTTTAAATATCCTTCCCTCTTAAAGGACAACCAAGTTCTCACTCACAAATGGTTTGCTCAGAAGTGAACAGAACATACTTGGACAGAGAACGTACCCAACTTTTGAAACTTATTCAAGCAGGAATTTAAGGAAATCATACCCAACAACTGGATTTCAAAGCCACTGCCCCCTATTTTATCTAAAGATACAGTAATTTTTTATGTTTCCTGGTGGCAGATAAAGCACTGTTCCCACAATCACAAACAGAAACTAAAGCAAATGTAATCTCTTTAGACATGCTAGCAAGTTTCACCTCTCAGGATTTGGGTGTTCCTGTTCACTTTAGTTACAAGATGAGACAAAACTTTTAGAATAAGCTAATTCCAGAGCAATACAGGATCTAATACATGTTTTAGGGTGGCTAACAGAAATAAGAACAAAGTGAAATAGAAACAAAGACATCTGAAAGAAAGGTCCTAAGGATTTGAAGCAGATGAGAACCCTCCCAAGATGATAAACACAGCTTTTTTCTGCTGCTCAGAATATGAACAATGTCTGCTGCTCAAAGATATCCCCCACCCAGATTCACAGACAGACAGCAGACCCTACAATAATAAGAATAAATCCTCAAGGCATCCAGATGAAGAAGGAAAATTTATTTATAGGTATATTTAACAGAGGTAACATACCCCTCAGAATCACCTGACACTTTGCACAAGTCTGCAATGAACCACTAAAGTGATACTCCTAAAGTATTTGCCACTTTCAGCTAGCCTAGTCTTTGCTTGGTAGAAATAGACCCTGGAAACATTTGGAGCATAACAAATCCATTTGGGCATTCCCTTCCAGAGGATAATGCAAGCAACTATCTATGAACTTGTCATGCAACTCCTGTGCTCTACAAATGGTCCAAAGGCATCTGGCTTAATAGTGTAAACCTCAACACTGCTTTCAAAGTTTGGGCATCACAGTGCAAGACAAAACTCTGACTTAATGGCAATGTCCTTTACCAATAGAAAAGTCTTAGAGAGAACAAGTATTCTGCAGATTAAGGCAACTCCAAACTACTGGGATGTGGCTGGGACAGACCCTTCTGCAGAGGCAAAGCTGCAGTAAGAGCACTCGCTCGCATGCTCTGATTGGAAGCACAGCGCTCAGCCCCTGTGCTCTGGGTCCTGTCCCCAGTCATCAACTCTGTCTGAATCCTCCCAGCAGAAAAGCTCACACGTCCTGCCAAAGGAACCAAAACTTCTTAGGATGTGCAAAGCTAAGGACTGTTGCAAAAGGACCATGTACTCAAATATCCTGTTCCTATTCACACCAAGAATGGACACCTGGGGAGAGAGTGTAAGAAACACAACTAACAGGATGTTCCTCTTCAGCACATCCTCCAATCAAGGACTCAGCTGCTGAAGAACCACTTGGCTTGAACTGCACTGACAATGTCCCTGTTAAGAGTCTGTACTGGGCAAATCCTCTGTGAATCTGCCTAATCCCACTTTGAACCAGTTTATACTTTGGACCTTCCAAAAATCCAGTGGTTTTAAGTTCTGCTTAATTTAGTTTTTAAAAGTATTTTTCTTTTGTTTATTTTCAACCACTGCAGCAGAGCTCCAAGGTGATACAGGGCAGATGAATGCCAACTCTTGATGTATTTAAAAGAATCTGGAAATGCTGATGGAGTTAAGAGTTGAGGCTGGACCCAAGGTGATGCTGACAAACAGTCTGAGTGGGAAAGCATGGAATGTCCCTGACAATGAATTCTTTATAGTGGCTTTCAACTACCAGCTGATAAGGATGAGGAAGGCAGCTCTCAAAACAGGAAAGAACAGTATTTTCCAGTTCTGTGGGTTGCTCTGAAATCAAACTCAACCTGAAGAAATTAGAGCTGCTCAGCCGCAGCAAGGTAAGAAGCTCTACTTCTGTCTGCCCCAGGCAGTCAGATTCATCTGGGCCTTCTGCTGAGCTTCACAGTGAGTTAAGCTGCAAACAGAGCGTGCACTTTATCTCTGGTAAAGTCTTTTCTCACTTCCTACAACAGAAACAGAATAGCTTATTGTTTCTGGCAGATGCTGAAATGATCCACCACAAGTCATGGCCTCTCTTATTCCAGGACCAGCTAATGCACAGCTCAGTCACTGGGGTTTGGTCACTGCTCTGCTCAAAATCTTCCTCTTTTCCAGCCACATAACTGGCAGCAAGGAGAGTACACTGCAACATGACTTGGCCAAACCAAGAGAAGGCAGTGTGCTGAAATCCTGCACTTCACAGCAGATACGACTGCTCCATTTGGGAACTCCTTACTTAGGAGTAAGTACTCCCTGGAGTATTCAGTAACAGATACATGCTTGGGAAGAAGGAATTGAAGGAGCAAAGTCTCTTGCACAACAGCCTGCAGCAGAATGCTTCCCAGGCAGCATACAAGCATTTCCAGAAGAGTGATGGGACAGCTGAGGGTCCTCCCCAGGTGTGCAGGACTGGCCAGAACACAACACTGCCAACCCCAGTACCTGTGGTACCAGACCTTCCCAGCACTTTCCACCAAAGAGAGGGTATGTGGGATCTTCTCTCAGATCTAGAAGCTCAAAGTGCAACACCTCTGCCAGGACACTTAAGCACATTCAAGTGACTACCTGGGACTTTATCCAGCTTATTAAAGACATCAGTGGTGCTGTAACTCAGGTAGCCATTAGCAGGGGAATATGTGGCCCACCTACAGAAGTGAGGATCTACCATCAAACATTTAATTAAAAACAGACAGCAAGAAAAAATGTTGTTGTTACTCCCTCCCAATGAAGTGAACATCTCAGAAGTCTTTATAGCCCACAAAAAATCCCACAGCCATGCAGTTACTGCTCTCATCTAGCAAAGGAACAGCAATTGCTTGGGTATCTGTCCTGGACTTTTGTTCATGGATGTGGATTCATATTTTCAGTACTTCTGAAGGTTGAAGAATTATCTTTTTCACTATTAGAAATAATCTGAAATATGAAAATAATTAACTAGTAACTACAAAAGACACTTAAATCAACATTTTAGCCACTTCCCATCTACAATGTCTGTAAAACCTGAGCAGAGTCCTGGAACAAAGCTTCTCTTTTTTTGTGCCAAATTTTTGAATAAACAGTAACACCCAACCTAGTATTTCTCAACAAAAACAACAGTGTCAATACAGAGTTCAATCAATAAAACATTAAGGAAGTAATACCATGTCCTACCAGCATGGTTTCAGTCAACAAATCTTCATTAACAATACTATACTTTGAGTGGTGAGTACAGCAGAAGCCAACTACTCTTCTGTGACTTATCTCAGTTTATCTGGACAGCTGATAGCTTTCTAAACTCAAGCACTGCAAACCTTTATTATGTATTGGCTAACTCATTTCAACTCAAATGAATTTACAAAGAGTCACCAGTAAACTAAGCACACTACCACGGACCAGGTTTCAGTCCAGCCAAAATTCTCCAGAAAGGAGCAGAAAGGATTTTGTTGCTTACTAGTGTTTTTTTGGAGAGGCAGCTCTCTGAGCTGCAAGCTCAGTCTTCAAAAAGCACAAAGCCCACTTGGTGACATTCAGTACAGTGCTACTTGCACACAGGACCATGTTAGACCATTACTGTCTTGTTCCTGGCTATTGTCTACACTTGATAACAGTTACTGGAAGAGAGATGTTTCAATTAAAAAAAATCTAACACAGTGACACAAAAATCCCACTGCTTTATGAATCAACCATGGCTTAGAAAACACCCTCCAGTGCTAAACTTATTTTGTTCACTGAAAAGAAATGGGGAGACATGACCCATCTCAAAAAAATCACAAGGTAAGAAGATCTACAGCAGACAGCTCCTTAGAGAGACAGAAGAATGCATACAAGGATGCAAAAAGCTGGAAATCAAAGTCAGACAAGCTCATAAACACATGATTATACAACTGACCATGGGATCTGTAAGCCCACTGTGACTTGGAGGTTTTATATGCAGTGACTCACTCCAAGTCAGCTACAGCTCCTGCAGATGCCACTGGTCAAGTCCTTCAGCTGATGCTTTGTAGGGAGGGTTTGGTGAACGTTGTCTCACCTCCAAATGTATTATTGGCTCTCCATCACTGCAAACTGCAGCAGCTTTCACCACACCCCCTTCAGGCCGGGCTTCACCTGTGACTGGGACTATCTACACAACAGGAACTGGTAGACAGGGAAAAAAAGGGCCTTTCCAGAGTATCACCAGCAGCATCAAGACTCTAGCAATTGTTTCTTTATAGTCCCAAAGCCAGGAGAGAAGATCACCACTAGATTTCCCTACAGTGAGAGCCCAAGGTCAGGGCTGCAGGCCTCAAATACAGTATCACAGCCACCCTGAACCCAGGAAGCCTAAATCCTTCAGCACTGAGCAGCTGGTGCTGCAAAACAAAACCACGAGTCTCCTGTAAATTCCTCAAAGGCAGCAATGACGAAACTGGATTTTGAGCTTGCATTCCAGAAACTTCACCTCAGTTTCAAGAAAGTGCAAGAAGGACAAATTTCAGAAATCTCACAAAATTGCCTGGAATTAGGTTTACCAGGAGATTCCCTGCAACGCTTCAAATATAACGGACAACATTCCTCAATCTCAGCATTATCTGCTGCTATCCACACCAGTAAATTCTAAGACAGCAAACAGGAGCATCCTCATCCATCCAGAATGGCATCCTGGCAGCACTTTGAAATGGCCTGGATCCCTTCACATCTTATAGACCACGATCCTCCCCAAGAACTAAGTGTCAAGGCTTTGCAACACAGAAAGGAGTAACAAGTCTAAGTTCACCCTTAGCAGCAATGCTATCTGGAGAGCAATTGAGCTTCAAGAACCAACTCCACTCAGTGATCAAGAAAAAATTCTCCTGGTGTTTGTACAACCAAAATAGTGTTAAACACATGGGAAGGGGGTGAGTGAGTAAAAAAGCTTTGGAAGGACTATCAGAAGCACAACAAAAAGTGCTCAGGGGTACAGCATGCTTAAGCAGTGTGTCCAAACTGCCTTAATGGTATTAAGACAATGATTTTAAAAAATTAAACACCTGGAAGTGGTAAAAAACAGATGGTCATCAGGTCTCTCTGCCTGTTGCCCAAATGCTGCAGGAAGGCGTCAGAACACCTGACAAAGTCCTGGCACGTCCCACAAGCAGCTGCAGACAGATGGAGAGGACAGCTGCATGGATAGCAGGTGACTCTCCAGAGGAGTGCTGCAGCCTGGGAACAGGTCATGGACTCCCTGGAGGTCCTTAAAACCTAAGTGGACAAAGCCCTGAACAAGATCTCAAGTCAGCTCTGCTGTGAGCAGGTCAGTTGGACCAGAGACTTCTAGAGGTCCTATACAACCCAAAACTGTCTGTGGTGCTGTGAATAAACCTCACTGCACAGGGAAGAGAGAAGACAAAAGGGCAGAGTCTCTGAGAAGATGTATCTTTGAGGGCAAAACATCTAATTTTCCCTAAGAGGCCTTGCAGAGCCAAAACTGGAAACACAATGTGAGCTGTCTCCTCTGCCTCACAGACAGTTCCAAATCCCTCTGCAAGGTGCCTGCCACCAAAGCGCTGGGAAGGGATCTCGGTGCTGGGAGGCCTCACCTCATGTGCAGCTGTTCAAACTGGCCCTGGGTAATGCTGTGCTGAACAGAGCAGTATCTCACCCCATCTAGAGACCAACTCCTCTCCCTTTGGGCTGTCCAGGGCTGGGCCAGCAGAGCAGGCTCACAGCAAGTGAGCAGGAGACACCACCAGAGCCCACGACCAGCAGGACTGGTGAGGATGGTCTCAGACACTGCCATTTCCTGACGTACACCATCAGCAGAGGAAGAAGTTAACAAAACACTCTACTGAGACTAAAACATAAATCCAGTGAAATCCTGCTAGCATTGCCTTTGCTAAGCTAACAAATGCATTGTCACAGCTGCAGGCTATTCCATACTTCCCTTGAATTGCTTACACCATAACCCTTCTGCACCAAGGCTTCTGCCAGCACATCTGTGTCCATCAGAGTTGTACACTCCAGAATCACTGACCACAAGACATCCAAAAAGATATCACACAGGGGGCTTTGCTCCCAAAGTGAGGGCACGGGCTCATCCTGGGCCCTTGCTTTGGCTGCCAGAGATATGGAAGTATCTGCTGTTACTCACTGTCATCCTCCAAAGCAGAGGCACTCACAGTGAGAGGGATGTGAGCAGGTGCAGAGAGAAAAAGAGGTTGTGCAAATATGCACTACAGAGCTGTGAGGTTCGGGTTAGTCATTACAGCTCTGTAGACTGTGGATATTGCTTCAATAAGGCTGAGCTCACAATAACAACAGGGCTATGCTCTTATCACCAGCTTTGATCCCATGATAGGCAGGGTTAGGTGAGAAAATGCAAATTAAAAGTTTTCTTGGGGATTGCAGCTGCAATGAAAGGGAAAGAAGTTATAGCCTAGAACAAAAGCCATAGCTGGAAGCACAGCAGGAGAAAAGGAGAGCACAAATGAAGCAGCTCTCATCCTCATCAAAAGAGACTCCAGGAACCATCCCTCAGCATTCAGTTGAAAATCCTATCCCCCACCATCACCTGACACAGACCATGTCCAGTGCTGCCTTTGTCCACACAACATATCTGACTGCCAGGGCCTTTTGCCATGCCAGGCACACACCACAGCCAGCTCCCTGCCTCGCTAGGCCTGCCTCCACCTCTACAAACCACACAGGAGGTAGTTGATGCTCCCCCAGGACACCTTGTTGGCCAGAGCTACACTGCCCACATGGGGAGGCTTCAGCAGAGTGGGGCCTCCCGCAGCAGCCCAAGGCAGCTTCAGCCCCGTGGGGCAGCACCTTCCTCTCCTGGGGCCACATCCTCAACAGCAGCTGGTGCCCAGGGTTACACACATCCACCAGGCCCTGAGGAGGCTCCAGACCGCCCCCCACACAGGGGGAAGGCTGTCACAGGGGTGGGCCAATTCACAGAGCAGCTGCTGCTGAGCCCCCCAGACTTTGCTCCTGCATGTGGTGACAGCACCATAAAGGCTGAGCCCCAGGGGACACCGGGAGAGCCGAGCCGGTGCCAGGGCAGAGCTTTGGGGCAGAGGATGCCAGGGCTGTTCGCTGCCACTGCTCAGCACAGCCCCGCAGCAAGGACAGGCCCCGCTGGGCTGGGCGATCCAGGGGCTCCCAGGAGCCACGAACCCCGGCCCAGCCTGTGCCCAGGCACTGATGTGGCTGGAAGGCACACGCAGCCACCGCCCCCCACACGGGCTGGCCGCCGCGCCTCCCTGTGCCAACCCACAGCAGGGATGGGGGCCAGGCTGAGGCTCCCCATCCATCGCAGGGGGACCCAGAGACCACCTCCCGCAACAGGGACAAGGGTCTCACTGGGGTCTCCATGGAAGCGGGCTGGGAATGGGGGTCCGGCTGGTGGGTTCCCCAGCCACAGCGAGGGAACCCAGAGCCCAGACCCCTCCCCAGAAGGGGCGAGGGTCGCATGGGCCATTCCCCCCACTGCAGGGGGCACGGGGTGCACTCTGTACCGCGTCGGGGATGGGGGTCGGATGAGGGCTCTGACCATCCCGGCTGACTCCATAGCCCACCCCCCTCCAGAGCGAGGGCCGCACGAGGGTCTCCATGGGACT